>OY992896.1:67981923-68209423 GCA_963921405.1 Cepaea hortensis
TAGAAAATACTCTGGAGTATTTTCAGATATAATTTTATTCACTAATTTGGCTTTGTTAAAAAGGAATCGCTTTCGAAGTGGTAGAAGTCTTAGTGTGACAAGACCGCCGGGGCTTGGTCTGGTTTGCCACGATAGATACTATCCCCTGCCTTTGCTCCAACCACCTCAATAGCACTCTACATCTACCAGGCCCCACACAAGCCGGGACAGCTTAACCTTCCCTCCCTCACCTAGGGTTCCAAACCCCAAGGGGGCTCGGACCAGACACCAGTCATATCACTGCACAAAGTCATAGCTAAGAGAACAAAAATTTAATTCTGAACTACGTCAACCACAACACAGAGAAGGATGGCTGAAAGCCAGACTAGAAGAACTATGTACAAGATCAAAGACGCAGATGAGTATTCATCATGGAGGCGGACGATAGCTCGTGCGGTTGTCCAGTCGTGGTAGCGACTCACCCAGGCTCCTCCAGAGGACCGGAACTCCAAGGTCTGCTGCCTCTCCAAAGTTCCCTCTTCACACAGAGAACCAATCAAGGGCTGATCAAGCGCAGTACCACTCCCTGACTGACACTGCACTGATGAACAAGGATCCTTCCTTGCTGTCGTACTATTTCCCTCGTCACACTCCTGATGAAGTCTGGGCCGACCCTAGAACATTAGCGGTCTCCCACTTGCAGAAAAAGTACATGTAGCACCGTCTCAAAATACACCAGAGCCAGGTCACTCTTCTATCTCATCAGTGACCCACACACTGATATGTCACCTACACAATGAGCGGTTGTCCACCTGAACACACAATGTCACTGGTAAAGTCTATCAGGTGACTAAACACTTCACCTTCTTTCCATGTCCTTGGACAAATAGATCTTCACACAGTATCATGTAACTACCCTGATCAATGGGTAGTAATCACAACCTAGCATACACTGTCAACAGTTCATCACGATGGCATGAGGTAGTTCCCTACCTTCCCAACCATTGTCAACAGTTCATCACGTTGGCATGAGGTAGCTCCCTACCTTAACAACAATGTCACTCTGGTGTTTCCACCAATGTTGTAATCAATGTCCTAGTTCACTGGACCACATGTTGGCTTCATAAAGTTAACCAATGTAGAAACACTATTTAAGCATCAACTGATACATGGTGTCCCATAACCCAGCCGGGCCAGAAGCATATAACACAGGTCATGGTGACCGGTAACAATGATCACTCTGCTCAACTTGAAAGGTCACTACCTTGTAATCACCAAGGTTTACCCTGAGGTTGAATGTCACCAGTGCTTCACTGGCCAGAATCACCAGACGTTTCAGTGTTGGATCCTCTCAGGATCGGATGACACTCGTCGGACTCTTGACGGAGGTCCTAACCTAGACCTACCGACTTATTCAGCACTCAGCTCCTTCCAACATTGATCTTGCAGAATCAGACGACCACTCCCAGTATGGCCTCAATCAACTTCTGGATAGGCACTGGAATGAGTGGGCCCATAGAGCTCATGGTGAAGCTCTTGAATCTTCTTCTGTATAGTAATAACAGATCCTGTGATTGAAGAATCACAACCTTGACTGCAGATGTCCGCACTGGCCGCGAATATTGACATCAAAATTACATCAGCCTGTTGGCTGCGATCTGCCTACGCTGAGGTTTGGTGGGCGACTGCCCACGACAAAGACAGTGCGCCTTCCACTCGCCTACACGGGCCGCGTGACTTTCATGATTCATGAAGAAAACCAGAGTCACGATAAGTTCCACCAACCCGTGCTGCATGAAGCACTCGTGAACTTAGAGATCTCTACCACGTACGCACTTGAGGGAACATTCTAGATTTTTCTATAAATAACTAGAATAGCTCCGCCCCGCACTACTTTTTGATGGGGAATCCCCTGTTAATTGATACTAATTCAAGGGAGACCAACGCATCGCACTCCCTTCAAAGGGATATTATGCAGAGATCTGCCGATCTGTAGCCGTTTCGTCACACTTAGATGACTATATAAGTTATTGCTTTCAACGTGCTTTATGCCAGAAACTAGACGTATAGCGAGGTTTTGAAGCGAACATAGTCGTTTCATATTAGATTTAGGGCACCCATCCCAGACTGTGGAACAATAGTCGAGAGGTGATTGGATATAGCATGCATAGAATATTTTTCGTGTGCTTTCATCCAAGAAGTGCTGAATTTTAGTAAGTTGGTAAACTTGTTGTGCTATTCTCTTTGTGAGGACGTGAACATGAGAGCTCCAGTTTAGATGTCTGTCAATTAAAAGACCTAATGTTTTGTGTTCATTTACATTAACTATAGGTAACGTGTCCACGTGGAGATCGAGCGGTGCCCCAGTTATGGCTAGTGTCTGTAGTTTTTGTCTGGTCGTTATTAGCTTGGATTTGGTTTTGTCGATGTTAATAATCATGCGGTTTTCATTGCTCCATCTATTAAGGTTATCAAGTTCGTTTTGCAAAGAGCTCTCTAAGTCACTAAGGTTCTCTTGACTAGTGTATATAGTACAGTCGTCTGCAAATAGGTCACACGAAGTATTGAGATATAAAGGAAGATCGTTAATATACACTGCAAAAAGCAGCGGTCCTAGTATTGAGCCCTGAGGCACACCAATATTAAGTTGTGTGGGTTTTGATAGACAGTTATTGAAGGACACTACTTTTTGTCTGTCGGATAAAAATGACGTAATTAGGTTCACCATACCTGTGCTAGTTTTCATTTGTTTGAATTTTCTAATTAAAATATCATGATCTACCATATCAAAGGCCTTTTTAAAGTCTACAAATACTGCTCCACAAATATCGCCATTGTTGATACAAAGGTGCCAGGTTATCGGTCATTTTTGTTAGGGAACTATGGCAAGAATATTTCGGTCGAAACCCAGATTGACTGTCAATTATTAGATCGTTGTTAATTAAATGGTGTAATGTTAGAGAGAAAGAGAGAGAGAGAGAGAGAGAGAGAGAGAGAGAGAGAGAGAGAGAGAGAGAGAGAGAGAGAGAGAGAGAGAGAGAGAGAGAGCAACCACAACAACAACAAACACAACCAAACATGCAACAAAATGAAAAGATTCTTATATCAGATACAATTTAAGTTACCAATAAAAACTAATCACGATCAAGTGTTACGTTTACTGTATATTATGGTTTGGACATCCGATTCAATATCCCAATGTCTGATCATGTCTGTGGTAGCCTAGTGTCTCATGCGTTGCCACTCATTTCTAATGTCGATATTCCTCCACGCAATGATGCCAGCCGCCTATTATCGTCTCTCTTTAGAGAGGCCTGCGTGCCCAATAATTAACCCTATGAAAATAAAGTTTCTACGTTCGTTATTTCGATCGTTCGTTCGTTCGTCTCCTCTGCCTCTCTTCTGCTCCAGCTTTAGCCTTGTGGCGACATACTGCAGTGTTCCCTTTCTCATGACACGTCCACAAACTTATTGTGGGATAACAGCCATCAATTTTTTATCTCTCTGTCTTTCTTATGTTCTTTCCACCACAATCTTGTAGGCTGTTACTAAATTATCTAATCTTTTTTTTATTATTAAAAATCTTGCCCTAAATAATCGTGCCTGTCTCTGTTTAATTTCTGTAATCAGTGTATGGTTTTCATTTTATCCTTGCAAGACTTTCTCATTGTTTTTGTTGTCTCCCCATGGTATTCTTTGCATTTTCCTCAGAAATTACATCGCCACTGCCAACAGGTGTTTTCCAGCTTTTCTTAATACTGTACACGATCTATGTAACAGTTCAACAATCTTTTTCTAGTTGCAGATGACAATCTGTATTCGTCAGTATGTTTCCCATCATGCAAACGGTAAAAGACTGCCACTACCTACGCAAATTATCATAATGAAAACCAAATACTGTGCACATGATATAATAAAATGGTACATCGCTTGTTTATTTATTTTTGTTATTTATTTAGAGGATGTACAGATTATCATAACAACAGGCTAGCATAATTGTTGATTGGTGACAGAATTTATAAATAATTCTTTTCAAACAACTTCTGAAGAAGCCACGTAAGCAAAGGGAACAAATAAAATAAAATTAATGTTTGGGACATAACAACTTAACATATTAAGGGACATTACCTAATCTAAAGTTATTTCTAACATTTACATTTCTGGAGACTACATTGTTAATATTTCGTTAATGTCATTTGTAAATCAACCATTACTATTACTTTCCAAAATTATAAGTTATATATGTTAAAGGAATATAAACAGCGTATTAACACAAGTATTTATTGTAATAATTATTTGCAGAATACAATTTTATAATCTACTTTCTTGGCTTTTCTAGAATAGTACATGCATAACTTTAGCATCCTATCGTAAACGCAAATGCTAAGCCCAGTTTTATATTTTTGACTGGCCATTGAAAGGCCAAATAATCTTAGGCATTTTATTATTCTCGGCATATTGGCTAATTTTAAAGTGTAGTATCATCTCCTCAGCGTCAGCAGCAAAGGCGGTCATCCGAGTGAACACACAGGAAGGCGGAACATCATGAGGCTTCTACCACGGGAGAACAGAACTCGCTTATATTTAAGAAAAAAGTTTGTATACACTGACAAACGTAATCAATGTTCACTGCTAGATATCCCACTGCTTAGCGAGCTCACAACAGAAGCAGCAACAATTCTCCTCTTCTCCTTCCCACCCTCAACCCCTAGATGAGTACCTCGCGTCCATTACGTTCCTCACACTTCCCGGGAGTATGTCTTCCTGTATGTCTGTCTCCTGTCGTGCGCTTACTTACATGCGCAGAGAAAGATAGATATATAGATAGATAGATAGAGAGAGAGAGAGAGAGAGAGAGAGAGAGAGAGAGTGAGAGAGAGAGAGAGAGAGCAACAACAACAACAACAACAACACAAACAACCAAAACATGCAACAAGATGAACAGATTCTTATATCAAATACAATTAATTTTTTTTTTTAAATCTCTTACAGGACGTTGCGGTCAACATCATCATTTTTCAGCTGCTGTTGATGCACTAGGCAAGATTACGCTCATTAGTTTGTCATTGCATTCTGCGCGCCCAGCTCACATACCCCGTAAGTTACCAACGCGGCGAGAGCCGCTACCGATTCTCGTGCAGGTTACGTTGCTCTCGAGAATATACGGGATTACGGAGAAAGACGTTAAACCCTAGGCCGGGGAGACCGGCATATTTAAATTACCAATAAAAATTAATAGCTATCAAGTGTTACCTTTACTGTATATTATGGTTTGGACATCCGATTCAATACCCCAATGTCTGATCATGTCTGTGGTAGCCTTGTGTCTCGTGTGTTGCCACTCATTTCTAATGTCCATATTCCTCCATGCAACGATGCCAGCCGTCTATCATCGTCTCTCTTTAGAGGGGCCTGCGGGCCCAATACTTAACCCTTTGAAAATAAAGTTTCTTCGTTCGTTCTTATCCCCCTGCCTCTCTTCTGCTCAAGTTTACCCTTGTGGCGACATACTGCAGTGTTCCCTTTCTCATGACACGTCCACAAACTTATTGTGGGGTAACCGCCATCAGAGAAGCGTCTCCAAACTGGAGATCAGAATGTGAGCGCACGGCATGAGAAGGACAAATGGGAAGACCCTCCCCCGGGATGTGTGAGGGACGTAATGGACGCGACATACTAGTCTAGGGGATGATGGGGGAGGGGAAATGTGGCTGCTTTTGACGACTGCAGTCCTGCTGTGAGCTCGCTCAGCAATGTCTTTTCTAGCAGTGAACATTGATTAACGTTTGTCAGTGTATACCAACTTTGTGTTGGTTTTTTATTTGAGGGCTTTCTGTGCTTCAGGGTAACGCCGCATGTGGTCCTTCGTCCCTGTGTGTCATCCGGATGACCGTCTCTGCTGTGGACCCTGGCCAGATCAAGTGCAGATACTACACTTTGATATTAGCCGAAATGCCGAGAAAATAAAGCCGAATATTTTGGCCTTTCAAAGGCCTGCCAAAAATATAAACTCATGCCATCACATTGGGATGTTAAGTTTTAACATATATTATACTAGAAAAGACAATAAAGCATAAAAATGTATTGTGCGAAAAATTAACTAAGTAATATAATTACTTGTGTTAATATGCTATTTATGTTTTTTTAACATACATGTATATAAAATCAAGTATTGGAAAATAGAACTAAGGTTTGATTTTCAAATGAAATTAAAGAATAGTTAACAAGGTAATTGCCAGAAATGTAAATGTTAGAAATATCTTTAGATTAGGTAATGTCCCTTAATATGTAAAGTTGTTATGTCCCATGCTTTAATTTAATTTTGTTTGTTCATTTTATTTATGTGGCCACCCGCGAAGTTGTTTGAACAGAATTGTTTATACATTACGAATGGTAAGATTTTCTTAAGAAGATGCTATTCGTATGCCCTGACCATTGGTATGTAATCAAAAAGAGATGACAGTTGTTTTTAAACCATGGTAGACAGTAGACAGGACTGAGAGTATGCGTGTTCTATAGTTCAGCTTTACTGGAGAGTTTTGGCCATCATAAACCATAACTGTAGGAAGGGAAAATCCCAACTGCACCTCCCAGTGGTAGAGGATGGGAAACCCACAATGGTGTGACAAACGCAACCCTGGGGACCGAATATCCACCGGGATATTTGGACACATCTGCTGCTGAGCAGAGCAGGGTACGCACTTGTTCTGATAAATGGCTGTCTAAAGCAGACATAAAAGACCCCCATGTGGACGTGGACGTCAAGGGGAAACCATTACATTATCTTCCCAAGATTTCATGAATAGTCACATATCAGAGGCATGAATGACATCAATGGCTATCTTAGGACATCCTTGTCGGGTAGGGACAGTCATGAGCCACATGTGACACTAGACCCTCATCCAGCTACTCATGACAAAATCATAGCGAATAAATTTAAAGTAGGAAATAACATATAATATGGGAAATAAATTTCAAATATGAATATGGAATGTTAGGACATTAAATGGGTTGGGACAGTTGAACAATGTGATAAAAGAAGTGGAAAGCACGAAATTGGAGATTATTTTAGGCATAGGGGAGACGAGATGGAAGGGATTATCAAAATTACAACCGATAAAACACACTAATTTATTCTGTAGAAGGAAACACATGAGAAAGGTGTAGAACTCCTATCTGATTAAAAATAACAGCCAAGTCAATTAATGGTTACTGGTGTATTGCAGATAGAGTTATTATGGCCACAATGAAAGTCAAACCAATAGATATAAATATTATACAAGTATACGCACCAACAACAAGTAGCAGTACTAAATGTCTCCTTGCATTATCTACGGGAGGGGGCTGGAGAACTTATGGAGATAGCCATGTGTAATGAAAGCCATTCTTTACAAATCAAAGACGTGGAGGTATATGGTGGGCAGGGCTCTCTTCTGGTGCCAGGAGGGTAGTGTCGTACATAAAGATCTCCAGTGGCGATATCCTGCATACAGGGCTCTCTTCTGGTGCCAGGAGGGTAGTGTCGTACATAAAGATCTCCAGTGACGATATCGTGCATACGGAGTCTCCGTGGCGAAATGATTCAGCCACCGACGTCACGCCCCGGAAGTTGTGAATTCGACTTCGGATACGTCTTTTGGTTCAGCCGAGTCTGTGGTGAAGGGGTTACGGAAGCAATTCGTATTCTCGCATACCGCGTTCACAACACAGTTGAGGGCGATTTGGAAGAAGACCGCCTTGTGTTGATTTTCAAACAATGGTATGCATGCTGGTCGTTCAGAAAGCAATGGCAAACTTCTGAACGCAAGCTTGCCAAGAAATCACTAACAGCCAAAAAATGCTGGGGTTGACCGTGACGTCATGTAAAGTAAATGTGACTAACCTGTTGTTATGCCTCTAATTCTCTTCTCCCTTTTGTTTTCGATCACTATCTATGTCGTTGTCCCTGTGTGTTATTCACACAGCCATCAATCCACTCTATGTTTGATAAACTCAATAGCCGATATTCTTCTTAGCCGGTTTATCAACTGATCCAGCATTGTCTTCCTCTGTCCAGCTCTGTCTCTAATATCTTTAGTCTCTAATGTTGTCACAACGTTCTCAGTGAAAAGTTAGGGTTATTGGTTAGACCATACCTGAACACGCAAACTATTGAACGTATACTTGCCAAGACTTCAACAACAGTAGTAAGATGTTGGTGTTGACAACGATGTCCTGTCAATAGGATATTCATTCATTCATTCATTCATTCAGTATCATATCTTTTGCAGAACCTCGCCCCCATAACAACCTTCTGGAAAACCTCTCAGTAATAAGCAAGATATCCCGCGTCCAATACAGCCATCTGGAGATCATCCGCCACATCATGCACCCATCTTCTCTTTGCCCTTCCTCTTCCTCTCTTCCCATGCATATACCCCTCCATTATTGTTCTCTCCAAACTTTCGTGACGCTTCAAGTGACAAAATGTTTCAATTTTTTTTTGTTCTATCGTCTTTAATAGCCAACCTTCTTCAATATTCAGCTCTTGAAGTATGGATTCACGTGTTCTTTTCTGTAAATATGATATGCCCCCCTCCTAAAAAAAAAAAAACAAAAAAAAAAAAAAACAATACATGAACACATCCTTACCTGGCAATTAGGTAAGGGAAATCATCATCATGTAGCATGTATCCCACAGAACGTCGCTCTCATCACGGCCCGTTGCAGAGATTCACCATCTTTTGCCCTTCCCCATTAATGTCCATGCCCAAGGCGTCCCCAATGTCCCGTGTTCAATGTCGTATTGGTCAACCCCTGGCTCTTCTCTCAGCAACTACGCCTTCTAACCCGGTTCTGACATGGCTTAACATGGCCACAATATTTCAGCTTCCCAGACATCACGCTTTTAGTGAGGCAGGTTTATTCCGTGGTTAAGTTATGTAGAAATAAAGGCATTCATAAATATACAATTCTCTTTATTTAACAAGTAACAGTATAGTCGGATAATGTCTGTTTATGCACAGTGTATCTGTGCGGGCTGTTATTTGTCGAGACTCCTGTCTTTTCCACTTTTCACATTGGGCAGTGGGGAGCGTTTTGTGTGATATTCACTTTCACAGGAACGGAGCATGTTTGTGTTATTTGTGTTATTTGTTTTCTTCTTCTTTTTCTTCGTTCGTTCGCTTGAAATACAACTATAACTGCAATGTTGTCTCCTGTATGAATCTAACAGTCTTTTTTAGTTCACTCAGCGGTCCATAGAGTTTATCTTCCACTGTTGTCTCTCTAGGCCAGAAGGTATGCCTGGGTATGTTGTAGTTTGGGTAGTCTTGGAGTATGTGCTCTGCTGTCTGTGGCTCCAAACCACATGGTTATAGGTTATAGGTTATAGCTTTTTTTTATACACACTGAAATAACATGTATGATATTGAATTTCACTATCATCAAGTACAGTTCAAACAGACAGACAAACAGACAGACATAGTTGGTTAAGGCGTTACAATATGAACAGAAGAATGTAAGTAGACAAATAAGAAATCAGCTGGAAATCAGGATGTCTGCGCACGCCAACAGAAGGACACTGGAACAGTTCCGCCACCGTGTAGCCTGAGAAACGTAATGGAAGCGAAGAACTCACCTCGGAAAAGGGACGGGGGTGCTGCTTCTGAGACAGGAGATTTCATGTGCTGCTTTCTCCGCCGTCAATTGTCTATAAGTCAACATGGAGTATCATAACATGAATCTTATTTTTTTTTTTTTTTTTTTTTCCTTTAAAAGATGCGTAATGTGTTTATTTTACAATTGCGAATATATATGCAATATATGCGAATTCATATACACGTGATAACACTGCATTCAAGGCATGATGTAATTACCTACATATTACTCGTTGTCGATGATGGTGGAGTAATCATTTCCTCTCATGCACACTGAAATCTTCCAATAGAAATTCTGTCATACTCCAAGTATTCTCAATCACACTGAGTTTTATTTAAACAAGTTAAATCGTCCATAATGTGACATGTCGATAAGCGTGGGCAGTCATGTTCTGCCATCTTATTCGATCATCAGAGTCGTGTATCAGCTCCGTGTTCCTGTCTTGATCATGCCACTTTGCAAAGCCATCCAGGTATTTACTTCTTGTAATTGTCAGAAATATAAATGTTAAGAATATTTTTAGATTTGGTAATGTCCCTTACTATGTTACGTCGTTATGTCCCATGCCTTAATTTAATTGTATTTATTTCTTATGTTTACGTGGTTTCTCCCGAAGTTGTTTGAACATAATTGTTTATAAATTCGGTGACCACTCAACAATTATGATAGCCAGTTATTATGATAATCTGGAACGGTTCAAAATATAAACAACAAATAAGAAAATAAACACGCGAAGTACCATTTTATGATTTCTTATCAGGTGTACAATATGTTGTTTCGATTATGATAATTAGAGTTAGTATCAGCAGTCAGATCGGTAGAAAATAGAAAGAAAAGGGAATATTGTAACCTAAAACACTTGTATAAACACTGCAAAGGACATATGTTTAAAAATCACGTTTATCTTTTGTACAAGGATATAATCACATGAAAGCAACAAAAATAAAATCTATAAGATCTATAAAATCTAATGATGGCTAAATTTATAACCAAACAATGTCTAGAAAATCATGTTTCGTCAATTCATATAGTGAATCGGTACAGCTACCACAGAACTGGCTTAACATCTGACAGGATGTGCATTAAAGACATTAGATCAAGCATCGCTATGGCAAAGATGCCATTTGCTTGATGGAAGACATACTGACAAATGATGTCAATTGCAACGCGAGCAATATTGTAAAGTGCGAATAGATCGTGTGTAATTATATAATCGTAAATTGATTAGAGATATTAGACGTAGAAAGTCTACATAATGAGAAGAAATAAATTGGAGAACTTGATAAAAACTGGCAAGATCGAGGGGAAGAGAGCTAGGGAAGGTAGAGAAGTAAATACCTGGATGGCTTAGCCAAATGGTATGTTCGAGAGAAGAACACTGAATTGATCCATGACTCTGGGATCGAGTGAAATGGCGAATCATGACCGCTTACGCTTATTGGTGTAGCATGATGGTTCAGAATTCCCCATTCCAAGACCGACACATTCATAAAAATACTTAAAGTCTGAACGGGGACCATCCCAGATAGAAGGGCTATTATTAGATCGAATGTTCCAGAACGAGTTGGGGGAGGCAGCTGTATGCGCTTGCTTTTTCATTGGCTAATAAGTAATGAGCCCACAATATTCACTGGGCCACATTTGAATATCCAATTAGTTGAGCGAAGATTCCAACCAGAGCGCTAGCTATTTTGTGACATGATGACAAAAATGCCCTAAAAGATTCAATAATATATTGTTCTCTGGACAACAGGTACCACATTAAAACATATTTAAATGTTGTGATTATGCCTAGTGAACGAAAGAGAAGAATATAAGAGTATTTTGTGAATAAAATGTGAAAAGTGAAAACTAGAACTTCTGTGCGCCAGAATTCTGAATATTGCTTCTTCAACCTTGACAGGTCTTCTACGCTGTATACTCCAAGTGCATATCATCCCTTGTTGTGACTGGTTGCGTATGCTTGATGAATGTACATTACACTCAATGCAAATTCGCAAACCCAAACCCCTTGTGCATTCTTCATGCCTATGATGACTCATTCTTAAATCAACTGTATCTTTGCTCTCGCGAGTTAACATATGGCAGTCTGAATTGGAGTGAGTGATGTAAACATGTACAAGTTCCTTTGTAAAACGCTGAGAATGTTGGAGTGAATGAGCTGGTGCTTTGATAAGTAGCCTCTCACATTAGTAGAAGGAAAGATGCTTCAATATCAATATGTAGGTGGGACGTGATGGCACGCCAGAATTGCAAAGTTCATGTGATGGCCTGGTGGCTAGATTACGCTCAAGAGAATACTATTTCTCTCTGCAGCATTACACTAGTACCTCTACTGTTGGTTGGTTCATATAAACTAGTTCCTAGAAGTACAATAGGTGTGTGAATCTGTGTCTTAGTTGGTTGAATATAATGTATGGCTCATGCAAACTTACAAGGACTAAACATGTTTTCCACATATGTGCTTTGGTGCATATGAGAACAATTGCTATGCAATTGAGTTTATGTTACCGACTGTAGTGGACATAAAAATTACTCAGTGGGGAAAGAGCACATGATGATGATAATGATGTACCTGTGGGACAAGTCTGGTAAAAGGGGGGAGGTCTGGCATTGCTGTGTAAGTGTATATGGAATAGGACCTTCAGGCACCAACATCACCACCATTGGAATGGATGTCTGGTCTGCTAATTGGGTAAATGCCATTAGTTAATACATAATGCATATTGCAGTTGTAAATGCCTATTTTCCATTTCCCTTCACAATGCCTGTCCCATGTTGCTATGTCACAATGATTGCTGTACTGTGTCTAGTCCTCCTTGTGCCCAGGTCTACTGTGGTTCAAACATGGTGGAACTTAGACCACACAAATGCTTGTAATTGTGTTAAGCTACCCTGTCTCAGCATATAGTCTTGTGATTACCACAGTACATCACAGTGAAATTCACTACATCATCAACTAGGAGAGGTGTGCTTGGACAACACCCGCCTTAACCTTCCCCATCTCCAATTTGTGTATGTTGATGTATGATAACATTATCTTTTAACACATGTGAAGAGATGTTGTGCCATTTTGTATATCAACAGAGAACAAAAAGGATGGTGGAGAAGCCTTCCATATATCATCTTGGACAACTAAACAGAAGTCCTAGATCCAGAAGTGACTCCCTATCAAAATGCAGGAAAATCAAAGAAGAATTTTCTCTCAGCTCTCAACAGCTGAATGCATAAATGGGAGCATAACACAATCTGAAGACTTCAGTGATCATAATTATCAATGACATCTGAGAACTAAACAACAAGTATGGTTGTTCACCTCATTCAATGAAACGTGTGAAATGACTGGGACAATGGATTGTTTAGCTAGGACTTATCTTAGTTAATCTTCAGCCTGGTGCTCACACAGTGTTTTTCAGAATGAACAGTCAGAGTAAGTGAGATAGACTGAGGAGAAAGAAGACTGGGACATATTTGTATCTTAGATCTTCCTCTACAGGAAAAGTAGAACAAGACCCTAAGTCTCAACTTCATAAAAAGTCAACTCACCAGTGAAAGACAAGGCTGTAACTTTTCTTCAAACTGTGACAGTAGGGGATAATTAGTCTGACTTGGAAAATCATCATGGGGAGAACTGCAACCTGAGCTTGTCCAACACCCATCATAGGTGCTAAAAGGATTAAACAGACCAGTGGAGCAGAATGTCCCTATGCTTGCCCCAGGTTAAGGCTTATCTTGGTTTTTCCTCATTAACAGTAGAGGAAAGGATAAAAGTCAGTGGTGTAGTTAGAGATTGGAGAGGAGGAAGAGGAGAATTTTTTATTGGGTGGTGGAGGAATGGGGAGGTGGTATATCATGTTTATCTCCATGCATGTGGGACATATTTTATGCATTTTCAATGTATGTATTGAGGTGTTGACATGCCAGCAGATGGAACAATGGTCATCACTAGACTCACCATCAGCTCAATAAATTGTGTATTTGATGAATCAGTGTTTTAAGTACATGTCCCCAGTGAATTTCTTGTACAGTTGCTGTCAAGTGTTGTCTCTGGTGACTGTCTTAAGTACTGTGGTTGGTGACAAATGTTGTGTAAAGTCCTGTATAGATGTTGTCAAGTATCTCTCATGATGTCTATCTTGTACAATTGTGGTGTAAACAATTCCTTGTGAATGTATGTCCCACTTTTGGCAGGAAACTGTCATGTAGATGTCTTGTTCAACAGATGTTATGTACAGTTATTGTTGAAGTTTGTTTGTCTACAAAATTTGAGTCCTAAAGTCCTGAGGACTAATTGAACTGATATAGGTCATACTGACAAAATATATACGAGATCTATGTGACGGACGAACAGCACACTGGCAACATTATGTTGAGTGAGAGGGATCCTCAGTTGTACAGGCGCTAATAGTTCAGATCTTCTCTGGCCTTGGGTGAACTATTTTACTTCTTTTATAAATATCTGTGTAGATACATAGTAGTCTCACAGTGGGGGTTTGAGCCAAAGAAAAGTGGTTCTCCAAAAAGGCTATTGCGGGAATGATTAGCTCATTTGAGTGACCTCTAGACAAAACGTGCTAAATCATATCCTTTATCTTGTTATTTATTATTCAAGATATATCTCCAGAGAACACTACTAACTAGGTCCTCTGTCAACTCAATCAAATTTGTCACATAACTGGGTAGGCTCTTTCCGGGATATAGACCCTGGGAAAACCTGAACACATAACTGGGTAGGCTCTTTCCGGGCTATAAACCCTGGGAACACCCTAATACTCGTCTCGGATTTAAACCCTGGTAATAACCTGCTAGGGGCTCACATACCTGTGCCCTGATGACGGGATACAAACTTTGGGTATACCCTGCATAGGACTCACTTTTGGGATCTCTATGTTGGTATTAAAATCCGGGGTGACCTCTCGCAAATCAGACCCAATTCTTGGAGTTTTTATGGTGTTGTTTTATGGACCCTGTATCTTATATGAGGGCATCTGTCCAAACATGTAAACCCACAATAAATCTCTAGAAGGTCGATTTCATTAATAGTGATAATATTGCATGTATCACTGTTTTAATATATCATTTAGGAATTCAATGTAGCAGACTGAAGATGATGTATAAATATCTTACGGGTCAACATAAATGCTGTATCCATGATATTTAAGTTCTCAGTATGAAATGATTTATTAGCTTGTCAATATTGTTGTATAATTTTGTGCATGCTGGTTATTCAATATATGTATCCAAAAATTAAGGTACCTGAAACACCAGAGATCACAAATTATTTTAATATAACTGAGACAGCTATTACAGGGGGAAATTCATTTTTGTCCCTGAAATTAAGACACTTAAGTAAATGAATATGGGGCCTACTCCATCTCCAAAATTAATTGCTGGCATGGGTGAGAGAGGGGAAATATTGTTGTAAATACAACATTTTTAATGTCACCACATCACATAAAATAACAACTCCCTATATTCTCTTCTCCCCATAACATGCTTGCAACACTGAGAGCAGAGAGTGTGAACCCTGATGGAAAACTTGGGCAACCATTAAGACACCTCACTAACAATCTCTCTCGGTGATAGTCAGTATTCGTACCGGCTAATGTCCAGTGTCGATTCGACATCTGGATTTATTCTTCAGTTGTGTAATCTTGTCGGTAGGCCTGATCAAGCTGCTGAGAAAGTGAACACAATTGAAATAGGAAGGCCATCAAAATAACTGTACCCCTAGCCATTTATATGGAAGTGGAGAGCGTACGCAAAGTATGTGTCTAGGAAACGATGGATAACCAACCTGATGTCATTGGCGTATCATACGACTAGGAGCATAACGTGGACAACCTGAAAAATTTCACGAAGAGAAAAAACAGGATCCGTCTCTGATGTCGGCCGTCAATTCATCCTCAGTTGAGAAAGCATTTCTGCCTGAAATGGTGGAGATTAAAGGAAGGACAAAGTTGGAAAAACTGACGTCTTTCTCCTTTATCATCCTCAATTGGGAAGACCTTTCTGCCTGGGAAAATGGTAGGAATGTAGCTCGGTTCTAGACAAGAGCAAAGTCTGTGATGGAATAGAATAATAAGGATTACTGTTCTTAAACAGTTAACTCTTATATGGTAGAGATCACTGCAACTCCAGCAGTTGACACTCTATACACAATGTCTGCGAAAGTGGACTAACGAAAGATCAGTTTCAAACAGCTGACTCCTTTCAAGATAAAGATCCCTGCACTCCAGCAGTCGACTCTTTACATAATAAGAACAATGCATTGAGCAGTGGGATCTTATATTATTACTGAGATGCGAAGTATAACACAAGACCTGGCCAGTCCTATCCTCAAAGTCAGTAAAATGGCTTCCAAAAATTCCAGTCAATATTGGGATCTATGAAACTATACCCATATAATCACATCCCTTCAAAGGTGTGTGATAATGACGAACTTCTCTGTGCTGAGAGGATTCGCCCAATTCGCCAAAAGTAAATGTTTTGCTCATGTGGGAGAGAAAGAACGGATACTCCAGCCACTCAAAAGCATTTGGCTCAAGCATGGCTGAAGACAACTAGTTGGAACCTCCACCTGGAATTCTATATTAGTAGTAGTAGATGTCACAGTATGGCTGCATCTACAAATTCAGTTGCTACGTTAGAAAATTGTGCAACTAAGGAGAGAAAATGCTGTCACTTCTCACAACAAATCAAAATAGAGGCCTAACGGAATGAGGAAATCTCAGCCAATAAGTGCACCTCTAAATCTATGGTAAGACTACAGAAATAAGTCAAGGAAATATAATGGGAAATTGCTACTATCTGCAAACACAAGAGGCTTATTGGAAAGGTAGACCCTGTGTCCAACGCTAACCAAATCTGCACTATTAGATTTTAGTCTTAACAAGTTTTGCAGTGGCTGCTATACAGTTCACCCGGAAGTGATTTTCTTTGCTCCGGTGATGATCCAAAAAATTTAACCCAGTTCCAAATGCCAAGATTACTGTTGGAGAAAGTTGCGCAGTTAAATACACTCTCACAGGATTATCATTCTCCAAAGGCGAAGGGAAGAATGAAGTTCTGATAAGGTGAAAGTTTGTGAGATACATGGAATGCAACCATTCTCTCTAAACGTCATCTAGAAATTGGCTTAATTGCAAAGCCATTACTTCACATAATGAATCTCTATGGTCCATTCATACATTACGAAATGGTGTGACTCAGAGAGATAATTTATCACAACAGGACATATAGCAAGGATGTCGGCGATGGAACACTGTCAGAGGTAAATAGAAGGGCAGTTCACAGATGAGTGGAGTCAGGACTCATGATGCTCCCAATGACTTAAAGGAACTTAATGCAGGGCTAACTTCACGGTCTTTGTATGTGCCACCAAATTCATCAACAGATGCAATGTTGGGGCAGATTTTTTTTTAAGGAGAAAAATCACTTAGTTCCAAATGTACTTCTCTAGTAGGGTAAAGGGAGACAGGGAGTAATTGACAAAACCACCTGAGGGATCTGGGAACTGTGGATTTCTGAGATCATCTGTCATACCTATGAAAGATCTAAGAGAGGGGCCATGTAGCATGATGGTTCAGAATTCCCCATTCCCAGCTCGACACATTCATAAAAATACTTTAAGTCTGAACGGGGACCATCCCAGATAGAAAGGCTATTATTAGATCGAATGTTCAAGAACGAGTTGGGGGAGGCAGCGGTATGCGCTTGCTTTTTCATTGGCTAATAAGTAATGATCCCACACTATTCACTGGGCCACATTTGAATATCCAATTAGTTGAGCGAAGATTCCAACCAGAGCGCTAGCTATTTTGTGACGTGATGACAAAAATGCCCTAAAAGATTCAATAATATATTGTTCTCTGGACAACAGGTACCACATTAAAACATATTTAAATGTTGTGATTATGCCTAGTGAACGAAACAGAAGAATATAAGAGTATTTTGTGAATAAAATGTGAAAAGTGAAAACCAGAACTTCTGTGCGCCAGAATTCTGAATATTGCTTCTTCAACCTTGACAGGTCTTACACGCTGTATACTCCAAGTGCATATCATCCCTTGTTGTGACTGGTTGCGTATGCTTGATGGATGTAAATTACACTCAATGCAAATTCGCAAACCCAAACCCCTTGTGCATTCTTCATGCCTAGGATGACTCATTCTTAAATCAACTGTACCTTTGCTCTCGCGAGTTAACATATGGCAGTCTGAATTGGAATGAGTGATGTAAACATGTACAAGTTCCTTTGTAAAACGCTGAGAATGTTGGAGTGAATGAGCTGGTGCTTTGATAAGTAGCCTCTCACATTAGTAGAAGGAAAGATGCTTCAATATCAATATGTAGATGGGACGTGATGGCACGCCAGAATTGCAAAGTTCATGTGATGGCCTGGTGGCTAGATTACGCTCAAGAGAATACCATTTCTCTCTGCAGCATTACACTGGTACCTCTACTGTTGGTTGGTTCATATAAACTAGTTCCTAGAAGGACAATAGGTGTGTGAACCTGTGTCTTAGTTGGTTGAATATAATGTATGGCTCATGCAAACTTACAAGGACTAAACATGTTTTCCACATATGTGCTTTGGTGCATATGAGAACAATTGCTATGCAATTGAGTTTCTGTTACCGACTGTAGTGGACATGAAAATTACTCAGTGGGGAAAGAGCACATGATGATGATGATGATGTACCTGTGAGACAAGTCTGGTGAAAAAGGGGTGAGGTCTGGCATTGCTGTGTAAGTGTATATGGAATAGGACCTTCAGGCACCAACATCACCACCATTGGAATGGATGTCTGGTCTGCTAATTGGGTAAATGCCATTAGTTAATACATAATGCATATTGCAGTTGTAAATGCCTATTTTCCATTTCCCTTCACAATGCCTGTCCCATGTTGCTATGTCACAATGATTGCTGTACTGTGTCTAGTCCTCCTTGTGCCCAGGTCTACTGTGGTTCAAACATGGTGGAACTTAGACCACATAAATGCTTGTAATTGTGTTAATCTACCCTGTCTCAGCATATAGTCTTGTGATTACCACAGTACATCACAGTGAAATTCACTACATCATCAACTAGGAGAGGTGTGCTTGGACAACACCCACCTTAACCTTCCCCATCTCCAATTTGTGTATGTTGATGTATGATAACATTATCTTTTAACACATGTGAAGAGATGTTGTGCCATTTTGTATATCAACAGAGAACAAAAAGGATGGTGGAGAAGCCTTCCATATATCATCTGGGACAACTAAACAGAAGTCCTAGATCCAGAAGTGACTCCCTATCAAAATGCAGGAAAATCAAAGAAGAATTTTCTCTCAGCTCTCAACAGCTGAATGCATAAATGGGCGCATAACACAATCTGAAGACTTCAGTGATCATAATTATCAATGACATCTGAGAACTAAACAACAAGTATGGTTGTTCACCTCATTCAATGAAACGTGTGAAATGACTGGGACAATGGATTGTTTAGCTAGGACTTATCTTAGTTAATCTCCAGCCTGGTGCTCACACAGTGTTTTTCAGAATGAACAGTCAGAGTAAGTGAGATAGACTGAGGAGAAAGAAGACTGGGACATATTTGTATCTTAGATCTTCCTCTACAGGAAAAGTAGAACAAGACCCTAAGTCTCAACTTCATAAACAGTCAACTCACCAGTGAAAGACAAGGCTGTAACTTTTCTTCAAACTGTGACAGTAGGGGATAATTAGTCTGACTTGGAAAATCATCATGGGGAGAACTGCAACCTGAGCTTGTCCAACACCCATCATAGGTGCTAAAAGGATTAAACAGACCAGTGGAGCAGAATGTCGCTATGCTTGCCCCAGGTTATAGCTTATCTTGGTTTTCCCTCATTAACAGTAGAGGAAAGGATAAAAGTCATTGGTGTAGTTAGAGATTGGAGAGGAGGAAGAGGAGAATTTATTATTGGGTGGTGGAGGAATGGGGAGGTGGTATATCATGTTTATCTTCATGCATGTGGGACATATTTTATGCATTTTCAATATATGTATTGAGGTGTTGACATGCCAGCAGATGGAACAATGGTCATCACTAGACTCACCATCAGCTCAATAAATTGTGTATTTGATGAATCAGTGTTTTAAGTACATGTCCCCAGTGAATTTCTTGTACAGTTGCTGTCAAGTGTTGTCTCTGGTGACTGTCTTAAGTACTGTGGTTGGTGACAAATGTTGTGTAAAGTCCTGTATAGATGTTGTCAAGTATCTCTCATGATGTCTATCTTGTACAATTGTGGTGTAAACAATTCCTTGTGAATGTATGTCCCACTTTTGGCAGGAAACTGTCATGTAGATGTCTTGTTCAACAGATGTTATGTACAGTTATTGTTGAAGTTTGTTTGTCTACAAAATTTGAGTCCTAAAGTCCTGAGGAGTAATTGAACTGATATAGGTCATACTGACAAAATATATACGAGATCTATGTGACGGACGAACAGCACACTGGCAACATTATGTTGAGTGAGAGGGATCCTCAGTTGTACAGGCGCTAATAGTTCAGATCTTCTCTGGCCTTGGGTGAACTATTTTACTTCTTTTATAAATTTCTGTGTAGATACATAGTAGTCTCACAGTGGGGGTTTGAGCCAAAGAAAAGTGGTTCTCCAAAAAAGGCTATTGCGGGAATGATTAGCTCATTTGAGTGACCTCTAGACAAAACGTGCTAAATCATATCCTTTATCTTGTTATTTATTATTCAAGATATATCTCCAGAGAACACTACTAACTAGGTCCTCTGTCAACTCAATCAAATTTGTCACAATCGGCATGGCACATGAATGAATGAATGATCATATGGACGTGAATCATGTACAGTTATATGGATGTGAATCGTGTATCGTGAGCAGAAAAGCTGGCAAACATCTGATGGCAGTGGAGATGCAGTTTCTGAAGAAAATGTAAAGGAATGCATGACCTGACTGAAAAGAATCAATGAGCAAGTCCTACAAGAAACAGTTGAAAACAGTAAACTGATTAGAGAAATTTGACGTTGACAGTCAAGATGTTTGGACACTTTATGAGAAGAAATAAATGAAGCAGAAATGTTAGTAACAGTTGAAAAGACTAAAGGGATAGGAATAAAGGCAAGGTAGAGAGACCAATTATCTCGATGGCTAGACAACATGGCATAATCGAGACAAAAACACATTATTTATCCACGTATATAAACATATACTGACAAAATATGTGAGGAAGGTAAATTGCAGTGTGGGTGACATGACCAAGTACGATGTTCAGTAAAGGACCTGATACTTAATCATCATCATTATCATACACTTTTGCCGAGAAGCGCCGTGGGGAGAAATAGTTGACGTTCCAGCGTCAGATGGGTGGCACTCTATAGTGTCATTCCGTGTGACTGTACAATCTCCGTGATGTTTTCAGTCCATGTTTCTTCTCTGGCGTCCTCTTGTTCTCGTATCAGATCTTCTGTGGTGTAGCTCTAGTGCTGGTAACTGATGGTATTACATTCTAACTAGATGGCCGATCCATTTAACTGATTAATTGCCATGGGATAATTAATCATCGTAAGTGACTTTTTGTATCTGCCATAGGCTTATTTATCGCTAAACATGTTATCATTGCGTTATAATACAACAGGTCTGCTACCATATTAACAATTTGTAAGCCATAACTGTAACACTCACCTGCTACCATATTAACAACTTGTGAGCCCTAACAGTAACACTCACCTGCTACCATATTAACACCTTGTAAGCCATAACTGTAAAACTCACCTGCTACCATATTAACAACTTGTAAGCCCTAACTGTAACACTCACCTGCTACCATATTAACAACTAGTTAGTTAGTTAGTTATTATCCTCATTGCACATCGAACCATTCAGTCCATAAGTGCTCGGATCCCCTCCTCAGCAAATCCCGCAGCGTGTAGCGGCTAACGACGCCAGTTCTGTGTTGGTTTATCAATCTTCTTTGGCTTCCTGCGTAGTGTTCTTGTTTGGCCACACCTCTTTTAATTTGCTGCTCTCGCAGTCTGGCCATTGTTATAGATTCACAGTCATCACTTGGTTCTCGCAAAAGTCTTACTTCTCGTAGAGCATTCAGAATGTCGGCCTGGTCCATGGCGCGTCCGCCCTCCACAGTAGCCTCACCTGCGAGCTTGTCAGCCCGCTCATTTCCTTGTACTCCCGCATGCCCTGGCACGAAGATGAAACTAATCTTTGCCAGTCGAGACCGCTCCAGAGGCAGCAACCATTCTCTTCGGATCGACCCCTCCTCTATCCTCTTGATCATGTTCATTGAGTCGCTAAGGAAACAAGCCCTAGTGAATGTCTGTGTCTCGAGCCATGTTATTGATTTACTTACTGCCATGACTTCCATGGTCAGGCTACTTGTGGTTTCAGTAAAAATATTAACAACTTGTAAGCCCTAACTGTAACACTCACCTGCTACCATATTAACATCTTGTAAGCCCCAACTGTAACACTCACCTGCTACCATATTAGCAACTTGTAAGCTCTAACTGTAACACTCACCTGCTACCATATTGACAACTTGTAAGCCCCAACTGTAACACTCACCTGCTACCATATTAACAACTTGTACACCCTAACTGTAACACTCACCTGCTACCATATTAACAACTTGTAAGCCCTAACTGTAACACTCACCTGCTACCATATTAAAAACTTGTAATCCCTAACTGTAACACTCACCTGCTACCATATTAACAACTTGTAAGCCCCAAATGTAACACTCACCTGCTTCCATATTAACAACTTGTAAGCCCTAACTGTAACACTCACCTGCTATCATATTAACAACTTATATATAACTGTAACACTCACCTGCTATCATATTAACAACTTGTAAGCCCCAAATGTAACACTCACCTGCTACCATGTTAATAACTTGTAAGCTCCAACTGTAACACTCACCTGCTACCATATTAACAACTTGTAAGCCCTAACTGTAACACTCACATGCTACCATGTTAACAACTTGTAAGCCCCAACTGTAACACTCACCTGCTACCATATTAACAACTTGTAAGCCCTAACTGTAACACTCACCTGCTGCCATATTAACAACTTGTAAGCCATATCTGTAACAGTCACCTGCTACCATATTAACAATTTGTAAGCCATAACTGTAACACTCACCTGCTACCATATTAACAACTTGTAAGCCCTAACTGTAACATTCACCTTCTATCATATTAACAACTTGTAAGCCCTAACTGTAACACTCACATGCTACCATATTAACAACTTATACGCCTGAACTGTAACACTCACCTGCTACCATATTAACAACTTGTAAGCCCCAACTGTAACACTCACCTGCTACCATATTAACAACTTGTAAGCCCCAACAGTAACACTCACCTGCTACCATATTAGCAACTTGTAAACCCCCAACTGTAACACTCACCTGCTACCATATTAACAACTTGTAAGCCCCAACTGTAACACTCACCTGCTACCATATTAACAACTTGTAAGCCCTAACTGTAACACTCACCTGCTACCATATTAACAACTTGTAAGCCCCAACTGTAACACTCACCTGCTACCATGTTAATAACTTGTAAGCTCCAACTGTAACACTCACCTGCTACCATATTAACAACTTGTAAGCCCTAACTGTAACACTCACCTGCTACCATGTTAACAACTTGTAAGCCCTAACTGTAACACTGACCTGCTACCATGTTAACAACTTGTAAGCCCCAACTGTAACTCACACCTGCTACCATATTAACAACTTGTAAGCCCTAACTGTAAAACTCACCTGCTATCATATTTACAATTTGTAAGCCCTAACTGTAACACTCACCTGCTATCATAATAACAACTTGTAAGCCCTAACTGTAACACTCACCTGCTACTATATTAACAACTTGTACGCCCAAACTGTATCACTCACCTGCTAACATGTTAACAACTTGTAAGCCCCAACTGTAACACTCACCTGCTATCATATTAACAACTTGTAAGGCCTAATTGTAACACTCACCTGCTATCATATTAACAACTTGTAAGCCCCAACTGTAACACTCACCTGCTACCATGTTAATAACTTGTAAGCTCCAACTGTAAAACTCACCTGCTACCATATTAACAACTTGTACGCCTTAACTGTAACACTCACCTGCTACCATATTAACAACTTGTAAGCCCTAACTATAACACTCACCTGCTACCATATTAACAACTTGTAATCCCTAACTGTAACACTCACCTGCTACCATATTAACAACTTGTAAGCCCCAACTGTAACACTCACCTGCTTCAATATTAACAACTTGTAAACCCTAACTGTAACACTCACCTGCTATCATATAAGCAACTTGTAAGCCCTAATTGTAACACTCACCTGCTATCATATTAACAACTTGTAAGCCCCAACTGTAACACTCACCTGCTACCATGTTAATAACTTGTAAGCTCCAACTGTAAAACTCACCTGCTAACATATTAACAACTTGTACGCCTTAACTGTAACACTCACCTGCTACCATATTAACAACTTGTAAGCCCTAACTGTAACACTCACCTGCTGCCATAGTAACAAATTGTAAGCCCTATCTGTAACAGTCACCTGCTACCATATTAACAACTTGTAAGCCATAACTGTAACACTCACCTGCTACCATATTAACAACTTGTAAGCCCTAACTGTAACACTCACCTGCTTTCAGATTAACAACTTGTAAGCCCTATCTGTAACACTCACCTGCTACCATATTAACAACTTGTAAGCCCTAACTGTAACACTCACCTGCTATCATATTAACAACTTGTAAGCCCTAACTGTAACACTCACCTGCTACCATGTTAACAACTTGTAAGCCCCAACTGTAACACTCACATGCTACCATGTTAATAACTTGTAAGCTCCAACTGTAACACTCCCCTGCTACCATATTAACAACTTGTAAGCCCTAACTGTAACACTCAACTGCTACCATGTTAACAACTTGTAAGCCCTAACTGTAACACTCACCTGCTACCATATTAACAACTTGTAAGCCCTAACTGTAAAAACCACCTGCTACCAAATTAACAACTTGTAAGCCCCAACTTTAACACTCAGCTGCTACCATATTAACAACTTGTAAGCCCTAACTGTAACACTCACCTGCTACCATATTAACATCTTGTAAGCCCCAACTGTAACACTCACCTGCTACCATATTAGCAACTTGTAAGCTCTAACTGTAACACTCACCTGCTACCATATTGACAACTTGTAAGCCCCAACTGTAACACTCACCTGCTACCATATTAACAACTTGTAAGCCCTAACTGTAACACTCACCTGCTACCATATTAACAACTTGTAAGCCCTAACTATAACACTCACCTGCTACCATATTAACAACTTGTAATCCCTAACTGTAACACTCACCTGCTACCATATTAACAACTTGTAAGCCCCAACTGTAACACTCACCTGCTACCATATTAACAACTTGTAAGCCCTAACTGTAACACTCACATGCTACCATGTTAACAACTTGTAAGCCCCAACTGTAACACTCACCTGCTACCATATTAACAACTTGTAAGCCCTAACTGTAACACTCACCTGCTACCATATTAACAACTTGTAAGCCCTAACTGTAACACTCACATGCTACCATGTTAACAACTTGTAAGCCCCAACTGTAACACTCACCTGCTACCATATTAACAACTTGTAAGCCCTAACTGTAACACTCACCTGCTGCCATATTAACAACTTGTAAGCCCTATCTGTAACAGTCACCTGCTACCATATTAACAACTTGTAAGCCATAACTGTAACACTCACCTGCTAACATATTAACAACTTGTAAGCCCTAACTGTAACATTCACCTTCTATCATATTAACAACTTGTAAGCCCTAACTGTAACACTCACATGCTACCATATTAACAACTTATACGCCCTAACTGTAACACTCACCTGCTACCATATTAACAAATTGTAAGCCCCAACTGTAACACTCACCTGCTACCATATTAACAACTTGTAAGCCCCAACAGTAACACTCACCTGCTACCATATTAGAAACTTGTAAACCCCCAACTGTAACACTCACCTGCTACCATATTAACAACTTGTAAGCCCCAACTGTAACACTCACCTGCTACCATATTAACAACTTGTAAGCCCTAACTGTAACACTCACCTGCTACCATATTAACAACTTGTAAGCCCCAACTGTAACACTCACCTGCTACCATGTTAATAACTTGTAAGCTCCAACTGTAACACTCACCTGCTACCATATTAACAAGTTGTAAGCCCTAACTGTAAAACTCACCTGCTACCATGTTAACAACTTGTAAGCCCTAACTGTAACACTCACCTGCTACCATGTTAACAACTTGTAAGCCACAACTGTAACTCTCACCTGCTACCATATTAACAACTTGTAAGCCCTAACTTTAAAACTCACCTGCTATCATATTTACAATTTGTAAGCCCTAACTGTAACACTCACCTGCTATCATAATAACAACTTGTAAGCCCTAACTGTAACACTCACCTGCTACCATATTAACAACTTGTACGCCCAAATTGTATCACTCACCTGCTAACATGTTAACAACTTGTAAGCCCCAACTGTAACACTCACCTGCTAACATATTAACAACTTGTAAGCCCCAACTTTAACACTCACCTGCTACCATATTAACAACTTGTAAGCCCTAACTGAAACACTCACCTGCTACCATATTAACAACTTGTAAGCCCCAACTGTAACACTCACCTGCTACCATATTAACAACTTGTAAGCCCTAACTGTAACACTCACCTGCTACCATTTTAACATCTTGTAAGCCCTAACTATAACACTCACCTGCTACCATATTAACAACTTGTAATCCCTAACTGTAACACTCACCTGCTACAATATTAACAACTTGTAAGCCCCAACTGTAACACTCACCTGCTTCAATATTAACAACTTGTAAACCCTAACTGTAACACTCACCTGCTATCATATTAACAACTTGTAAGCCCTAATTGTAACACTCACCTGCTATCATATTAACAACTTGTAAGCCCCAACTGTAACACTCACCTGCTACCATGTTAATAACTTGTAAGCTCCAACTGTAAAACTCACCTGCTACCATATTAACAACTTACACGCCTTAACTGTAACACTCACCTGCTATCAGATTAACAACTTGTAAGCCCTATCTGTAACACTCACCTGCTACCATATTAACAACTTGTAAGCCCTAACTGTAACACCTACCTGCTACCATATTAGCAACTTGTAAGCTCTAACTTTAACACTCAGCTGCTACCATATTAACAACTTGTAAGCCCTAACTGTAACACTCACCTGCTACCATATTAACAACTTGTAAACCCTAACTGTAACACTCACCTGCTACCATATTAACAACTTGTAAGCCCTAACTATAACACTCACCTGCTACCATATTAACAACTTGTAATCCCTAACTGTAACACTCACCTGCTACCATATTAACAACTTGTAAGCCCCAACTGTAACACCCACCTGCTTCCATATTAACAACTTGTAAGCCCTAACTGTAACACTCACCTGCTATCATATTAACAACTTGTAAGCCCTAACTGTAACACTCACCTGCTATCATATTAACAACTTGTAAGCCCCAACTGTAACACTCACCTGCTACCATGTTAATAACTTGTAAGCTTCAACTGTAACACTCACCTGCTACCATATTAACAACTTGTAAGCCCTAACTGTAACACTCACATGCTACCATGTTAACAACTTGTAAGCCCCAACTGTAACACTCACCTGCTACCATATTAACAACTTGTAAGCCCTAACTGTAACACTTACCTGCTGCCATATTAACAACTTGTAAGCCTTATCTGTAACAGTCACCTGCTACCATATTAACAACTTGTAAGCCATAACTGTAACACTCACCTGCTAACATATTAACAACTTGTAAGCCCTAACTGTAACATTCACCTTCTATCATATTAACAACTTGTAAGCCCTAACTGTAACACTCACATGCTACCATATTAACAACTTATACGCCCTAACTGTAACACTCACCTGGTACCATATTAACAACATGTAAGCCCCAACTGTAACACTCACCTGCTACCATATTAACAACTTGTAAGCCCCAACAGTAACACTCACCTGCTACCATATTAGCAACTTGTAAACCCTCAACTGTAACACTCACCTGCTACCATATTAACATCTTGTAAGCCCCAACTGTAACACTCACCTGCTACCATATTAACAACTTGTAAGCCCTAACTGTAACACTCACCTGCTACCATATTAACAACTTGTAAGCCCCAACTGTAACACTCACCTGCTACCATGTTAATAACTTGTAAGCTCCAACTGTAACACTCACCTGCTACCATATTAACAAGTTGTAAGCCCTAACTGTAACACTCACCTGCTATCATATTTACAATTTGTAAGCCCTAACTGTAACACTCACCTGCTATCATAATAACAACTTGTAAGCTCTAACTGTAACACTCACCTGCTACCATATTAACAACTTGTACGCCCAAACTGTATCACTCACCTGCTAACATGTTAACAACTTGTAAGCCCCAACTGTAACACTCACCTGCTAACATATTAACAACTTGTAAGCCCCAACTGTAACACTCACCTGCTACCATATTAACAACTTGTAAGCCCTAACTGAAACACTCACCTGCTACCATATTAACAACTTGTAAGCCCTAACTGTAACACTCACCTGCTACCATATTAACATCTTGTAAGCCCTAACTATAACACTCACCTGCTACCATATTAACAACTTGTAATCCCTAACTGTAACACTCACCTGCTACCATATTAACAACTTGTAAGCCCCAACTGTAACACTCACCTGCTTCAATATTAACAACTTGTAAGCCCTAACTGTAACACTCACCTGCTGCCATATTAACAACTTGTAAGCCCTATCTGTAACAGTCACCTGCTACCATATTAACAACTTGTAAGCCATAACTGTAATACTCACCTGCTACCATATTAACAACTTGTAAGCCCTAACTGTAACACTCACCTGCTATCATATTAACAACTTGTAAGCCCTATCTGTAACACTCACCTGCTACCATATTAACAACTTGTAAGCCCTAACTGTAACACTCACCTGCTATCATATTAACAAATTGTAAGCCCTAACTGTAACACTCACCTGCTACCCTGTTAACAACTTGTAAGCCCCAACTGTAACACTCACCTGCTACCATGTTAATAACTTGTAAGCTCCAACTGTAACACTCCCCTGCTACCATATTAACAACTTGTAAGCCCTAACTGTAACACTCACCTGCTACCATGTTAACAACTTGTAAGCCCTAACTGTAACACTCACCTGCTACCATATTAACAACTTGTAAGCCCTAACTGTAACACTCACCTGCTACCATATTAACAACTTGTAATCCCTATCTGTAACACTCACCTGCTACCATATTAACAACTTGTAAGCAATAACTGTAACACTCACCTGCTACCATATTAACAAATTGTAAGCCCTAACTGTAACACTCACCTGCTACCATAGTAACAACTTGTAAGCCCCAACTGTAACACTCACCTGCTACCATATTAACAACTTGTAAGCCCCAACTGTAACACTCACCTGCTACCCTAATAACAACTTTTAAGCCCTAAATGTAACACTCACCTGCTACCATATTAACAACTTGTAAGCCCTAACTGTAACACTCACCTGCTATCATATTAACAACTTGTAAGCCCTAACTGTAACACTCACCTGCTACCATATTAACAACTTGTAAGCCCTAACTGTAACACTCACCTGCTACCATATTAACAACTTGTAAGCCCTAACTGTAACACTCACCTGCTACCATATTAACAACTTGTAAGCCCCAACTGTAACACTCACCTGCTACAAATTTTTCGGCATCCATTGTTGATCCAACCGTCTGTCTGATAACATAATATATGTGGCTCGAGGTGTTGATCCCACTGTCAGTCTGATAACATAATATATGTGGCTCGAGGTGTTGATCCCACTGTCTGTCTGATAACATAATATATGTTGCTCGAGGTGTTGATCCCACTGTCTGTCTGATAACATAATGTATGTGGCTCGAGGTGTTGATCCCACTGTCTGTCTGACAACATAATATATGTGGCTCGAGGTGTTGATCCCACTGTCTGTCTGATAACATAATGTATGTGGCTCGAGGTGTTGATCCCACTGTCTGTCTGATAACATAATATATGTGGCTCGAGGTGTTGATCCCACTGTCTGTCTTGTAACATAATATATGTGGCTCGAGGTGTTGATCCATTGTCTGTCTGATAACATAATATATGTGGCTCGAGGTGTTGATCCCACTGTCTGTCTGATAAGGCAATATATGTGGCTCGAGGTGTTGATTCCACTGTCTGTCTGATAACATAATATATGTGGCTCGAGGTGTTGATCCCACTGTCTGTCTGATAACATAATATATGTGGCTCGAGGTGTTGATCCCACTGTCTGTCTGATAATACAATATATGTGGCTGGAGGTGTTGATCCCACTGTCTGTCTGATAACATAACATATGTGGCTCGAGGTGTTGATCCCACTGTCTGTCTGATAACACAATATATGTGGCTCGAGGTGTTGATCCCACTGTCTGTCTGATAACATAATATATGTGGCTCGAGGTGTTGATCCCACTGTCTGTCTTGTAACATAATATATGTGGCTCGAGGTGTTGATCCCACTGTCTGTCTGATAACATAATATATGTGGCTCGAGGTGTTGATCCCACTGTCTGTCTGATAACATAATATATGTGGCTCGAGGTGTTGATCCCACTGTCTGTCTGATAACATAATGTATGTGGCTCGAGGTGTTGATCCCACTGTCTGTCTTGTAACATAATATATGTGGCTCGAGGTGTTGATCCCACTGTCTGTCTGATAACATAATATATGTGGCTCGAGGTGTTGATCCCACTGTCTGTCTGATAACATAATATATGTGGCTCGAGGTGTTGATCCCACTGTCTGTCTTGTAACATAATATATGTGGCTCGAGGTGTTGATCCACTGTCTGTCAGATAACATAATATAAGTGGCTCAAGGTGGTGATCCCACTGTCTGTCTGATAACACAATTTATTTCTCGGTATCCGAAAGTTAAATTGGCAGCTCCTCTCTAGCCCCTCATTTCGTAGATATTAATTCTGCGTGTGATTTAGTTGATGTCCAAGTTTGACATTGGCACCACAGGATTGGTGTGAATATGCTATTTATTATATGTCGTTGTGCGGACATAGCGCAATTGAAATACCACTACTTTCATCGTTTCTTTACTTATTCAGTCCATCGTGGAAGGAAGGGAGACATTGCTCGCAATAGACAAGTAATGTCTCCTGTGGTAGCTCTGGTGGGCCTATTCCCGCTGGTCGCGGGGTCCGCTAAGTCGGGTGGAGAGTCTGATAATAGTGCACGCTTTACACAGGTCCGGATACTTATGATTGACGGATGTGCGCGCCCTTACGGTCCGGGCACGTATGAGGCCCTCACCTGTGGTACTTGGCTGAACGCCTCTAAGCTGGGTCCCTTGGGTGTCAGGGTCTTGCCATCTCGCCATCTGCTCGTGGTGGCGAGGTCCTGGAGGATTTGACGCTGTGCCGCCAGCGTCTGCAACCTATCTTGTGCCAGGCGTATTGGTTACCCATTCCTCTGGAATACACAAGAATCAGGTCGAGAGAGAGGACTTGTCGTTTGGGCATCACACGATTCACTGAAGCTCTGCCCAGGCATTGTGATGGAATTTTGGCCACATTCCAACTCACATACTTTGGTCTGTCAAGACTGCAAAGTGCCAACCTTACTGTGCGGACATAGGTACAGCTTGATGTTTCAGTATGTGTGACAGTGATATATAAGCTCACTGGCTTTTTGATATCTGACTTAGATTTCTCAAAATCAGATGTCAATAGTTGGCACGTTTTGCCTTGAGAATAATGTATGTGCAGCTATTGGTTCTCTTGTATCTGTTGTTTCCATCGACGATAAACTTAATTCTAGGGGCGGACTGTTGTTTTGGCATTCTGTGAGTGCCCTTACGCATTTATGAGTGTGGGTGGTTTTAGTTTGTCTGTACTGCTGGCTGTTCCACAATTCACAGTTAGGAGCATTGTGTGTGATGTTGGCTGACACAGGAATGGAGCATTATGGGATGACCATTTGCCTTGAAGTTTGAAGCACGACTATCGACTATTGTATGGTTTAGAAATGTAGACAACGAGTAATCAATCCAAGGATACAACTGCAGATTTCCAAATTTGGGCGTTTTTTTTCGAATAGAAGGAATGTGATGGCAGGAGACGAGAAGAAATACAACTCTAGAAGAACTATGATTAAAGGAAACATTACTAAATATTAACAACATCAGATAATTAAAGCACTCCAAATCTATATGGAAGCACTAGTTAATTTTAAACCTTTTTTACAGAAGAAAGCGCGGAGGTGAAATGTGTTGAAGGAAGACATCGTCACAAGTGTGTGGACAATATCAACACATGGGCTGCAAGAATCCTGTATGAATGCACGGTGGAGAAGCTGGACAATCTGTTGTAAACTTGTTACATATAACCTGCTGTACAAATGTGGCTCTTGATGACGATATTAATATGTGAATTAAGATTTGCTCATATTCTTTGAGAATGCCGTGTGAATGAGAAAACAGAAGTATATCGTCACAACGAGAAATTTGTAGGGAAAGAGAAGCAGGGGAAGAACAGGAGAGAAAATACTGGCCGGTTTGACATTTGTGTATGCAGGACTATCAGTGTCAGAAAGTGTTGGCAGCACATCAGACAGAAGGTTCTAGACAGGCATGGTCACCAACGCCAGACGGCATGGACTATAAGTAGGGAAGAATGATTGCTTCTTTCCGTCAATACAGAAAAAGTGTTAAGTCTCGGCTAAGATCCTCAAACTAAATACACAATTCATTTGTGAGGCTTTCTTCCCCTAAGTTATGAATGAATCCACGAAAGCGAGCAGAATGTGAAAGCTTTAGTAGAATGCAATCACAGTTGGCAGCTATAACCCTCGTCAGCAATCACACATCAATCATGCCCTAGATAAGAACAATCTACACTTCTACACGTACATATACGTAAATGTTACTTATCTGTCGTGAAGATCTGCCTTGTAATGGACACGACACGTGTGTAGCACGCGCCTCGACTGGTGGTAGAAGAGAATATGGCGACACACAGGCTGGACTGGAGCAAGGTTTTCGACGATAGTATTTGAAGGTGTAGGGGTGGGGGAGGGTCAATCACATAATCCCACAGATAACCTTAGCAAAATGACAGGAGGGCGTCCAGGTGAGCAACAGTGATACCTGTAAATGAAATGGGCAACAATTGAGGGAGTATGCATTCAGAGACGTTTAAAATCCTTTACCACACGTCTTCGTATAGTCCATGCCGTGTGAAGAAGGTAATCACGCCTGTGCACAGACGCCTGTCTCGTGTGCTGCCAAACATTGCTGTCAACATCTTGAATCACACACACAGGCACTCGCTACTTCATCCACACCCAAAGAAACATATATATATATATATATATATTATAATTATGTTTGTACATAAAATATAAATAATTATGCCAAATATGAAGAAATTCACAGACATGACAGAATATTATGTTAGGAGGCAAAAGAAGCATGGCTTGATGAAAAGTGCTTAGAAAAACAACACAACAGTCAAAATAACAATTTAGTGCACAAAAGAATTCAGGAACTTACTAATGAAAGAAATTAAAGATGGCAAAATCATAATAGAAAAAAGATCAGATAATACGTGTTATGTCAGATTATGTGAAAAACCTTTATGATGATAACAGAGAGAATTGATTGATTGATTGATTTAGGAATCGACATCACAGCATTCGGGGCATTCCCATAAGTGCTCCGTCCCCATCCTCAGCAGCCAGCGAAGAGTTCCAACACTAATAGTACCAGTAGCAATCTGATTATAAGTCCGTCTCGCCTTTCCTTTGAGCGTTGCGCGTCGGCCAGATCCCTTCGTGTCACTCCTCGTTGTCTCATTCTTGCCAGACCACGGTAATCCATTTGCTCCTCCGAGTTGTGCACGTGCTCCCACAAGGCCGCAACCACGTCTGCCTTGTCATGTATCAATACTCCACCAAGTTCTGCAGAGCCAGCCAATCTGTCCGCCTGTTCATTTCCCAGCACACCGGCATGCCCCGGAAAGAAAGATCCCGGCGATGCCTGTCACCCGTGACCTCCGAAGCGAAGTAAGCCACTCCGTACGAAGTCTGCCCGTCCTCACCCTCGTCAGCATGCTTTCTGAGTCAGTTACAATCACGATGTGTGTGTGTGTGTGTGTGTGTGTGTGTCGTATTCTCCATCCAGCGGAGAGCCGCAGTGACTACCTTCACTTCCATTCTTACGCTGGATGTTGGGGTATCATATGCCAGGCTCTCCTGCCCCAAACATCGACCATTAGCTTTGGCTATGAACCCCCAGCCACTTCTCTCACCTCTTGACACCGAACCATCTGTGTAGATAATCATATCACTCGAGTGAGCATTGTCCTGAATTAGTTGCTGGATTTCCACTTCCGTGGCCCCTGCTGGCCACTCACCGTGCACTCCCGGCTTAATGTGATTATAACTCTGCACAAGTCTGACTGCTCCGCTAGCACTCTGACCCACTCCTCTCCACGCCTAATGTTCTCCAAGGGGCATACCTGTCTGATCGTATCCTCCGAATGAGCCATCCATGATTTCCCTCTTATCAGTCGCTGACCCTTAACTGCGTCCAGCGCCTCATGCAGTGGCTGGTCTGTGTCTGCAGCTACTCTGAGGTATGCCTTCGCCTGCATCACCTTGAGCCTACCAGCAACAGTCGGCAGACCAAGGATGTAACGCATACACACTACTGGGGTGTCTCTAGTGCATCCCAGAATGACCCGCATAGCTTCGTTCTGTATGAGCTCTAACTTCACCAGCTGACTCTCTGAGACAGTGAGCAGACCTAATCCATAATCAATTACTGAGAGGATCAAGTGCTGGTTGAGTGTGAAAAGCATTCTCTGCTCTATGTCCATTGCAGCCATAGTTTTAAGTGCATTGAGTCCCTTTTGAGTTCTTGTCACGACCGTCTCCACATGGTCCTTGATGGATAGGCTCCTGTCAAATGTGATCCCCAGATACTTCAGTTTGTTCTCTCTGCTGACATTTCTACCATCTATCGCGAGGCTTGGGACATTAGCTCTTACAATCCTGTTGTCAAGAGAGCACCACAAAACAGCCGCCTTTACTGGTGGATGACAGCACTCATTTCTGTGCACCAGTCAATCCCTTTATCTACTGTCGCCTGTAGCTCCTGGGCTGTCTGCTCCCTATCTCTCCCCTGCCTATATGCAAGAATATCATCTGCAAATGTTAGTATTCTTCCAACCCCTAGTGCTTCTATGTTTGCAATCTTTCTCGTATACACATTAAAGAGCATCGGTGAGACTGCAGATCCCTGTGGCAGTCCCGGGGTTAACATATGTGGCTCTGAGGTCCATGCGCCCAGACGGAGAGCAACCCGACGAGAGTGCAGGACGGCTGCTATCCAGTTCACCAACCAGGGATTGACCCCCTTCTCCATCAGTGCGGTCATCAAAATATCATATCGAACTCTATTGTACGCATCCTCGAGAACAAGCGCTACCGCCATCGTTTCCTGTCTACTCTGGAACCCCTCATAAAAATCAAAGGCAAAAGTGGCTGCATTAGACAAGGTATCTTTTCCTGGCCTGTAGCTCCCCAGGCCTCTTGGAAGAAGCTTCTCCCTTTCCAAAAAATCCTGCAGCTTGACAGCGACTATCTTCTCTAAAACCTTCCCAAATGTATTTTGAAGGGTGATGATCCTAAAGCCGCTAAGCTTTGACTGATCCTTGAATGGTTTTGGGAGAGGGATGAGATAGCTGTGCACCCAATCCTGCGGTACTGATGCTGTCCTAATGCTCTGGTTAAAGCAGTCGGTCATCTCCTTCAGGTCTGCTTCGCTCAAACCCTTCATGTGGCCAAAACTGACCCCATCAGTGCCGCGTATTTTGCCTTTTTCAAAATGTGTTTAACATCTTCCACCCGTATGATGTCTTCATACTGCATATTCTTCGTGGTGCCAGATAGCTCCTCTCTAACTGCATCCCTGGTGTCCCCATCATTATGGTTGGTCCCTATCTGAGAGGGTCCAACCAATACCAACCAACAAATCAAATCAAATCAAATCAACTTTATTAGGGTCACAAATTGGGCGCGCAGGCCCGTCTTACATTCGACCCTTCCAATCACTCGTCTTTCGTTCATCAAGAGCATTATACATTTACATAGGAAGATAAAATAAACATTGTGAAATGAATGTTGTAAACATAAACAAGGCAAATTACCATGTTATGAGGCCCAGCTGTCACCTACACATACATCACCCCACACACACACACACCCCCACCTACCCACACACACGCACACTAAGGGACACATACATACCCCACCAACCGGCCCACCCCCCTCCCGCACATCCCCACCCACACACACTGCCCTAACTTGATCCTCCAACCAAAACACACTCGCCACTCACAAACATTCCCCACCAACCCACACATCCCACGCCCACCCACATACACATCCTAACCCACACATCCTCTCTCCACCCACACCTCAAACCATCCATCCCTCAGCCACATCTCCATCGACCACATATTCCCCACCCACGCACACAATCCCCCACCAACCCACACATCGCACATCCACTCACACATCCTCAAAACATACACACATCCCCACCAACTGACATGTACCTACACCCCCCCCCCCCACATCTCCCTAACCACCCATACATCCCCAATCCACTCACACACACCCCACCACCCACATATACATCTTCCACCCACCCACACATGCCTTAACCCAATCCCCCGCCACACAATCCCCCACCCGCACATCACATGCATCCCCTACCACGCAATATTCCCAACCCACGCACCGCACACACACATATCCCTCACCAACACATCCCACACCAACATACCACCACACATCCCCACTTACACACCACACACATATCTCCCACCCAGATACCATACAATATTCCCACCCACACCTACACAGATACCCTTACCCATCCACCCCACATACCCCCACTCACACACCACAAAAATCCCTCACCTACACACATACCTCACCCACACAATATCCCCAAACAACACACCACACATCTCTCCCCACCCACACCATCATTCCCTACCCGTCCACCAAGACACACTCACTCACGCACACATCCTCCACTACGCACCCACACACCCCACCCACCCACCCCCAACCAAACATCTCTCGATCACAATACACCTACCCACACAATCCTCCACCCACTCACGCATCCCACCCCGACACATACAACTTCCTCACCCACCTACACATCCCTAAGCTACTCACACACCCCACACACACATTCCCCTTCCACGCACACATCTCCAATCCACACACCCCCACATACTTCCCCCAACCACCACACATCCCATACTCACACACAAATAAACCCACCCATACACACATTCCCCGCACCCACCACACACTATCCCCCACCCACACACATATCCTCACCCATACCACCACAAACATAACCCCCACCCACACACCATGCACACACCCCCCACCAATACACCGCACACATATCTCAAACCCACACACCATACACTTCTCCCCACCCGCCCTTGCATCCCCAATCCACAAACGCATACCCCCACCCACACATCCCCCACCAACACATCCCCACCCACACATATCTCCACACTCACACACATCCTCCACACACACTCACACCTCCACACATCTAGACACATACAAAATGCCTCACGTTAGCATTGAAACAAGTATGAACAAACTCCCACACTTTACTCACACACACTGACACTTGTCATGAGCAGTCTCATAAAAATGTTAAACATGGAGAAAATTGGGTACATAAAAAGTATGTGACGTAAAAATAGGGATGCTCCCACACACAAAGATACACACAGAGAACACACACACACACACACACACAATTCACTCTCACGCTCACTCATTCTGTCTCTCATTGACACTCACTGACTCTGTCACTCAAACTACAGTAATGAACATGAGTTTATATTATGCATGTAAAATCAAATGGTATTTAATTGATAATATGACTGATGAGAATACACAAACATATGGATTCGCGTGTTACATAACATGCGTGTTACATGACATGCATCTGCTCAGCTCTCTCTCTCTCTCTCTCTCTCTCTCTCTCTCTCTCTCTCTCTGTATTCTTTCATATACACACACTCACACGCATGCGCGCGCTCATACACACACACACACTAACACACCAGCTCTCCCACTGTCTCACTCTCTCACACACAATCCTTCACACACACACACACTCACTCTCTCAATCACACTCTCTCACACATACGCATGAGCGCATACACGCATGCACACACCCCCCTCACTCAATCTCACACATACACGTACGAATGCATGCACTGACACATTCCCCCACCATTTCTCGCTCAATCACTCTCTCCACACACACGCATGCACGTGTGCACACACACATTCACTCTCTCCCTCTCTCTGACACCCACTTTCTCTCTCTCTCTCTCTCTCTCTCTCTCTCTCTCTCTCTCTCTCTCTCTCTCTCTCTCTCTCTCGTTCCCACACGCACACACATATATAGTGAACAATTATAGTTAAACAATTATAATGAACAATTGTAATGAATAATTATACCAGTAAATGAATTATGGTGGCATATAGTCGGTATGGATTAAGTATTGAAAGATTTTTCGGTTAAATGTGTAGGGACTAATTGGAGTTTTTAGATCTGGAGGCAGATCATTCCATAAGTGAGCACCAGAATAGGCGAAACATGTTTTGTATAGGTCCAATCTAGGCTTTGAGACATGTAACAAATTTAGGCGCTTGCTGTTTATTGCATTAGATTGAATCAGCGGCAGAAGATACTCTGGGGTATTTTGAGATATAATTTTATTCACTAATTTGGCTTTGTTGAAAAGGAAGGGCTTTTGAAGTGGTAGAAGTCTTAGATGACTGTATAAATTATTACTTTCAACGTGCTTTATGCCAAAAACCAGACAAATAGCGCGGTTTTGTAGAGAACATAGTCGTTTTAAATTAGATTTAGGGCACCCATCCCAACCAACAGAGATGAACAGTATGATATTAGATTTAATAATGAAGGACCACCAATTTTGAAGATGGAGGTTCGAAATATTCTTAAGCTTTAGAAGAATATGGACTAGATCAAGCCACCAGACTGCTGAACACATTATATGATACTGGAGATATACCTTCTGAATTATGTAACTCTGTATTTATTGCAATCCCAAAGAAATCAGGAGCCTTGGAAAGTGATAAACATAGAACAATTAGTATAATGAGTCACATCACAAAGATTTTCCTACGAATTATCATGCAAAGAGTGAGGAAGAAATTATAACCTGAAATAGGGGAAGAACAATGTGGGTTTGTGGAAGGAAAAGGTACAGTAAATGCTGTGTATATGCTGCGAACAGTTATTGAATGTGCTATAGAAGTAAACAAGGATATACATCTTTGCTTTATAGACTACACAAAAGCTCTTGATAGAGTTAGACATGTCAACATGGTGGATATGCTTGCAGATCTACAAATTGATGGGAAAGACATTAGACTTATAAAAGACATATATTGGAAACAACAAGCTGCCATAAGGATTGATAATGAAGTGGGACAATATCAGCCTATTACAAGACTTGTTAGGCAGAGTTGCGTAATGACTCCAGATCTTTTTCCCTGTACAGTGAAAATATTTTCAGAAATGTAGAAGATATAAATGGAATCAGCATTGGAGGACTAAACATCAATAACATTAGATATGCAGATGGTACAGTATTGATTGCAGACAATGCGCAGGATTAGGACACAGATTATGGTCGTCACTAAGAAGAACGAAATACCACAATGTATTATACAAGTAAATGGGGATACTCTTCAACAAGTGAATGGGTAACCTTATCTCGGAACAGTCATTATATCTGATGGAAGATGCCTTGAAGAGATTAGAACAAGAATCATAATGGCGAATGTAGCCTTTAGCAAGATGAAAAACATTCTGACCAATAAAAAGATGTCAACTGAAACGAGAAAAAGAGTTTTGTGGGGATACATAGAGCCTGTTCTTTTGTATGGATGTGAAACTTGGACAATAATCAGTCAAGCTGAAAAACATCTGATGGCTGCAGAAATGTGGTTTCTGAGGAAAATGCAAAGAATACCTTGAACAGGTTGAAAAACCAATGACCAAGTACTACTGGAGACAATGAAACTCGTAAATTGATTAGAGAAATTGGACGTAGACAGTCAAAATTTTTTGGACATGTTATGAGAAGAAATGGATTGGAGAACTTAGTGACAACTGGCAAGATCGAAGGTAACAGACCATGGGGAAGACCGAGAAGTAAATACCTGGATGGCTTGGCCATATGGCATAGACGAGACAGGAACACTGAACTGATCCACGACTCTGGTGATCGAGTGAAATGGCGAGTCATGACCGCCGAAGCTTTCCGACATGGCACATGATTGATTGATTGACATACAATATGCATATTTATAATTTACATATATAACTTAAAGTAGTTCTAAATGACAGCAAAGGTTGATTTCTTATGAAATTAAAGGGAAAAAAATAGGAAAGTAATGTATATATTAAAAATACTGTATGTTTTATTTGAATAATGACCCTTTATTTTATAAATATTTATGTCCCATGACTTAATTTAATATATATGTTCCGTCTATTTATGTGGTCTCCCCCGAAGTTGTTATAATTTGGTGATCACTTAACAGTTATACTAGCCTGTTGTTAAGATAATCTGGCTTTGCTCTAATAAAAACAAAAAGGAAATAAACAAGGGAAATACCATTATTAAATTTTTCTCATTTGAATAATAATTTTTATTCATTATTTATTGTTAGTAGCAGTAGTCTCAATGCTAAAGTGGGGATTATAGCAGCGCTAAATATTATTAGAAGGCAGCAAGTCAAATTTGTTGGCCATGCAAGAAGGTTACCAACTAACAGTATACCACAACAAACAATGATGTACAAACTAGATGGAAGGAGAGGAAGAGGCCGACCACGTAAACGATGGACGGAGGGAATAGCAGAGTCCATGGGAATATCGATACATGAAGCCCATAAGATGGCACTCTCCCGCTATTTATACTTCACCTCGACACCGCAAGGTACAAGAGGAACAAGATGAGATGAGATGAGATGAGATGAGTAGCAATCAGATGGGTAGAAATGATACAGAAACAGAAATATTGTCCCGAATAAACACTGCTAGAGACATATGTTTATAAAAACATCAAGTTTAGCATTTGTACACGGATATAATACGATGAAGGTAACGGCAGTAAAATCTATAAAGCTAAATTTCTTACACATAAATGCCTAGAAAGTTTATGCTTCGTCAATTCATATAGTGATCAACACAAGTATCTCTCGTCAATTCATAGAGAGATCACAGAATTATCTCTCGTCAATTCATAGAGTGATCACACAAGTATCTCTCGTCAATTCATAGAGTGATCAGACAAGTATCTCTCGTCAATTCATACAATGATCAGACAAGTATCTCTCGTCAATTCATAGAGTGATCACACAAGTATCTCTCGTCAATTCATAGAACGAAACCTAGTTTAAAACAAATTGTCTATTACACTTATTATGTAAGTAAACGATTAATTTACTTATCCTCCTTTGATAGGAGGCGAACATTGGGGTTCATCACCCTGATGGCCAACTGTTCGGCACGCTTAACACTGTCTGTCCTCTTCCTGGTGGAGACATTCAGGAGAATCTCAGCTGAGAATGTGCGGATCTACATCAGTAGCACTTCCAGTTCCTAGACATTGTTAACGAGACATTTCTTGAATCCATCGGAGCAGACGTGTTAGCACTTCTTCCAGGAACCACAACCAATGTTTGGCATCTTATACTGACCCTTGAACCTCCCCTTGTCTGTTTGTAATACTTAATGGCCTGTAAACGGCCTGCCAAAAAATATGTCCTTTACTGGATGATTCTGTGGCCAGTATCTATTATGTCTGCTATAATAAAATGATATATATTTGTATGAAGAAGTGATAAAAGAAGATTATAAAAATGTATTATGCAGAGAGAAAATTAAACAATACAATTACTTGCTTACACATACTAGGCTCATTTTCTTTTACATATATAAGAATAAAAGTATTTGTAGATGGTAGCAAAAGTTAATTTGCCAATGAATTCAAATATATAATAATTCGTAAATTCCAAATCTGTAAATGTTAGAAACATGTTTAGATCAGTAATGTCCCTTAATATGTTAAGACGTTATGTCCCCTGCCTTAACTTAATTGTGTTTGCTCCTTTTGTTTATGTGGTTTCTACATAAGTTGTTTGACGATAATTGCTAATAAATTTGGTGTCTATTCACCAATTATGCTGTCTTGTTGTTATGATAAACTGAGCATGCTCATCGGTAGAAAATATAAAGAAAAGGAATATTGTACCTGCTTGAGACATATTATAAAAACTCACGGTTATCTGTTGCACAAGAATATAATACAGTGAAAGAAAATGCAGTAAAGTCTATAATGCTAAATTTCTAACAACAACAAAAAATTCACAGAAATCATATTTGATCAATTCGTAGAGTGAACCGGTACAATTATCTCTCGTCAATTCATAATGTATCGGTACAACTATCTCTCGTCATTTCGTAGAGTGAATCAGTACAATTATCTCGGAACTGTCACAACATGTGATTGAAGGTGTATTAGTGACATTAGATCAAGCATCACGATGGCAAAGATTCTAATTGGAAAACACTAACCAATAAAAATATGTCAATTGCAACGAGAAAAAGAAGTGCTACATAGATCGCATACAATTATATGGATATGAATCGTGTACAGTAAGGAGAAAAGCTGAGAAACCTCTGACGGCAGTGGAGACATAGTTTCTGAGAAAGATGATTGAATATAATGGAAAGATAGAAAAACCAATGAGAAAGTCCTGCAAGATACACACGAAAACATTAAATTGATTAAAGAATTTAAAAGTTGGCAGTCGAGATTATTTGAGCACGTAATTAATGAAAAAAAAAACTAACAAAATTAGTAACAGTTAGAAAGATTGAGGCAAAGAAACAAGGGGGAGGCAGAGAGATAAATATACCGATGGCTTGATCACGTAGCATAATCAAGATAAGGACACATAACTCATTCACGACTGGTAATAGTATGAGATGGTGAAACATGACTACCCATGTTTATCAGCATGGCACATGATGATAACTAACAAATTAACTAACATGAAAAATGATAAGGCTTAGCTTCATAGCTTCGATAGGGAGACTCCCATTTATTTGATTATCTGAGCAATAGACTGGGTGTTGTTTCTTTGTTTTTCAAAGCGATGATCAGGGATCAATACCTATCATCTGCTGCATTCTCTTCGTGTTTGTTTTAGTACTGGTCAGATTTGATAATAATGAAAAACATATGCTGAAGCAGATGCGATTGGTATGCTGAACCTATTGTTGTATAAACAAAACGTCTTGATTTTCCGTTGAAAATTACCAATATGGTAGACACTTTAAAATGATGTGTGTGTGTATGTGCAACAATTAATAGATGCGGTTGTTGTACACAGTGAACAACTGGGGTTAGAATTAAATTGTAAACAAACACAGATTATGGTGGTCACTAGGAAGAACGAAATAGCACAATGTAATATATAAGTAAATGGGGATACTCTTCAACAAGTGAATCGGGAACATTATCTCGGAACAATCATAACATTTAATGGGAGATGCCTTGAAGAGATTAGAACAAGCATCGCCATTGCGAAAGTAGCCTTTAGCAAGATGAAAAACATACTGACCAATAAAAAGATGTCAACTGAAACGAGAAAAAGAGTGTTGAGGTGCTATATAGAGCTTGTTCTTTTGTATGGATGTGAAACTTGGACAGTGAGCAGTCAAGCTGAATAACATCTGATGGCTGCAGAAATGTGGTTTCTGAGGAGAATGCAAATATTACCATGGACAGACATAAAAACCAATGACCAAGTACCTCAGGGTACAAATGAAAATCGCAAATTGATTAAAGTAATTAGCGGTAGACAGACACAATATTTTGGACATTTTATGAGAAAAAATGAATTGAAGTACTTGGTGACAACTGGCAAGATCGAAGGGAACAGACCAAGGGAAAGACCGAGAAGTAAATACATGGATGGCTTGGCCACATGGCATGGTCGATACAGGAACACTGAGCTGATCCACGACTCTGGTGATCGAGTGAAATGGCGAGTCATGACCGCCCACGTTTTCCGGCATGGCACATGATTGATTGATATACGTATTGTATATTTTATAAGGATTCGTCGATTTGCTTGTTGTGTGACTTCCGCGACTTGAATAGATGCAGCGAAATATGCCAGACACTGAGCAATCTACTGTTTGCGACTTCGATATTAAAAAAAAAACAAAAACATACATATACCAGCAAAATAAGTGACGATTGTAAACTGACGATATTTTCGGATGGGAAGGGGGTGGCTGGACATGATGAAAGACCATGTTCAGTAAAAGACTTTATACTTGATCATCATCACCTTCCATTTTTGCATGAAGCGTCGTGGGAAGAATTAGTTGACGTTAGAGCGCCCAAAATGTAGCACAAGATCGTTTCATTCCTTGTGATTGTACAATCTCTATGATGTCGTCAATAAATGTTGTTTCCTCGCGTGTCCTCTTGCTCTCGTATCAGATATTCTTTAGTGTAGCGCAAGTGCTGGTAACTGACTGTATTGTATTCTTACCAGATGGCCGATCCATTTGATGTTTTGCTTTTCAATATACGTGGCTCAGTGTGTTGATCCCACAATCTGCAAGATAACACAATTTGTTTCTCGGTATCGGAAAGTTAAGTTGGAATCCCTCCTCTATCCCCTCATCTCGTAGATATTGATTTTGCATGTGATTTGGATAATGTCCAAGTTTGACATTGGCAGGAAATTGTTGGTGTGAATATGTTATTCATCATCTGACGTTTTGCGGCCGCAAGTATATTTGAATGTTTCAGTACGGGTGACAGTGATATATAAGCTGCCATGCTTTTTGACATCTGACTAAGATTTCTCGAAATCAGATGTCAACGGTAACTGGTTTTTGCCTGACGAATAATGTATGGACAATTGTTAGTTCTCTAGTGACTGTTTGTTTCCATTCACAAAAATCTTTAATATTAGTGGCTGACTACTGTGTTGGTATTCTTGCAGTGGCCTTATGCATGTATGCATGTGCCCGCTTTTGGTTTGTCTGAACAGCTGTTCTACTTTTCACAGTTAGAAGTATTTTGTGTGATGTCCACTAACACAGGAACGGAGAAGTATGGGATGAACCGTTATCGTGAAGTTGTACCACGACTAACGTCTATTTTATGTTAAAAATGGTGACAACGAATAAACAATCCAATGATAATACTGAATATTTTAAAACATGAAAATAATATCCAATAGAAGGAATGTGATGGCAGGAGAAGAGGAGAACCAAAACTCTAATAAAACTGTGAATTAAGGAAACATTACTGAATGATAATAACGTCAGATAATTAAAGTACCCCAGGTCTATATGGAAGCACATTTTCTATTTAAAGGATGTTACAGAAGAACACGTGGAGGTCTTCTCAAGTAAGACATGGTCACAAGTGTGTGGATAATATCAACAGGGCGGACTGCAAGAATCCTGCATGAATGCAACGTGACGAAGCTGGACAATGTGTTGTAAAACATGTTACATCCAACACTCTGTACAGATGTGAGACTTGATGGTGATAATAAAATCTGAATTAAGATTCGTTCACATTATTTGAGATCGTCATGTGAAGTGGAAAGGTTCAGTTTGTCGTCACAATGGTAATGTTGGAGGGGTGGAGAAGCAGGGGAAGACCAATAGGAAAGATACTGGGCGGTTTAATATTTCCGTATGCAGAATCATCAGTATCAGAAATGGTTGGCGGCACATAGAACAGAATATTCTGAACAGGCATGGTCACCAACACCAGGCGGCATAAACTATAAGGAGAAGAGAATGATTGCCTTCTTTGATTGATACAGAAAAAGTGTTAAGTCTGGCTAAGATCCTCAAACCAAATACACAATTCTTTTGTGAGACTTTTCCCTTCAGTTATGAATGAATCAACGAAAACGAGTATAATGCGAAAGCTTTAGTAGAATGCAATCAAAGGTGCCAGACATAACCTTCGTCAGCACGCAAACATCAAACATGCTTTGTGTGAATATATCTACACTAAAATATACATAAAGGTTACTTATCTATCGTGAAGAGCTGCCGTCTTATGGACCAGACACGTGTGTAGTACACGCGTCGACTGGTGGTAGAAGAGAACATGCGATCTTGCGGGCTGGACAGGAGCAAGGTATTCGAAGGTAGTATTGGAAGGTGTAGAGGCGGGGAGATGCAATCATATAGTTCCACAGATAGCCATAGCAAAATGACAGGTGGGCGTCCAGGTGAGCAACACTGATACCTGTAAATTAAATGGGCAACAATTGAGGGAGTATGCATTCAGAGATGTATTAATCCTTTATCTCCATCCATCCATCATGCGCCATGCCGGAAAGCGTTGGAGGTCATTACTCGCCATTTCACTCGATCACCAGAGTCGTGGATCAGCTCAGTGTTCCAGTCTCGACCACAACACGTGGTCAAGCCATCCCGGTATTCACTTCTCGGTCTTCCCCTTTGTCTGTTCCCTAAGATCTTGCCAGTTGTCACCAAGTTCTCCAGTCAAGTCAATGGAAATAAAGAACAGAAATATTGTCCCGAATAAACACTGCTAGAGATATATTTTATAAAATCATTAGTTTTTCTACAAGTATAATCCAATGAAGGTAACGGCAGCAAAATCTATAAAGCTAAATTTCTTACAGATGACTACCTATACAGATTATGTTTCATCAATTCATAGAGTGAATGGGCACACGTATCTCCCGTAAATTTATAGTGCGAAAACTGTATTTTTTAACATAGTTTGACGGCCAATTGTTGGGCACGCTCAACAATGTCTGATCTCTTCCTGCTGGAGACACTCATTCAAATCTCAGCTGAGAATACGGGTCTACATCAGTAGCACTTCCAGTTCCTGGACATTGTGAACGAGGCATTTCTTGGATCCATGGGAGCAGACAAGCTGGCACTTCTTCCAGGTGCCGCAACCAATGTTTGGCATCTTGTACTGACACTTGAACCTCCTCCTGACTGTTGGTAACGCTGTATGGCCTGTAAATGGCCTGCCAAAATAGAATATCCTAATCCGGATGAAGCCATAGCTAGAACTATTAAGTCTGGTGTAATCAAATCACGGATATGATTATCAAGAAGCAAGAAAAGAAGATTATGACAATGTATTACACAGAGGCGAACATAATTAATACAATTACTTGGGTACACACGCTAGGCTCATGTTCCTTTACGTATATAAGTTAAAGTATTTGTAAATGGCAGCAAATATTAATTTGCAAATGAAATTAACGTCATATTAATACGCATGAATTGGAAATAAATAGGTATATTTAGCTCCTTCGAGAAGAAACGTACTAACCACAAACACGTTGCACATACCTTACATCGTATCCCAAAATACAGGTGAAAATCCCAAAAAATCCAAAATCAAAGCAATCAATAAGTATATAAAAGTAATAATAAAATAAAATACAAACAAATGCGTGCAATACGACACACATGACGGCCGATGTTTCGATTCTCAGAATCTTTGTCAAGGACAGGACAACACAGATAGATAAAACAACGAAATACAAAAAAATCAAAAAGAACAACTACTCGGTTCCCATGCTGGAGCAGAAAAGGCGGCTTCGCCAGTTGCGAAGGCACTCGTTGGCTGCAAAGTGTATGTATAGTAAGTTGCCAGGTGGGATTTAGGTCGCCAAAAATATGCGAACAGTATTATATGAAAATACAGGGGTGTGGGAACAGTTAGGGATGAATATATGGGGGGGGGGGGAAGCATAGTAATAGATAGTGTAAACTGTTGGAGAGGATAGCACAGTTATACAGTTGCGTCCACAACAGTATTGATACCTACTGGATGGACACATCCCAGAGAGTTGATTAATTGGCATTCAATGTTGAGCTTAATAGAGCTGTTGGAGAAGCAAGGTTTCAATACAGTGACACATACATCGTCGACTCCATTATGGTTGGAGGAATTAAAATAGTAGGGGACAGGATTGTCAGCGCCCGCCCTGATTAATGTCTCTGAGGTGTTCTCTAAAACGGTCAGCAAGGCGTCTGCCCGTTTGACCAATGTATTTCATGTCACATCGTTTGCAGATGATAACATATATCAAATTGCGGGATGTGCAAGCAAAAGAATCTTTCAGGGAGAAGGTGCCCATGGAAAATGCAATCGTCGTTGTCTGAACAACGTATGGGCATGTCAGACAGTTCTTTCTCTGGCATTTGAATGTGCCCACAGATGACGTAACCGTGGGGAAGCGACTATGCACAAGGTGGTCTCTGAGGCTCTGGTTACGGCGGAAAATTACCCAGGGCCATTGGAGTGTTTGGATCGGATTCCAGGATAGACCAAAGTCGGAGGAAAATGTGCTTGATGGCATAGACATGTTGATAGAAGGTGAGGATGAGCGTTGGTTCATTGTTAGGAGGTCGCGTTTATTTGACAAGGGCATTTCTCGCGAGACTTGTGTTATGCGACAGAAAGCTGTGGACAAGACGTTCCCTGGGTAGGACCGTCTGCGGAAAAAGTCAAGCATTTCGTTGGCTTTCTCGAGGAATTCATTATCATCCTGATGGATACGACGAAGGCGGAGTAGCTGGTAATATGGGATGGAATCTTTGCAGCTTTTGGGGTGGGATGAGCTGTACAGGAGGACACCGTGAGTATTCGTAGGTTTGTAGTACACGGAGGTCGGGGGGCCTGTAGGTTTTAATTTAATAGTGGTGTCAAGGAAATTGACATAGGTGGTGGAAATGTATGTGGTGAATGTGATCGTTAGGTGAAAGTTATTAACATAATTAATGAAGCGGTTCAGTTCCGCCTCTGTCATGTCAGTGAGACCGATGCCGTCATCGATGTAGCGGCGGTAAAAAGAAGGAAGAAAACCATCAGAGTTGATTTCAATCTGGTGTTCCAGATGTCCCATTAAATAAACATGCGTAGCTTTGTTTCAGACAGCTGAAAGATGCTGCTGTTGACAGCTAAGTCCTGTAAAAGGATACGCAAAAAAAAAAAAAAAAAAAAAAAAAAAAAGCTTTGTCCCATTTTAGTGCCCATGGCGACACCGCTGATGTGTTCAAAGTAGTGGCCATTGAACTCAAAGGAATTATTGGGGAGGACCAATTCAGCGAGTCTCACAAGCGTGCGAGTAGGAATGGCTTGATCTGTGCGTTGATCCAAAAAGAACTGTAGCGCCACGATGCCATCAGCGTGAGGAATGGAGATATAGAGGGAACATACATCCATTAGGAATAGTCTGTATGTGCTCCCAGGAGTCAGTTGGAGAGAGTTGAATGAAAGTAACGCATGCGTTGTATCCTTGATATATGACGGGAGATTCGCAACTAGAGGTTGAAAAATCCTGTCAAGAAACGCTGAGATCATTTCGGTCGGGCATGAGCTGGCGGAAACTATCGGACGTCTAGGATTTCTGAGTTTATGTTTGCCCAAGTCAGAGTCATAGATGTGAAGTGAAGGGGCACTGGTTGGTAAGGTATCCTCACGTATGAGCTGTTTGATGGTATTGTGAATCTTCCGGTTATAAGAGAGAGTGGGGTCTTCGGCGCAGGGGTAATAATTATCAGGTTTATAAAATTGGGACATGACTTCCTTGACATATAGATCTTTCCGCCAAACAACCACAGCACCACCTTTATCCGCTATGTAGAGGTCAAGCTGAGGTGGGGTCCATGTGGAACGGGATTTAGTTGAAGATTGAATAATGTCAGGAGGTTGCGTGGTGGGACTGTGGAATACTTGTCTTTATGGTCTCAACATTATCATTGTCGCCTGACCTAGGGCGTCGTGCTACACTTCTCAACATTTTCATTGTCACCTGACCTGAGGCGCCGTGCTTCACTTCCCAACATTGTCATTGTCGCCTGGCCAAGAGCGTCGTGCTGCACCTCTCACTCACTGAAGGGAGTCGAACTGAGACAGCCGCCGTGTCATAATCTCCCCGCCAGTTCTGCCACGTCGTCTTCAACAGGGCCTGGCAATTACGGCCAGGCCCAACTATGAACGATACTAACCACGCTGTGCCAGCGGTCTTCAGTCAGTGCAGGCGTGGGACATGAAGTCCACGCCGGGACACAACCCCGTCTAGTGGGAACTCACGGCGGGTTAGCTGCAGACGGCTTGGGGACTGTTGCACCGGACGGACGGTTTCAATGGAGCTTGTGCGAATTGTGTGTTTGAACGTGAATAGATCGAAAGCCTGTGTGAGTATTAGGAGACTGTGCACCTGGGTTGTAGAATTGTAAGTTGTATTGCATTTGTATATCTATTGTATATCTATTGCTTACAGTATGACATCGCTATTGTAATTGCGCGATGCATGTAATGGTTGTGATGAGTAAGCGGCGTGAATAAAGTGTTTGAATTGTACTTGTAGCGTGTCACGTCAAGTCATTCTGTGACCGTGTTTTGTATCGCACGTGTCAGTAGATACGAGCCTGTGTACTTGCTGAATGCATGATTCTGACAGGTGTGAACGTGGGGGATCGTCCTTGTTGGATTTGAACCATAGGTGTGAACGTGGGTGCATCGTCCAGCTTGAACTGATTGTAAATTATGGAAAAGATGTGAAAGTGGATGCAGCGTCCATCTTGAAAATAGTTGTAAAATAGAATTGAACGTGTGTGTAAGCGAAATGTTTTGGGAAAGAAAGCAGGATGGAATGTAAGTTGTTGATTGTGTTGAGCGGACGACAACACGACTAACAAACATACTTGACAGCACACAAACCCACAAAACTTAGTTGACATCGCATACACCACATAAACGTACATGATCTAATTTTTCTTCTTCCAAAAAGCAACAGATTTTTGTGCCATTCGAAACAGGGCAGAAGTAAAGTCCATTGTTTTTTCCGGGCAGTAACAATCAAGCAGCCGGTCTCTGATACAGTTCTTCGGTGCCACTTAAGTATTATCCATTTTTCTTATATACTTTTGTATGCAAGTCTAAGCACAAGCTGTATCTGAGAAATATTGTACAAATTATTGTATTTGAATTACTAACACCATAATTAACTTTGCGTGTATTCATTGTATCTGACATTGAATGATTTCATCGAATCTGGTTTGAAGATGAAGTTATCTGGTGATGAGTTGACAAAATGGAGTGAAGCAAAATATGCAGAGTGTGTCACATTGCAGGAAAATGCTAGAGAACGTGAAGAAAGCGCTGCCGAAACGGAGCTGAGAAAATCAAAAATAGAAGCTGAGGCTAAAAAGGCAGAATTAGATGCTAAAAAGGCAGAAGCAGAGGCCGAGATAAGAAAAGCTGAGATTCTAGCTCAGAGTAAGAGGGAAGAACTTGAAATGCAGCTGAAAATTAAACAGCTTGAAGATGAAACAGCAACAGAGATTGATTGAAGAAAGTCAGAAAGACTAGATAAAGAGTATCAGTACAAAAAGTACCAAGGGATCGTGAAAATTTCACCACGGGGGACTGCATTGCAACCTTCATCCAAAATGTTGAAAACATCATGGAGCATTATCAGATCCCAGAGACTGAATGGAACATTATATATATGAGAAGTCTTTCCGGGGAACCTCTCAAAGTGATAGAGACCATTCCCAAAGATCTCAGGAAAGATTATCAATATATTAAGTCTAAAATTATGTCACATTTCCTGTTAGATGAAGCAGGCTACAGAGAACAGTTTAGCAAATTAGCTCCAAAACCTACACAAACGTTCTCTGACTACATCTCAGTAGTACAGGATATATTTAGCAAGTGGCTGTCAGCAGCCAAAGTAAACAACATTTTTGACAAGTTGAAAGATCTTATTCTTAGAGATAAAATCATTACATCTCTACCACCTCCATTTTCTAAATTTCTGCAAGAATGTGAGTGTGAGAGTGTGAAACAGATTGAAAAACGATGTTCGGCTTATTTCACAGCCAACACACAGTGTTTTACTAGTGGTTTGACTGACACAGACTTTGTAGCAGCCGCTACCTATGACAGAATGAAGTCAGGTCCCTACACTAAACAGAAACACTTTAAACAATCTGCTGAGAAATATTACCAATGCAGATATTGCCATCTTCCACACAATGAAAGTGATATGTGTGATAAACACCCAGGATACCTCATATTCTTGCAAAACTATATAGATAAGCAAGATAAGGAAAGAAAGAGATATAAACGGCTAACAAGATGCTTCCTTTGCAAAGCCTATGGCCACTGACGCCACTCATGTAAAGGTAAACAAATGACAAGAAAGGCTAATGCAGTCATGTTTGATAGCTCTTCCTCAGATGAGGAACATGTAGAAGATCATACTGTTAATTCAGCGCAATCCATTGATGTGTTTCATCTTGATAAATGTACCATCTGTGATCGGTTTCATAAGAGATGGCCTATTAACATGAGGCCACTCAATACCTATTACCAATGAAGAAGCCAATTTGGTAATTAACCCCAAAGGTAAACTAAACACCCACAATGGATTTGTTAATGGCAGAGCTGCCACCGTTTTACGGGATAGTGGATGAACTCTTATTGGTTTAAAGAGAGACTTTATTTTACCTTCAGATTATACAGGCAAACATGTTACATGCAGAACTTTCTCAGGTAACATCGAGAAATACCCGCTTGCATGGGCATATATTGACACCCCATTTCTTACAGGAAAGGTCAAATGTGCAGTATTATCCAACCCTTGTTGCGACATTGTCTTGGGTAACCTTCCTGAGGTAAATGATATGCCACATGACAGTATAACATCTGCTGCCAAATGTATTGTTGATAATGCAATATCATCTTCAACTGAATTCACTGTTGACAATGTATTATCACTGCCATGAACCGATATGAGGTAGACAGCGGTAAACTGATGTAGTGAGAACAGGTTACCATAAGAAGAGGAATTGTCATCTGTGAAAGCAGTTCACGCGATCATGATGAACAAATCCGCATGAATAAGTCAAGGAAAGGCGGTGAGCAACAGATGATGATGTTGAAGAACAAATGGAAATCATTCAGAGAACTTGCGTATCACGTGACATGAGTTGTGTGGTACACGGGAAAGAGACGGCTGGACAAAGGCAGTCTAGCTAGGGTCCCAGAAGAGAGAGGACGTGAAACGAGTGTCGAGAGTGTAGCGAGATAGATTCAACAGTGCTTTCATATCTGAACAACACGTCAGCTTGAGGCAAAAGTGTCAGACACAAGCCGAATGGCCAATTGAGTAAGCATTGCAGTTCAGTGACGGCTCGCCGAGTTGACGGCGATTGAGAATGCCCCATGCCGATGTCAAGGGCAAGTGACCGTAAGTTAGTTGATCATAACATAGTCATCTTAGTATAGCGGTCTCTCGGACCGATGTACATTAATTAGAAGTGTTATTTACGATCGCACTATTGATGTTATGTGCGACGATCCTTGTATATAATAAACACTGAAGAACGGCAAAGACAGAGAGTTGTTCACTGGTTACATGTGATGACTGTTCCTGTTTATTTCTGTCACTGCGGCTGAACCAACGAGCCAGCAATCAGCTACATGGCAGAAGTGGGGGATTTAGTATTTAAAGCAGGAGCACGTGAATGCAAGGTCACCTTTAAAATAAAAACGGCAACAACCAGTTGTAAAATAACGAAGGTCACCTTGGCGCCATTGGCAATTTTCAGAGCTAGTCAGCAACAACTTGCTACAAGATAAAGTCAGCTTGGCACCAGTTGCAATTAGCACAGAGTTATCAAGAATCAATTAAATGATAAACAATGTCACCTTGTGTGTTATTCGCAAACTTTTCATCAAGTCACTAACATCCAAACAAAGGAGAGATAAGGTCACCTTGGGCGCCATGTGCAATTTCAAATGAATTCATCAATAAACATGTATAACTATCAAACCAGTGCATCAATATCTTCGTGCTGGAGGAAGAGTTGAGTCACGACACTGAATTCATAAAAATAAATTAAGCAACAAATATTAACAATATTGGCCCTGGCTGGGACAACATATAGTTGTAGTGGTGAACTTCAAGTACACAGTGTAAAGGCAGTCACTGACAACAATAACTCATTGGGAACGAGTCTATGAATAAACAGTTATTAATTGCCTAGAGACATTCGAAAAATGAGAGAAATATTACCCAAAAAGTGCGTCCACGAATGCAACGACGGCACATCATCAGGTGTCCAAACTACGGAGAGATAATCCTATCAACAGTCAAAACTCATCGTACAAAGACAGAATATCGAAACAGCGACGATGTCTTAATTTTGACTGGAATTTTATCACTATGGCCATATAAGTAGTAGGGAATGTGGTAATTCATACTATTTTGTGGATCACTGAAAATTTGTACCAAACACCTCAATACGGCGAAGATGTCCAAAAATCCACAGTGAGTCACAGCTTTAACGAACAATCAGTAGTATATCAAGCTGTTTTCCACTTGACTCGAGGATCGGAATTATTTCCAAGACAGTTGTCTGAATTTCGAATTTGATCTTCAATTAACATCCAACGACTTAGGCAACCGAAAAAAGGATACCGATTCAGTCCAGAACTTCAACACAACATCACAACAGTGAATCGGTATTATACTAAACTTTTCCCACTTAAGTTGCAGAAAATCCAGAATTTTCCTACAGAACGATCTGAATGTCAAGCCTTGGTCTACTATCAACACCCAATACCCTCGACAACGTGGAGGAAGACGGCGGACCAGTGAAGGACCTCAACGCAGCATCAGCAACAAGGCATCAGGCGAGTTAAATTGTCTGACTGTGTTTGTATCATTTTGTGCGGCTGTTTAGAGTAGATATTTGAATACTTTCTCCACAGATTTTTGTCGTCTCCACTATAGGTGCTCAGCAAACAGCCTGAGTAATTGAGAGATAATAATAAGAATTCTCAGCGGTCGGGAATGAGATCCGCTTGTGGTAATCAAATGTTAGTACTATTCCATTGGTGTGTAAATTAATATGTGGTATGCTTTATATGTATATTCGACGATGTATAGGGTGTATTATCTGTCTCGTTGAGTATAAGATTGTAAATATTGTGACATCACTATAACTCCATTCAAAGATCACCTCTTGGTTTGAACATCACGTGAGAACTTCACAAGGATAATTTCTAAAGTATTACATCATCATAAGGGCATACACATAAACAATATACTGGGTATATTATTGACATCTTGTGTTACTTATACAGAATATTCAGCAAACATGTCTTCATTACAAGACTTCATAGCTATAGGAGAGAAGTGTCGCATGTCATGGCCCGAGTTAATAGCATGGGCCAAAAAAGAACTGAGTGACTTACAAGCACATCAACGCGAAGAGAGAGCAGCAGCAAAAGAAGCGAGAGATGCACAAGCAGCTAATGATAAATAAAAAAGAGATGCACAAGCAGCTATAGATAAAGAAAACAGAGAAGCAATAGAGAGACAAAAAGAAAAGGAACTAGCTATGGAAAAAGAGAGACTTGCCTTCGATAGAGACATAAAAGAAAACGAATTGGCATTAGAAAAAGATAGTCTTGCCTTCGAGAAAGATAAACTAGCAACCGAGTTAGTAATTAAAGACAAAGAGATTGAAGGCAACTTAAAAGTAAAGACTCTGGAAAAAGACAAAGACGCAGAGATAGCCCAAGCAAAGGTAACAGCGAAATAGTTGGACCCCATTAAACGGTACACCGGGCTGATCAGGAATTTTACACAAGGTGATTCCATATCGGCCTGGTTAACAAACTTCGAACTGTTAATGAACCATTACAAAGTTCCAGCTGAAGACTGGGCCATACTCTTCCACAGGCACTTGGCCCTCGAGCCCTTAAAAGTCGTAGAGGTCATACCTGAGAACCTTCGCACTAACTATACATATGTTAGGAATCGAGTCTAAGCACATTTTTCACTTGACCAAGCGGGGTTACGAACAAAATTTAAAACCTTAGCACCAAAGGCAAATCAAAATTTCCTAGATTACTTAGCAGAGACAACATCACTCTTTGAGAAATGGCTCAAAGCAGCCGACATAGGTTCAGACTTCAACAAACTACGTGACCTCATGGTTCGAGACAATCTGATTTCCTCTGTACCAGAGGAAATGGCAACATTCCTGGTCGAGAACAAATTTACAACGTTGGCAGAAATGGAATCCAAAGGCGACGCATTCTATAACGCCCATAGGGATATTTTCGCAGAAGGGGCGCAACCCGATTTAATGATAGGAGCTGCGGCCAGAGTATCCAGTCAACGATATAGCACAAGACCAAATAAATTCCAACAATATGGTCCACAATATCGAGGAAGAAGACCATACTACAAGAATGAGAACACACAAGGAGAACCAGAGAGAATGAAAAAAAGGATACTTAATACAATGTCCTTATTGCAAGATACAACACGGCTCTCTTGAAATGTGTGACAAAAACCCTGACTATGACACATATCTTCAGAACTTAACATTACAAAAAGTCAGGAAGTACGCTGCGCATAAAAACAATGTGAAGTGCTATGTCTGTAATACGTATGGACATGTGAGTAGAGACTGTAAGATTAGAAAGACTTGGAAAGATGCCAGTGCAGCATTCTTATTTACCAGCAGTTCACCAGACGAATACAAAGAGACAAACGCAGCGAACATACAAACGCAAAGAAAAGACAGTGATGACGACACAGACAACAAGGCGCACACATACAATGCAAATTCAATGTACACGACAGATGGAAACTTAGACATACAACTAGCACTAGTGAACGGAATAACAGTGCCAATGATAAGAGACACAGGGACTGCAATTATTGGAGTGGACGAGAGAATAGTTAATGACTACGACTATACAAACAAAAAAGTAACCTGTAAGACATTCGGTGGGACATTAGAACAGTACAAAGTAGCATGATCGACTTAAACTGTCCTTATTACCAGGGACGGATTACAGCTGCAGCGTTACCAAACCCAACAACTTACTTAATAGTAGGCAACGTACCTAATGTAAAAGACTGCACAAGTCAAAATATTCAGAAGTGGGAAAACAAATTGATTAGCGAAGAACAGGCAGAGTGTGCAGCAGCACTGTTTCCGACAGAAAATAAAAAGAATAAGACGCTAGATTACAACTTAGAAATAGTGACAGACAAACATAAGACTAACCAGAAAGGAGCAACTCAAAAATACTCAAGTAGCGACGATGACACACCAGACACAGATAACCTACCTACATGGCTAACAAAAACGGATATGGGCTGGAAATCACTATCCTTCCGGGAAAATTTAAGTAAGAAAGAAGAAGACAAGGTAAACTTTGCAATAGAAAATGTTAGTAAGTTAAGTCCATCATTTAGTGAAAGTACAGTAACAGTAAAACAACTTTTAAGACCATATCTGAAAGATAAAAGTGACTAAAGTTGGAATACATAAACAGAAAAGACACTAAGGGCAGTTGCAGGTGCCGCACAAAAATATCTCCCAGATTCAGGGGATATATCTACTTCATCTTCTGAAGAGGAAGAAAATCTACCTCAGCCGGTAAAATCAAAAAAGAAGGTAACACCCCGACAAAATGATACAGTCGACTACACTGAATCAGGGTGGCAAGATCAAACCCCACCTAAAATACCCAAGGAATGCTATACAAAAACTGACAGACCAAGTAGAAATTGGAGAAAGTCAGGGGTATCTAAACCAGACATAAATAAACGAATACAAAAAATTAAAATAACAAACTGGGAAAACTATTGGAGAGGTATAGGCTTAACAGAAGACGAGATTGAAGACAGAAGACAACATATAGATGAACACAATACCAAAAGATAACGATTAAAGATACCATTAACGTCACATAAACAGCCTATCATTAATGGATGTTGATGGCAGTTCAATGGAATAAACTTACTTATTGTACTATATTTAAAACTGATAGATTAATTAATGTAATTTTCATTGATATGCATGAACATCTGTCTAGAAATACCTTATGATTTTAATTATTTTGTTGGAAATACATTGAGCAAACACCACTATGACACACATTTAAGACACAACAGCAACAGAAGAAACATCTCTGTAGATAAACATCTAACCTTCAATTTATTTGACATCATAAAGTCTTAAGATTCACTAAGACACATTCATATGTAAATACATACATTAGCATCTAATACATATGCAATAAAAACAATAATTCTTTAATCTCATTGTATCTAAACTGTACTGTGAGGCAATGAAATAATCGAAAACTATGGTATTCAGAGTACATAAAGGGTAACAGAGAGATACAGTTATCCAAGTATTAATTAGTGCTCTGAACTGCCGTATAGAATGAGTACAGATATCAGCAGTCAATTTGACATTTTAGATTAATTAAGTTAAATTGATTCAGATATGTACATATTTTTTCCATTTATAATTTACCATAATGTGCAGAAAACAAAGGCGAGAGTAGCCGAACCATGTAAGCGCCACAAAAGATCCAATTACGAATCTGGAAGTGGAACTCTGTACCTACAATCCGAGGGTACCGAAAAAGTATGGTGAGACTACCAAATGCCAACAAATCATTATGTTTATTTATTATCCATGTAACCCTATACATCAAATTTCATATTCCATCTATCATGATTGAACTATCAGCTCATGAAGTGAAAACATACGATCAGTACAGTACAGATTCAGTGGTAAGAAAATACAGGTATGAAAATCAATTTTATACTACCAATTGAGAGAAACCTGTGGGTTCCGAAAAATTTAAACCACAAGTACAAATAAGAGATTAGATCATCATGCTGTCGAAAGCATAACAGCATATATACCAAAGTCATACGACGCAATCTATTGTGAGTGTGTCCAGGTCAACTTCAATCCACAATAGACCAATCGGTTTTTCACCATTAACAGATCATCATACATAGTGCAATGATGATAACAATAGACTGTTGTAACATGTGATAGTATGAGTTTTCACACACATGATTGTTTATGTGAAATTTTGTATGTGTACAGATTATGTGTCCATAACAGAACATGTAAAAATAGATCTTTTTCATCAATAAGGAAAGGTGATAAAAAGACCAAGCAAGACTATTGCAGAAGACACAAAAATTAGAATTTATAACAATGCTGGCAACAAAAACAACACGAAGCAACAACGGTCAACAAACATAGTGCAACGAATGACACAAGTGTTTGGTGGTATATAATGTTAACATTGATGCTATAACAGATAAGCATATATAGCACATTGATAATTGAAGTCAATGTCACATTTTTAAATTTTCTTTTAATTGATAACATTGCATGAATATATCAAATATAACAATGAGGTTTATAAATATTAATTGTATGCTCTAATTGACATATGCCATATTACAAATGTAAATGCATTTTTATATTGGATAGCTATTGGTCAACATTATACGGTTTAAAATATCAATACAAGGCCAAGAGACATTATTGCAGTCAAATGACTGAACTCAGAGACAGAGAGAAAATTTCACAAGAAATAAAAAGCCTTGTTAGAGAAATGGAAAGCAAGAGACAATGAACAGAAAGTGCATGAAGATCAACTAGTAATGTTGATAGAAAATCAAAGTATTATAAACTTTGATAGACACAGACATTGATAAATGAGTCTACATCATACAGTTATATCATCAGTAGGATAAAATTGCGGTTATAAAATTAAAAGACAACACCTATTACGAAGAAGAAGTAATCACCCTAGACAAAAGAAATACTATAAGTAAACCGCAAACAAGCTACGGCGGAGGCAACAACCCCACTTGTGATTGTATAAGCTAAAGGAAGTCAAACGGTAAACCCAAATGACAAAGGATAGCTACAGCGGGATAGAGGTCATAAATATATTGGTCATATTCAACAATCGCAAATATAAATAATAATACAGATGGTCATGGTACCTGTTAACCACGCATGTCCCCTCATTCGGGCGTAATGGCCTTGATAGGTGTGAGGATGCTTGTCTATAGGGCACATGAGGGACTACTATGGGGAGGCCACGGGACCTTATGAAGCTCATAGTATGTTAGCCCAGCCCCCCCCCCATAGGCTGGGCTACACGTCGTCTGCGGGGGAAGCAGATTGATAGGGCGTGTCTGACTATAATAATATTTTTCTTTTTCATTGATGTTGTGCAGTGGTTAATGGAATGCCATACCGTCATATTATCAGAGAAAACGGGTAGGTCGAAGTACATCAGTATACAATACAATTATGAAATGCCTACCAATATCGCTACATGTCATAAGAGTGAAAAAACTGATAGAGACTATGAAAATGGCTACACCATTTTAAAAAAAAACAGGGGGGGGGGCATAATGCCATGAACCGATATGAGGTAGACAGCGGTAAACTGATGTAGTGAGAACAGGTTACCATAAAAAGAGGAAAGCAGTTCACGCGATCATGATGAACAAATCCGCATGAATAATTCAAGTCCCAGTTAGTATAACAAAGCTGAATATCGCTCCCTAATGCCAGACGGTCCCCATCAAAGGTAATAGTTTACCGTATTAATGAGGCTGAGGGCTGGCATCTCTGCACGGTCAGGATTCACCTCGGCCAGAATATGTGAGCATCAGCTCTTGCAGGCAAACCAACAACATACTATTCTTTCTGGTTTGGAACGTCAGTTAAGGACTTATGGTGCGTGAGCCAACCTGGAAATAGCCAGCACACTGGTCACCGCACCTCCAACAAAAAGTTAGTAGTGACACATCGAAACTTTGACCCGGACAGAGTTGGAAGGTACCGCCAAATTCGGTCTTGGGGACTTATGTAGCCACATCACAACCTCCACCCAATCAATATCGTCCATTCAACGCCCACACTTATGGTGTCATATTTTATTATGTATTTTATTTGTGTCGGTAAATTGCTGATATCTAGACAATATGTCACAAACATATACAAACATATGTATAATATACATACCCACCTACCTACCTACCTACCTACCTACCTACACACACACACAAACACACACACACACACACACACACACACACACATATATATATATATATATATATATATATATATATATATATACATAAATAGTAATACATATGTATCTCTGTGTGTGTATATATATATATATATATATATATATATATATATATATATATATATATATATATATATATATATATATATATATATATATACACACACACAGAGATACATATGTATTACTATTTATGTATATAATATCTAAATTCACATAGAAATATTGTTGAAATGTCTATATTCCATTCTGCTTATTAGTTTATATAAATATGTGTGTGATTTTATTTTGGGGCCATGTACAGTGTTATACTTGTGCTGTATGTTGTGAATCTGCATGTTGCTGCATTTCTACAGGCCCACACCAAGTTCGTGTACTCTACCAGTGCAGTCTAAAGTTATGTATCGTTCTATTCTGTAGTTTTGGCTATGGTGTTTAAAAATATTGCCTTGTACATGTATGTCTTCTTTTTGGTAAGTATCTCGATTAGTTGTCTCAAAGTGTCTAGTGCGACCTTAATTGTTGGGCATGTATAGTATAAGTGGTCTTCTGTTTCCTGTATGTTTTATCTGCACAGTTGACATGGTAATGTTTGTATGGACTTTTGTGCTGATCTTTCTGTAGTGAGTGTCATGATGAAAATCAAAAGGTAAGTAATCTCCCTGACCTTGGGAGCTATGTGTGGGTTGTTGTGATTAGTAAATGTACATCTGTAGTCTTGTATGTAATATGTTTTTCTTCTTTTAAGTGTAAGTTGTAGCGGGGATGCTTGTTGTTTATAAAGGTATGTGTAGCTCTTGACCTGGAGGAGGCGTATAACAGGGTTAGGTATGATCTGTTCATACATACACTGTTGGACATGGCGGTCTGCCCTTGCCTTGTTAGATGGGTTGCGGCAGTCCTTTATGAGCGTAAGATTGCACTGCGCATGGGTGCCTGGACTTCCGACCCCTGTACTATTACACCTGGGTTGCCGCAGGGATCTGCCTTGTCTCCGGTGCTCTTTAATGTCTACACCAGCAAAATCGCAGCTATTGAGACACCAGGCGTGGGTAGAATCTTGACATTTGCAGATGATGTGCTGATGTACAGACAGGGCAGAGACAGGGCCAGTTTGGCGAAAGACGTACAGGTGGCGGTAAACAAGGTAACGGAGTGGTGCAGGACGCAGGGACCATTTTAAACCCAGATAAGGCATCGGTTGTGTGGTACTCCCTGGATAACCGGATCGTCAAGGCAGACGTTCCATGTATTATGTTGAATGGATGTCCTCTTAGTCGAGAGAATAAACTGAAGTACTTGGATATCACCTTAGACAGGCGTTTATCTTTTAAGGGTCATTTGGAGGATTTGGTGGTGAAGGCTGGTAGGGGTCTTAATGCATTGAGGGATATGGCAGCAAGCGGGGTAGATCAGAGGATTTTCTACAGGCTCTTTCAGCAGTTAATAATTTCTGTCATTGAGTATGGTTTAGGGCTGCTGACAGTATAAAAAAGCCAGCTTGAAAGGTTGGAGGGCATACAGAATGCTGCCATGCGGTTAATACTGGGGTGCACAAATGACACACCAATTATTTGCATGAGGCATATTCTGGCGCTACCTACAATGACGGATAGACATAGGGTCCTTCAGGACAAATGGTACCTGAGAGTTGCCGCAGACAGGGATCACCCGCTGCATGCAGCAATGGATATGGTAAAGGGTCATAGACTAAGACGAGGCAGGTCCTGGATGGCACAGGCAGAACATTCTATAAGTCAGGTGTGTGATCTAGAGACCATCAATCGTGAAAGAGAGTGGGTTGAAGTTCCGGATGATATGACAGACTTTCTGACGCTTGTCGTCCCTGGAGGAAAGTAGACTCGACAAGGACACCTTGATTATGCTTCTACTATTGGAACTATTGAATGACTTTTGTCTACACTCCTCCCTTCTGTCTTCCATACACTCTCTCTCTCTCTCTCTCTCTCTCTCTCTCTCTCTCTCTCTCTCTCTATCCTTCATAACATACCCTGACAACAGTTTCCTCCAACAATTAATAACCTGTTTATTGTTGAAAACTATGTCAGTTGTATGTATTGAATGTGTATATGTAGTTGATAGTGTTTGCTAAGGTGAGTGCAAGATAGGACTTTGGACTTCGTATGTGCCGTATACTTTCTCGCCTCTTCATACGGCCAAAACACAGGACATCAAACATAGAAAAGGACAGCTCTCACCCTGGATGCTTCGTTCTGCTTGAGTCTGGAAGTAATCCGATCTTGGATATAATGTTCACAGTTCGATCATCGTAAAATAATGTAATCCCAGTAAGTCTTTTCAGTAGACAGAGTTTTCCTGTTTTATGTTATTATAATCCATCCGTGAAAACACATCACAACTGTCCACAGTTATTTAACCGTTTTCTGAATATAGGTAAACTGTTCTATAGTTCTTCACTGTTTCGTTTAGGTGAGTACCCAATTAAAATATTTTTTTTCTATTTCGCTCTGCTTGTATAACTTAAAGTTCTTTCACTGGGGTTCACAAAAACCTGTTACTTGCCATTCGTTATGTCAGCCCACAATTAGTGAATGGTTAGGTTGAATATGCTATAGTGACATACTTTCACTGCACCTGTGTGTTAGGGTCTTTACTCTTTTCTGAACAGGTCAGGAATATATATGAAACCTGGGGACATATATACAATCAGGTGAAATGAATCTGCTTCAAAATACTTCTTATGTGAGTGTCCTTTTCCAGCCATATTGAGAAGCCTCCGAAAGACACTCTGACATAAGACTTATGAGTGCACTAAAATCTACACGATTAGATAAACGATGAAAATGCTACAAGGCAAGAACAAACACCTATTACCCCATGCCACTATTACGCTAAGGTTAGATTACCCTATATCTTCTATGATCATCCAGGAATTGAAATTTATAATTAAGCACATCGGCCCTAATATCCCATTGCCTTAAACAATACGGGACTATAATTTCTTTTCCACACATAGGATGCATAGATATCTCTGTCCAGTTTTGGAACACACACTAAAACAGAAAACCCAGTTTCTACTATTTATATTGTGCCTCCCATTCTCCGTGATTGTTTGATCCACACTCAAATTTTTCCGCAAGTCCCCACATCAAACGTCTGTGAAGTCACGTATTGTTAATTGCTCGTTCCTTTCCGTCCCTCCGAGAGTTCCCTGTGTTCTCCTACGCTAGCACTTCCAAGCGTCCGAACCCTTTGATCGCCGTCTCCGTTCGTTTTCCCGTTCCCGAAGTCTCCCCGTTGTTTTCTCCGTTGACAGAGCTGGTCAATGACTCCTTACACTGTATCATATTTTATACTGTCGGTCAATAACCTTTAATTTGTCCTCATCTCAGACTGAAGTACACGATTGTTAACCCTCCTCCTACATTGTAGTTTTATATGTAAGTTATCAAGGAATCACTAAACTGCAGTTTTCCCGTGACATAGGCCCCCTCTTAAGAGAGTTGACCGCGTCGATTCTTCTTCACTGTAGTTTTGATTCATATGATCCACCAACCTATTCCTCTTCCTCAGGAGTTGGATGTCTAGATAAGAAATCCGCTCCTACCTTCTCCTTACCAGAGATGTATTCCACTGTGAAGTTGTACTGCTGTCGCAACACCGACCATCACATCCGCCGTGCGTTGAGCTTCTGCGAAGTAGCTATGAACATCACGTGTTGATGATATGACTGGATCCTCACATGGCTCACCTCCTCATCCAGTAGGCGACCTCATAGACATCCTACTATACTACTCATGACCGAAACTAGTGTTGGCACACCGCCCCTGTACGTCCTGTCGACCTACTTTCGACTTGCGTAAGCGACGGCTCACAATACAGACGGATTGTCCCATCCTGACTGTAACACTGTTTCCATATTCTCTTGGTTTCCCACGGCCTTGTCGCTGGGGATGTTCCATCTCGTCCGCGTTGGACCGAGTCGGCTTTCCCAAAAATCCTGGACTTTTGCATCCAGGACCATCTTGGACGATATTGGATATGGTCAGCCAATCTTCGGTTGGAGTCCTCGGCATTTCTCGCCTTTCCCGACGTTACCCACCCCTTCTGAACTGGGTTACTATTGCAGGTTTCACTCTTGTCCTTTCCCTGACTTGTGATTTCCCTCCTTCCGCCGTTAGGTAAATCTGACCTATCACGTACTGTCCCATAGGCCCTCCTATGTTGTACTGGCGATCTCTGGTCTTCGTCTGGAACTGTAACCTTTTTCTTAATGGCTGCCATCACCATAAGGTGCGAAGCTTTGCTCTCGGATCTCTCATATTTCTTAATGAGATGCCTAGGGAGATTTTTCCTTTCTCCCCCGATCCGAATTCCATAGGTATTCTTGGACACAACCTTTTCCACAGGATAAGGTCCTTTCCATCCTACTTGGAGTATATTAGTCTCGGCTGGACCCCATACTTCCACTTGGTCTTCCACCTTAAGAGCTATTTTACTCTTAGTCCACTTGTTGGGTGGTGCTTTCTGGCACTCTAAACAAGATTTCACCCACCAGCGTACATCTCCGGTCATTCCTGGCCAGCAATAATGACCGAAAATCTGCTGCAAGGTTTCTCTGACACCCATATGTAGATTCTCGGCTATGATGTGTCCACTCTGAAGAAGGTGAGGAAGGTGGGTCTCTGGAACCACCCACTGCTCGTGCAGGTTGTCTCCTCTTCCGGCTCTCCTGTAAAACAATCGATTCTTCAGAAAGTACTGTCCCCGTTCTGGTGGCTCAGCACTTCTTTGCAGCTTCCTGTAGCAAGTATGCAACGTAGTATCCTTCCTCTGGGCAGTATGCAATTCCCCTATCACTGAGTTGTCGCATAGTGTTTCTGCCTCTTTTCCCTTCCCTTGAGATCCACTGGCTACTGCTCCCCTGTTGGCTGGCTGTTTGGGCACCACCAAAAAGACATATTTCGTGCCAATGATCATTGGGAATAAGGAGTCCGATAATACAGCTGTTGGAATAATGCCCGTGACGTACCTGGACTTAATCTCCATCTTGGCGATTGGAAGCGTCATGGTAACAGCACTCCTCATTGCCGGCTGTATCTCTATGGTCTCCCCTGTAAGTTGGTCTGGGCTTACCAGGCTGGCGTCTATCACAGCTTCCCCATCCAAACCTGAATCGTAGAGACAAGCAACCTGTTGGCCATTGACTTCAATCAGTTCAACCACAGGTGGTCTCTCTTGGTCCTGAGTGTGTCCCACTTCCTCGACCTTTTCCTTGCATCTGCAGTCCACATTATTATGTGTTTTCGACCTGCAGTGTGTGCACCACTTTCCCTTCCAAACTTTCCGTGGGCTCTCTTTGGTCAGCGTTTCTTCACCGACCTCAGCCTTGTCTGTGACCACCTTCTTATGAATCACTTGGCATGCCGCGAAGTGATAACTTTTCGGTTTCGATCTGCAGTCCTTTGTGTTATGAGAGGGCGCCTTGCAGATTGAACACCACTTCTCGGACCACGGTCGTTTCGCTGGAGAATTCGAGGTGCTCTGGTTTCCTTCCTTCACCTTCTCTGAACTCTCCGTTGAGGTCTTGATATAAGGTTCCACTTTTTCTCCTTCCCAGTTCTTAGGTTTCTTTTTCTCTTGTTTCTCCTGACCTTTGGTGGGTTGTATATTGGTTTCTTTAGCTTCCCCATGGACTTCTACGAATCTTCCCGCCAGCTTATTCACAACATCCAGCCGTTCCGCCCCTTGTTCTCCTAAAAATGTCTTCAGTGGTTCTGACATTTGCTGTCGCATCTGGTCGACCACCATCATCTCCTCCAGACTCTCATAGTCCCGCTTGAACTCTGCCAAGTCCATCCTTCTCTGGAGATATGATTTTAGGCGCAGACTGTAGGCGGCGAATAGCTCTCTCGGCACTCTTCTGGATGATCGAAACTTCTTCCGATACTACCATGTGTCGCAGGACTGATGATACAGTAATCGGGAAGTAGAAAAGGATAGTGCACATTGAACGCACAAAGGCTGACTTGGTGACGGGTACGTCAGTGAGCGAGGGGGAAGAACGGGAAGAGATCAACAAATGACAAGAAGTTAGATCATCACAAGAGAACTCGAAGAGCTTATGTGGAAAGGTGAACATCAGGAAGAGATGGTTGGTTACCGGACGAAGGAAGATATGAAGATATTGAAAGAAAACCAACAGAGATAATATGCACAACGAGGCACGATTTGATAACTGAAGAGGTGGACATGAAGGGCAAGTAGGGCTGATGCGCCATTATTGAAGATAACCAACGACTCAGAAGAAATATATCTGCTGCACAGGTAATATTAATGGATACAAGTCAACCTAGGTGAGTGTAAAGTAATTATGGCAAGATTGATGCTAATTCGTATTTAGTTATTAGAGCAGAACGACAGGTACAACGGGAATTCGAGTATGGATGATTTGAATCCTTGAGCATGTTGTAAGGATCGTTGAAGACTGTATTCTAAATAAAACTAAAACAGAATAGGAATAACTTGTCCGGCGTTATTGATAGACACTGTTAGAGTTGACCAGTTGGTCCGTTCATATTTAATTGAGAAAACGAGCTAAGACTGCCAATGAAGATGGTGAATCACTACTTGGCAGATACGTTTGTGCTGTGATTTCATAATGTTTCATCAAAGCGGCTTTTAATTCTTCGTAATGATTTTCATGTCCTGGTGGTAGGCGTGTGTATACCTCGTAACCCGAACTCCTTAATCCCTGGGATAATTTAAGAGCCCATTTGCTTCTATCCAGTCCCATAGCAACGGCCATTGCCTCGAAACTACTATCGTACAGGTCAAAGCGTTCTTTCGACTCTTCATAAACAGCTAAGGGAAACTTCATGGCCTGGTACCCATGTCCACTCATGTGGATTGAACAAAGTAAAGATGATCCGCCTTCCGCTCCGTCTATACCGTTTCATGCGGTATTCATGTTCCCGTATCTTGTTGGCCTCTTCCGCGTCCAACCTCTTTTTAGTCTGTTCCACTTCCGCATCCGACCGCTTGTTGATCTGTTCCATTTCCATGCGTTTCAATTCCAACTCGGCCTTTCGATCTTCTCTTTCTGCTTGACGAATTTCCCTCTCTCTCTCCTGTACGTAATCCATTAGGGCCGAACCAGATAACCCAATTTCTTCCCCGTTGGCCCTAAGTTCTGCTGTTGTTAGTTTAGGAGTGGCCATATTAAAGAAGGTAAGTCAGCAGATAGAGTAAAGACACTTCAAGGCAGTAAAGAAATACTCACTATAGAAATATATTCTATTATAAATCTCTATTATCTATGTCTATCTAATTTATATATTATCTATGACACCACACAATACAATACAACCAATCTCTCAATCACTAGAGAAGATATAGGATAAAGACTTATCGTAGACGTGTGAAAGTGTGCACAAATAGTTAATGTGTCTTAACACCTTTCCACTGTCATACTGTCTGGGTCTTTCTCACTGTAAAGTCCCCAACATTAATATAATGTCTCTAACATAAATGTAATGGCACCATATATCCCATGGACATCCTTCCATTAAAAGTCATCAATGTATACTTATATGTATATCCCAATATGTATGTACTAATATGCATGTACCACGCTGGGCAAATACCCCTATGCAGTTGAAGTACCCCGCTAGGTATGTTACCCCGCTTGCACTCCCGTTAATGTGGGTATTATGTAATATCCTGCTGCTCCACCATTTAATGTCGCTTGTCGTCCCTGGAGGAAAGTGGACTCGACAAACACACCTTGGTTATGCTTCTACTATTGGAACTATTGAATGACTTTTGTCTACACTCCTCCCTTCTGTCTTCCATACACTATCTCTCTCTCACTCACTCTCTCTCTCTCTCTCTCTCTCTCTCTCTCTCTCTCTATCATTCATAACATACCCTGACAACAGTTTCCTCCAACAATTAATAACCTGTTTATTGTTGAAAACTATGTCAGTTGTATGTATTGAATGTGTATATGTAGTTGGTAGTGTTTGCTAAGGTGAGTGCAAGATAGGACTTTGGACTTCGTATGTGCCGTATACTTTCTCGCCTCTTCATACGGCCAAAACACAGGACATCAAACATAGAAATGGACAGCCCTCACCCTGGATGCTTCGTTCTGCTTGAGTCTGGAAGTAATCCGATCTTGGAAATAAGGTTCACAGTTGGATCATCGTAAAATAATGTAATCCCAGTAAGTCTTTTCAGTAGACAGAGTTTTCCTGTTTTATGTTATTATAATCCATCCGCGAAAACACATCACAACTGTTAACAGTTATTTAACCGTTTTCTGAATATAGGTAAACTGTTCTATAGTTCTTCACTGTTTCGTTTATGTGAGTACCCAATTAAAATATTTTTTTTTCTATTTCGCTCTGCTTGTATAACTTAAAGTTCTTTCACTGGGGTTCACAAAAACCTGTTACTTGCCATTCGTTATGTCAGCCCACAATTAGTGAATGGCTAGGTTGAATATGCTATAGTGACATACTTTCACTGCACCTGTGAGTTAGGGTCTTTACTCTTTTCTGAACAGGTCAGGAATATATATGAAACCTGGGGAAATATATACAATCAGGTGAAATGAATCTGCTTCAAAATACTTCTTATGTGAGTGTCCTTCTCCAGCCATATTGAGAAGCCTCCGAAAGACACTCTGACATAAGACTTATGAGTGCACTAAAATCTACACGATTAGATAAACGAAGAAAATGCTACAAGGCAAGAACAAACACCTATTACCCCATGCCACTATTACGCTAAGGTTAGATTACCCTATATCTTCTATGATCATTAAGGAATTGAAATTTATAATTAAGTACATCCCTAATATCCCATTGCCTTAAACAATAAGGAACTATAATTTATTTTCCACACATAGGATGCATAGATATCTCTGTCCAGTTTTGGAACACACACTAAAACAGAAAACCCAGTTTCTACTATTTATATTGTGCCTCCCATTCTCCGTGATTGTTTGATCCACACTCAAATTTTTCCGCAAGTCCCCACATCAAACGTCTGTGAAGTCACGTATTGTTAATTGCTCGTTCCTTTCCGTCCCTCCGCCAGTTCCCTGTGTTCTCCTACGCTAGTACTTCCACGCGTCCGAACCCTTTGATCGCCGTCTCCGTTCGTTTTCCCGTTCCCGAAGTCTCCCCGTTGTTTTCTCCGTTGACAGAGCTGGTCAATGACTCCTTACACTGTATCATATTTTATACTGTCGGTCAATAACCTTTAATTCGTCCTCATCTCAGACTGAAGTAAACGATTGTTAACCCTCCTCCTACATTGTAGTTGTATATGTAAGTTATCAAGGAATCACTAAACTGCAGTTTTCTCGTGACACTGGCACAATGTAATAATAACATTCGTCGTGAGAGCAGAGAATGGGCAGCGGGCCGCACGGAGTTTGAAGTGCAACAGATAATCCAGCGCAACACACATCAAAGTGACATAGTCATCTACACTAATGGGTCAGTGGTGAGAAAAAGGCATAGTGGCTAGGGCTTTATTGCAAAGGCTAATGGGCGAGTCTTGAAAAAGGAGAGCCTGGCATATGATACTACGACCTCCAGCAAGAGAATGGAGGTGGAGGCAGTAACAGCGGCATTCCGGTGGCTAGAGGAGACTACTGCAACACACTTTGTGGTCATTACGGATTCAAAGAATATGCTTAGCAAGGTTGAGAAAGGAATGTTTCGTGTGGAATGGCTCTTGTAACTTCAGAGGTCAAATATTGTAAGAATTGTATGGATATTTTGCCCTGGCCATGCGGGTGTACCGGGGAATGAACAGGCTGATAGGCCAGCAGGGAATGCACCTCTTGGTTATATCTTGTCTAAGGACAAGGGGGAGATGGTTGTGCGCTTGTGGGATCAGGTGGAGAAGGCGGAGGAACAGATTGAGAACCTATATGTGGAAAGAATGAGATTGCAGTGGATCGGCAGGGGTTCTGGAAGAATCTCAAAACTGAGAGGGAAGACCAGGAGAACTTTTAATCAGATAGCGGTGAGGACGATTAGTAGTATGACTCTTCGCTGGCTGTTGAACGATGGGACTGAGCACGCATGGGGATATCCTGAGTGCAGTGATGTCGGTTATTAACTCAACTCAACTCAACTCAAAGGTATTTGTAGATTTGGCGTGTTGTCTAATGTATTAGTTGCCCACTCCCTCGGAGTGCTTGTAGAGAAGCAGCGAGGCACTGTCGTTATTTGGAGGTGACAGGTTCGAATCTATGTGGGTAATTATAGCTTTCAATGTTTATGGTGTCTAGTGCGTCCTCTAGTTTTTCATTCTTACCCATACTTCTATGAGCGCCAAAACATTACGGTGGTGTTTGCTATTTTGGTTATGATTCTTATGTTCCTTTGACTTTGCAATTTTTTCTATTTATTGTGGTCCGCTAAGGCCTATCGACCAGTGTTAATTGACAGATTTAGTATTGGGATTTGAGTTTGGATGGCGTTCTCTGCTCCCTGACCAGATCAAGTACAGATAAATTCACACTTTGATCATGGGCAACAGGTCGAGAAGTGACATAGACTGCAAATAGTTGATCGTTGGCCTTTCAACGGCCTGCCAAAAATATAATAAATATGCCTATATACGTTTATCATGGCATAATACTCAAAATTTTATATATTATTATAAAAAGCTAGGAAAGCAGACTATAAAAAAGCATTGTGCGAAAGAGTAACTAAATAATCTAATTACTTGTGCTAATACACGGTATTTCATTCAATTATATAACATACAATGTTAAGTACTTAGAAACAAAGATTAATTTGCGAATAAATTAACGTTACATTAAAACGTAATTACCAGAACTGTAAGTGTAATATTTTTAGATTAAGTAATGTCCCTTATTATGTTAAGTTGTTATTTCCCGTACCTTAATTTAATTTTGATTGATCCTTGTGTTTTTGTGGTCTCTCCTGGTGTTGTTTGAGGAGAATTGTTAATAAATTCGGTGTCCACTCAACAATTATGATATCTTGCTATGATATTCTGGGCATGCTTTAAATTTAAAAAAAAGGGAAATAAACAAGCGAAGCGCCGTTTTATGACTTCTTATCTTTTTTTTTTTTTTTTTTTTAGCATATCCTTTACAGGACTTAGCTGTCAACACCAGCATCTTTCAGCTGTATATTGATCTCTTTGCAAGATTACGCTCAGTAGTTTGCCATTGCTTTGACTTCTTATCATGTGCTTAATATTTTGTTTTGATTATAATAGTTAGTTGTAACCGTCAGATCAGTAGAAAATATAAAGAAAAATGAATATTTTACCTAGTAAACACTGCTAGAGACACAGTTTAAAAAAAAAACACGTTTAGCGTTTTCACGAGGATATAATCATATGAAGAATTATAAAAAAACGCAGTAAAATCTTTTGTACTACCCCCCCTCCCCCCAAATCCCCGCCTCAACACCCCAAAAAAAATGCACAGAAAATCATGTTTCATCAATTCATAGAATGAATGTGTACAACTATCTCTCGTCAATTCACCAGCGTATCAGTAAAACTATCTCTCGTCAATTCATAAAGTGAATCGATACAACTATTTCTCGTCGATTCCTAGAGTGAATTGGAGCAACAATCTCTGGTCAGTTCATGGAGTGAATCGTTACACATATCTTAGAACTGCCATATTATCAGCTGGAAGTTGCATTAAGGACACTAGATCAAGCATCGCTATGGCAAAGATGTCTGATTGAAAACATACCTTCCAATAAATAGATGGCAATTGCAACGAAGTAAAACAGAGTGTTGAAATGCTACACAGATAGTATACAATTATATGGATATGCATCATTTACTGTAAGCAGACTGATTGATTGATTTAGGAACCGACATCACAGCATTCGGGGCATTCCCATTAGCGCTACGTCGCCATCCCCAGCAGCCAGCGAAGAGTTCCAAAACTAATGGTACCAGTAGCAATCTGATTATATGTCAGTATTCCCTTTCCTCTGAGCGTCGAGCGTCGGCCAGATCTCCACGTCGCTCCTCGCTGTCTCATTCTTGCCAGACTATGGTGATCCATTTGCTCAATACATCAATACATAACCAAGTTTGCAAAGCCAGCCAATCTGTCCGCCTGTTCATTTCCCAGCACACCGGCATGCCCCGGAGAAAAGATCCAGACGATGCTTGTCACCCGTGACTTCCGAAGCGAAGCAAGCCACGCTGCACGAAGCTTGCCTGTCCTCACCCACCTCAGAATGCTTTCTGAGTCAGTTACAATCACGATGTGTGTGTGTGTGCATGTGTGTGTGTGTGCGTGTGTGTGTGTGTGTGTGTGTGTGTGTGTGTGTGTGTGTGTGTGTGTATCGTATTCTCCACCCAGCGGAAAGCTGCACTGGCCGCCTCCACCTCCATTCTTAAGCTAGATGTTGGCAGTCAAGATATTTTTCATGTGTTTTTTTTTCAATGAGTGTCTTCTTGCTCCCGCATTAGCTTGTCTTTGGTGTAGGGCTACTGATGGTAACTGGCGGTATTGCATTCTTACGAGATGGCCGATTCATTTGATGTTTTGATTTTCAGTATGTGTGGCTCTAGGGGAAGGGGATTGCGTCCAGATAAGCAAAAGTGATACCTGTAAATTAAATTGGTAACAATTGAGGGAGTTGGCATTCTGGGAAATTTTAATCGTTTATCTCACTTCTTCTTATAACCCATGCCGTGTGGCGAAGGTTATCTTGTCTGTGTACAGACTTCTGTCTCGTGTGCTGCCACTCTTTTCTGATGTTGGTGTTTCTCCATGTGATGATGTCAAACTGCACGGCATCTTCTCTCTTGGTCTCCCCCTGCCTCTCCTTAGCTCTGACTTTCTCGTTATGACGACATACTACAGCGTTCCCTGTCTCATGGCACGTCCATACACTAACTGTGGGATAATGGGCACCAGTGGTTAAAGCTTGAAAATGAAGGAGAAGAACACCCGGGAAGTCCCTCCGCAGGGAAGTGTGAGGAACGTAACGGACGCGAGGTACTTGTTGAGGGGGAAGTGTGGCTGCTTCTGACGACTGCAGAGTCCGTTCATAGGTGCATTTTCTAGCAGTGAAAATAGATTACGTATGTCCGTGTATCAGACAGGGTCCAGAGCTGCCTCATGAGTATTCATGTCCCTGTGTGTCTTACTCTGCTGGTGGCCTTGGTCAGATCAAGTCTAGATAAACAGACACTTTCATATTAGCCAAACGGCCGAGAATCTGAAGATGATTCTATTGTTGGGATATTTTAAAAAAGATTATGTATTTTTTAAATTTTCTTTTAACAGAACAGCGTAGCAGTCAGTTCAGAATATAAAGTATTTTGTTATACCGTCACTGTAAATGCCAGTATCAAACAATATAAATAAAATGATTGAATCTTATTTACTGTGACAGGCAATATATTCTCCTCAATGAGGAAAGCACCAACGATTCGGTCTCTGAAAGCCTTGTGGCATAGAGATCCTCAATCAACCTCATAGCGATAACTCTTCGGATCCTACCGACCATTTCTCTCACCTCTCCAAACGCAGGTCTACTTGGGTTCCCAATCCAGGGGCATCTAAGGCCCTTGATTTATACATCGACAAAACACTTTACGACATCCAAAAACTCACATTTAAGCCACTACGATATTCCAACCTCACCGCGGATGAACAACGGGCACTTACACAGTTGAAACGTCGTGATGACATAGTTATCAAACCTGCCGATAAGGGAGGGGCGCTAGTGGTTTGGAGGAAAGACTTATATATACAGGAAGGCAACAAGCAACTTGGGGATGCCACCTTCTACAGACCAAGGATACAAGATGGGACAGTCAGCAACAACACCCAGGTCAAAAGCGTGACTAACGCCATTATCCAGCAAGGTCTTTTGCCCAGCTCCGCCACCTCGCTGATCATCCACGATAGCTGCTTGGGCAAACCCGCCTTTAATATGCTGCCTAAGACACACAAACCAGGTAACCCAGGCAGACCTATCGTCTCGGCCTGCTCTTGCCCTACAGAACGGATTTCAGAGTTTCTAGAAAGCATGTTTCAGCCGTTGGTTGCCAGCCTCCCTTCGTTTATCAAAGACACCAACCACGCTATCTCCATCTTCGATTCCATCAGTTTCCCCAACCCTTCTCAGTATCACATCTTCACTTTAGATGTGACTTCAATCTACACATCCATTCCTCACTCTGACGGCCTTAAAGTCTTAGAATTTTTCTTGGAGAAAAGGCTTAATCCCTCAATAGCCACTGGACCATTACTGCGTCTTGCGGAGTTAGTCCTCAACCTCAACTCGTTTGAGTTCAATGGGGACTACTTCGACCAGATCAGCGGTGTGGCCATGTGTACTAAGATGGGTCCCAGTTATGCCTGCCTCTTCATGGGCTATCTGGAGCACCAGGTATGGAGTCAGTACACCGGTAGGCTCCCGGAGCTCTACAGGAGGTACATTGACGACTGCTTTGGTGTCTCGGACATGCCCTTGCCTGACCTACAGAACTTCATTGCCTTTTTTTCAGACTTCCATCCCAGCATCAAACTTACCTCCACCATTTCTTCGTCGGCCGTCAACTTCTTAGACCTCACAGTCTCTTTAGGTTCCGCTGGTCTATGCACGACGGTTTATTATAAACCAACTGACTCGCACTCATTCCTTCTCTATACCACCTCCCACCCTCCCTCGTGCAAACGTTCTATTCCTTTCTCCCAACTGTTACGTCTCCGACGACTTTGTCAGGATAACAACGACTTCCATCAAAAAGCCCACGAGATGCTTGATTTCTTTCGCCTTCGTGGCTATCCTGAGAATGTTCTATCTACAGCTCTTCACCGCTGCCAGTCTATCAGTCGCACTGAGGCTCTCTCCTCCAGGCCGAAACCACGAAACAATAGACATGTCCTCTCACTTACTTATCATCCCCACAATATTGCTGCCAAGAATATCCTTTTTAAACATCTATCCATTCTCCGGGCGGACTCGACCACTCGTGATGTCTTCTCAGAGGCTCCTCTGGTGGCATATAAGCGGGATCGTAACCTCAGAGATGTGCTGGTCCATAGCAGGCTACCCCAACCTCACCAGTCTCTTCCTGGCACGGTGGCGTGTCTTCGATCGGTTTGCAAGACCTGTCCATACGTACTTCAAACCCAGACTCTGACATTCCCTAAGACGACCTTCCACATCCGTGAGGGTTTCTCATGCATCAGTCGCAACGTCATCTATGCGATTACCTGCACACGTTGCGACATGAGATATGTCGGTGAGACAGGATTACGTCTTGGGGACAGATTTCGACAACATCTTTCTGACATCACCAGCGGCGCCCAGAAACCAGTATCCATGCATTTCAACAGTCCTGACCACCATGGCGTAGCCGACATACAGGTCACGGCCATCAAATCATGCGCATCCCACGAACGGGATCGGAAGACATTGGAACACTGTCTCATCTTCCAGATGGGCACACTCTCCCCTCACGGCCTTAATGTCCAACACAGCTTCATTTAACTCCCCACCCCACCCCTCCCACCCCTAGCTTACAGTCCACCATCTGGGTACGTGCAGATCCTTTGTATGACATCACAGTCAACTCTCTTGGCGGATTTACGTTCGGTGTTTTGCCATCCTTTTCTGATCGACCGCCACTCATGCCCCTCTGTGTATACTAACACTATATAGGTTTCCGCAGCGGTGTTTCGAGCGCTTAACGATAATTGCTAATTGTCATCTGCGTACGTAACATCTTTGCCGGTCTCAAATTTCACTTTTCCGCACACATGGGCGCGTCTCCACCCCACTCCCCTCCCGCTTGACCTTTGACCCGTACATCCGGTCTATTGATCCACTGGCGCCCTACGTGTGTCAGACTTTCCAAGCCAGGACACAGAATTCAGATGAGTACATTTAATTTTAATTAGTTTAATAGTTTAATATTGTCATAGTTTGTTTCATGTAGTTTTGTGTTGGTTTATATTTGTTTGTCCTGTGCTGACGAAGGCTTTGGCCGCAACGTCCAATTTGTCTCTTGTAGTCGTGTTTTAGTAAAGCTCACAACCTACTTCTCGTTTATTTTGGGTGATTCATTCATTGCCTTTTTAAGCTTTACTGCAGTTCACCTCATTCTTGTTTACCATTGTCCGCTCCCTTGAACTGCTACTATATATTTCACGTTTCGTCTTCGTTGTCGGTAAGATTGTTGTCGATTTTTAGTCCATTCTGTGCGCGCGTGTCAGTGTGTTTTCTAAGCGGCGTGCTACCCTTACTGCCCCACACACGTGTTGTTTTTCCCCTCGCTAGGCTACAACACCTTACTTTTGCACACCAGCCCTTCATCCCCACGTCCGTTAAATCTCTACCGCTATGTCTCCCACTCATCCACCTCAGTTATTTCAACAGTTGAGATTACATGTCATTTTCTGCTTTAGTCTCTTACCAACAGATATCAAAATCACAGCCACTGACTTGGCTCTTAACATCTACAAAAAGACACGCACCACATGCCATTTTAATTTCCTCAAGAACTGCCTACGGCTTCATATCACCCCACGTGGCTTCATCTCTAGATTTCACCCATCGGCAGGTACTCTCTATGACAGTTGTAGCAGACGTATATCTAAAGTTGAGTTTAAATGTGCTACTCTTCGCATGCGATGCATTGCCGACAACCACGCGCGACAACTGTCTGACTTCAGCTCGAATATAACTATCCTAGATCAGCGTCTTAGACAACTTACCTCGGGTAATTATTTCTTGTATTGTGTTATACGGTGTATCATCAATAGCACTAACCACCATCTATACAAGTGTCTTTCCGCGGCCAAAAACGCCAAGCTAGCCAAACTCCGTGCCCCTACCTCCACTCCCTCCTCGCCTCCTCTCCCACCTCAACTTACCACTGGCTCCGATAACTTAGTTGTGTGCATACCTCCCGACCTTCCACTATCGTCATCTGAGAAATCGGCCCTCAGCAAAGGGCTCAGGTTCATACCGCTACGTCCCTGTGGTGATAGATACGCATTACTGCAGGACGTTCATCGGTTCCATCGCGCTCTCAGGCTAAAATATCACTTCAGCAATCAACCTCATAGCGATAACTCTTCGGATCCTACCGACCATTTCTCTCACCTCTCCAAACGCAGGTCTACTTGGGTTCCCAATCCAGGGGCATCTAAGGCCCTTGATTTATACATCGACAAAACACTTTACGACATCCAAAAACTCACATTTAAGCCACTACGATATTCCAACCTCACCGCGGATGAACAACGGGTACTTACACAGTTGAAACGTCGTGATGACATAGTTATCAAACCTGCCGATAAGGGAGGGGCGCTAGTGGTTTGGAGGAAAGACTTATATATACAGGAAGGCAACAAGCAACTTGGGGATGCCACCTTCTACAGACCAAGGATACAAGATGGGACAGTCAGCAACAACACCCAGGTCAAAAGCGTGACTAACGCCATTATCCAGCAAGGTTTTTTGCCCAGCTCCGCCACCTCGCTGATCATCCACGATAGCTGCTTGGGCAAACCCGCCTTTAATATGCTGCCTAAGACACACAAACCAGGTAAACCCAGGCAGACCTATCGTCTCGGCCTGCTCTTGCCCTACAGAACGGATTTCAGAGTTTCTAGAAAGCATGTTTCAGCCGTTGGTTGCCAGCCTCCCTTCGTTTATCAAAGACACCAACCACGCTATCTCCATCTTCGATTCCATCAGTTTCACCAACCCTTCTCAGTATCACATCTTCACTTTAGATGTGACTTCAATCTACACATCCATTCCTCACTCTGACGGCCTTAAAGTCTTAGAATTTTTCTTGGAGAAAAGGCTTAATCCCTCAATAGCCACTGGACCATTACTGCGTCTTGCGGAGTTAGTCCTCAACCTCAACTCGTTTGAGTTCAATGGGGACTACTTCGACCAGATCAGCGGTGTGGCCATGGGTACTAAGATGGGTCCCAGTTATGCCTGCCTCTTCATGGGCTATCTGGAGCACCAGGTATGGAGTCAGTACACCGGTAGGCTCCCGGAGCTCTACAGGAGGTACATTGACGACTGCTTTGGTGTCTCGGACATGCCCTTGCCTGACCTACAGAACTTCATTGCCTTTTTTTCAGACTTCCATCCCAGCATCAAACTTACCTCCACCATTTCTTCGTCGGCCGTCAACTTCTTAGACCTCACAGTCTCTTTAGGTTCCGCTGGTCTATGCACGACGGTTTATTATAAACCAACTGACTCGCACTCATTCCTTCTCTATACCACCTCCCACCCTCCCTCGTGCAAACGTTCTATTCCTTTCTCCCAACTGTTACGTCTCCGACGACTTTGTCAGGATAACAACGACTTCCATCAAAAAGCCCACGACATGCTTGATTTCTTTCGCCTTCGTGGCTATCCTGAGAATGTTCTATCTACAGCTCTTCACCGCTGCCAGTCTATCAGTCGCACTGAGGCTCTCTCCTCCAGGCCGAAACCACGAAACAATAGACCTGTCCTCTCACTTACTTATCATCCCCACAATATTGCTGCCAAGAATATCCTTTTTAAACATCTATCCATTCTCCGGGCGGACTCGACCACTCGTGATGTCTTCTCAGAGACTCCTCTGGTGGCATATAAGCGGGATCGTAACCTCAGAGATGTGCTGGTCCATAGCAGGCTACCCCAACCTCACCAGTCTCTTCCTGGCACGGTGGCGTGTCTTCGATCGGTTTGCAAGACCTGTCCATACGTACTTCAAACCCAGAGTCTGACATTCCCTAAGACGACCTTCCACATCCGTGAGGGTTTCTCATGCATCAGTCGCAACGTCATCTATGCGATTACCTGCACACGTTGCGACATGAGATATGTCGGTGAGACAGGATTACGTCTTGGGGACAGATTTCGACAACATCTTTCTGACATCACCAGCGGCGCCCAGAAACCAGTATCCATGCATTTCAACAGTCCTGACCAATATGGCGTAGCCGACATACAGGTCACGGCCATCAAATCATGCGCATCCCACGAACGGGATCGGAAGACATTGGAACACCGTCTCATCTTCCAGATGGGCACACTCTCCTCTCACGGCCTTAATGTCCAACACAGCTTCATTTAACTCCCCACCCCACCCCTCCCACCCCTAGCTTACAGTCCACCATCTGGGTACGTGCAGATCCTTTGTATGACATCACAGTCAACTCTCTTGGCGGATTTACGTTCGGTGTTTTGCCATCCTTTTCTGATCGACCGCCACTCATGCCCCTCTGTGTATACTAACACTATATAGGTTTCCGCAGCGGTGTTTCGAGCGCTTAACGATAATTGCTAATTGTCATCTGCGTCCGTAACATCTTTGCCGGTCTCAAATTTCACTTTTCCGCACACATAAGCGCGTCTCCACCCCACTCCCCTCCCGCTTGACCTTTGACCCGTACATCCGGTCTATTGATCCACTGGCGCCCTACGTGTGTCAGACTTTCCAAGCCAGGACACAGAATTCAGATGAGTACATTTAATTTTAATTAGTTTAATAGTTTAATATTGTCATAGTTTGTTTCATGTAGTTTTGTGTTGGTTTATATTTGTTTGTCCTGTGCTGACGAAGGCTTTGGCCGCAACGTCCAATTTGTCTCGTGTAGTCGTGTTTTAGTAAAGCTCACAACCTACTTCTCGTTTATTTTGGGTGATTCATTCATTGCCTTTTTAAGCTTTACTGCAGTTCACCTCATTCTTGTTTACCATTGTCCGCTCCCTTGAACTGCTACTATATATTTCACGTTTCGTCTTCGTTGTCGGTAAGATTGTTGTCGATTTTTAGTCCATTCTGTGCGCGCGTGTCAGTGTGTTTTCTAAGTGGCGTGCTACCCTTACCGCCCCACACACGTGTTGTTTTTCCCCTCGCTAGGCTACAACACCTTACTTTTGCACACCAGCCCTTCATCCCCACGTCCGTTAAATCTCTACCGCTATGCCTCCCACTCATCCACCTCAGTTATTTCAACAGTTGAGATTACATGTCATTTTCTGCTTTAGTCTCTTACCAACAGATATCAAAATCACAGCCACTGACTTGGCTCTTAACATCTACAAAAAGACACGCACCACATGCCATTTTAATTTCCTCAAGAACTGCCTACGGCTTCATATCACCCCACGTGGCTTCATCTCTAGATTTCACCCATCGGCAGGTACTCTCTATGACAGTTGTAGCAGACGTATATCTAAAGTTGAGTTTAAATGTGCTACTCTTCGCATGCGATGCATTGCCGACAACCACGCGCGACAACTGTCTGACTTCAGCTCGAATATAACTATCCTAGATCAGCGTCTTAGACAACTTACCTCGGGTAATTATTTCTTGTATTGTGTTATACGGTGTATCATCAATAGCACTAACCACCATCTATACAAGTGTCTTTCCGCGGCCAAAAACGCCAAGCTAGCCAAACTCCGTGCCCCTACCTCCACTCCCTCCTCGCCTCCTCTCCCACCTCAACTTACCACTGGCTCCGATAACTTAGTTGTGTGCATACCTCCCGACCTTCCACTATCGTCATCTGAGAAATCGGCCCTCAGCAAAGGGCTCAGGTTCATACCGCTACGTCCCTGTGGTGATAGATACGCATTACTGCAGGACGTTCATCGGTTCCATCGCGCTCTCAGGCTAAAATATCACTTCAGCAATCAACCTCATAGCGATAACTCTTCGGATCCTACCGACCATTTCTCTCACCTCTCCAAACGCAGGTCTACTTGGGTTCCCAATCCAGGGGCATCTAAGGCCCTTGATTTATACATCGACAAAACACTTTACGACATCCAAAAACTCACATTTAAGCCACTACGATATTCCAACCTCACCGCGGATGAACAACGGGCACTTACACAGTTGAAACGTCGTGATGACATAGTTATCAAACCTGCCGATAAGGGAGGGGCGCTAGTGGTTTGGAGGAAAGCCTTATATATACAGGAAGGCAACAAGCAACTTGGGGATGCCACCTTCTACAGACCAAGGATACAAGATGGGACAGTCAGCAACAACACCCAGGTCAAAAGCGTGACTAACGCCATTATCCAGCAAGGTCTTTTGCCCAGCTCCGCCACCTCGCTGATCATCCACGATAGCTGCTTGGGCAAACCCGCCTTTAATATGCTGCCTAAGACACACAAACCAGGTAACCCAGGCAGACCTATCGTCTCGGCCTGCTCTTGCCCTACAGAACGGATTTCAGAGTTTCTAGAAAGCATGTTTCAGCCGTTGGTTGCCAGCCTCCCTTCGTTTATCAAAGACACCAACCACGCTATCTCCATCTTCGATTCCATCAGTTTCACCAACCCTTCTCAGTATCACATCTTCACTTTAGATGTGACTTCAATCTACACATCCATTCCTCACTCTGACGGCCTTAAAGTCTTAGAATTTTTCTTGGAGAAAAGGCTTAATCCCTCAATAGCCACTGGACCATTACTGCGTCTTGCGGAGTTAGTCCTCAACCTCAACTCGTTTGAGTTCAATGGGGACTACTTCGACCAGATCAGCGGTGTGGCCATGGGTACTAAGATGGGTCCCAGTTATGCCTGCCTCTTCATGGGCTATCTGGAGCACCAGGTATGGAGTCAGTACACCGGTAGGCTCCCGGAGCTCTACAGGAGGTACATTGACGACTGCTTTGGTGTCTCGGACATGCCCTTGCCTGACCTACAGAACTTCATTGCCTTTTTTTCAGACTTCCATCCCAGCATCAAACTTACCTCCACCATTTCTTCGTCGGCCGTCAACTTCTTAGACCTCACAGTCTCTTTAGGTTCCGCTGGTCTATGCACGACGGTTTATTATAAACCAACTGACTCGCACTCATTCCTTCTCTATACCACCTCCCACCCTCCCTCGTGCAAACGTTCTATTCCTTTCTCCCAACTGTTACGTCTCCGACGACTTTGTCAGGATAACAACGACTTCCATCAAAAAGCCCACGACATGCTTGATTTCTTTCGCCTTCGTGGCTATCCTGAGAATGTTCTATCTACAGCTCTTCACCGCTGCCAGTCTATCAGTCGCACTGAGGCTCTCTCCTCCAGGCCGAAACCACGAAACAATAGACCTGTCCTCTCACTTACTTATCATCCCCACAATATTGCTGCCAAGAATATCCTTTTTAAACATCTATCCATTCTCCGGGCGGACTCGACCACTCGTGATGTCTTCTCAGAGACTCCTCTGGTGGCATATAAGCGGGATCGTAACCTCAGAGATGTGCTGGTCCATAGCAGGCTACCCCAACCTCACCAGTCTCTTCCTGGCACGGTGGCGTGTCTTCGATCGGTTTGCAAGACCTGTCCATACGTACTTCAAACCCAGAGTCTGACATTCCCTAAGACGACCTTCCACATCCGTGAGGGTTTCTCATGCATCAGTCGCAACGTCATCTATGCGATTACCTGCACACGTTGCGACATGAGATATGTCGGTGAGACAGGATTACGTCTTGGGGACAGATTTCGACAACATCTTTCTGACATCACCAGCGGCGCCCAGAAACCAGTATCCATGCATTTCAACAGTCCTGACCAATATGGCGTAGCCGACATACAGGTCACGGCCATCAAATCATGCGCATCCCACGAACGGGATCGGAAGACATTGGAACACCGTCTCATCTTCCAGATGGGCACACTCTCCTCTCACGGCCTTAATGTCCAACACAGCTTCATTTAACTCCCCACCCCACCCCTCCCACCCCTAGCTTACAGTCCACCATCTGGGTACGTGCAGATCCTTTGTATGACATCACAGTCAACTCTCTTGGCGGATTTACGTTCGGTGTTTTGCCATCCTTTTCTGAACGACCGCCACTTATGCCCCTCTGTGTATATTAACACTATATAGGTTTCCGCAGCGGTGTTTCGAGCGCTTAACGATAATTGCTAATTGTCATCTGCGTCCGTAACATCTTTGCCGGTCTCAAATTTCATTTTTACGCACACATGGGCGCGTCTCCACCCCACTCCCCTCCCGCTTGACCTTTGACCCGTACATCAGGTCTATTGATCCACTGGCGCCCTACGTGTGTCAGACTTTCCAAGCCAGGACACAGAATTCAGATGAGTACATTTAATTTTAATTAGTTTAATAGTTTAATATTGTCATAGTTTGTTTCATGTAGTTTTGTGTTGGTTTATATTTGTTTGTCCTGTGCTGACGAAGGCTTTGGCCGCAACGTCCAATTTGTCTCTTGTAGTCGTGTTTTAGTAAAGCTCACAATCTACTTCTCGTTTATTTTGGGTGATTCATTCCGTGCCATTGTTAGGAAAGTTGACATTTGGGTCAAAAACCCATACTCCTATTCTACGAGCCACCAGTGGATAGACTTTCTTAAGGGTTAGTCTTTGTCTTCTACTTTGGTGTGAGGAATCTCCTCTCCAGTTTGAAGACCCTGCTACAATTGTGATTAAGAAATCAAAATAAATGTATAATGGGAAGGTTTAGCTTCATAACTTAGATACAGAGACTTCCACCTCTGTGCTTATCAGGGCAATGGTCTGTTGGAATTGTCTGTGCCTATCAAAGCAAGAGACAATGATCAGAAAGTGCATGAAGATCAACTAGTAATGTTGATAGAAAATCAAAGTATTATAAACTTTGATAGACACAGACATTGATAAATGAGTCTACATCATACAGTTATATCATCAGTAGGATAAAATTGCGGTTATAAAATTAAAAGACAACACCTATTACGAAGAAGAAGTAATCACCCTAGACAAAAGAAATACTATAAGTAAACCGCAAACAAGCTACGGCGGAGGCAACAACCCCACTTGTGATTGTATAAGCTAAAGGAAGTCAAACGGTAAACCCAAATGACAAAGGATAGCTACAGCGGGATAGAGGTCATAAATATATTGGTCATATTCAACAATCGCAAATATAAATAATAATACAGATGGTCATGGTACCTGTTAACCACGCATGTCCCCTCATTCGGGCGTAATGGCCTTGATAGGTGTGAGGATGCTTGTCTATAGGGCACATGAGGGACTACTATGGGGAGGCCACGGGACCTTATGAAGCTCATAGTATGTTAGCCCAGCCCCCCCCCCCCCCATAGGCTGGGCTACACGTCGTCTGCGGGGGAAGCAGATTGATAGGGCGTGTCTGACTATAATAATATTTTTCTTTTTCATTGATGTTGTGCAGTGGTTAATGGAATGCCATACCGTCATATTATCAGAGAAAACGGGTAGGTGGAAGTACATCAGTATACAATACAATTATGAAATGCCTACCAATATCGCTACATGTCATAAGAGTGAAAAAACTGATAGAGACTATGAAAATGGCTACACCATTTTCAAAAAAACAGGGGGGGGGGGCATAATGCCATGAACCGATATGAGGTAGACAGCGGTAAACTGATGTAGTGAGAACAGGTTACCATAAGAAGAGGAATTGTCATCTGTGAAAGCAGTTCACGCGATCATGATGAACAAATCCGCATGAATAATTCAAGTCCCAGTTAGTATAACAAAGCTGAATATCGCTCCCTAATGCCAGACGGTCCCCATCAAAGGTAATAGTTTACCGTATTAATGAGGCTGAGGGCTGGCATCTCTGCACGGTCAGGATTCACATCGGCCAGAATATGTGAGCATCAGCTCTTGCAGGCAAACCAACAACATACTATTCTTTCTGGTTTGTAACGTCAGTTAAGGACTTATGGTGCGTGAGCCAACCTGGAAATAACCAGCACACTGGTCACCGCACCTCCAACAAAAAGTTAGTAGTGACACATCGAAACTTTGACCCGGACAGAGTTGGAAGGTACCGCCAAATTCGGTCTTGGGGACTTATGTAGCCACATCACAACCTCCACCCAATCAATATCGTCCATTCAACGCCCACACTTATGGTGTCATATTTTATTATGTATTTTATTTGTGTCGGTAAATTGCTGATATCTAGACAATATGTCACAAACATATACAAACATATGTATAATATACATACCCACCTACCTACCTACCTACCTACATACCTACACACACACACACAAACACACACACACATACACACACACACATATATATATATATATATATATATATATATATATATATATATATATATACAGAGATACATATGTATTACTATTTATATATATATATATATATATATATATATATATATATATATATATATATATATATATATATATATATATATATATATATATATATATATATACACACACACACACAGAGATACATATGTATTACTATTTATGTATATAATATCTAAATTCACATAGAAATATTGTTGAAATGTCTATATTCCATTCTGCTTATTAGTTTATGTAAATATGTGTGTGATTTTATTTTGGGGCCATGTACAGTGTTATACTTGTGCTGTATGTTGTGAATCTGCATGTTGCTGCATTTCTACAGGCCCACACCAAGTTCGTGTACTCTACCAGTGCAGTCTAAAGTTATGTATCGTTCTATTCTGTAGTTTTGGCTATGGTGTTTAAAAATATTGCCTTGTACATGTATGTCTTCTTTTTGGTAAGTATCTCGATTAGTTGTCTCAAAGTGTCTAGTGCGACCTTAATTGTTGGGCATGTATAGTATAAGTGGTCTTCTGTTTCCTGTATGTTTTATCTGCACAGTTGACATGGTAATATTTGTATGGACTTTTGTGCTGATCTTTCTGTAGTGAGTGTCATGATGAAAATCAAAAGGTAAGTAATTTCCCTGACCTTGGGAGCTATGTGTGGGTTGTTGAGATTAGTAAATGTACATCTGTAGTCTTGTATCTAATATGTTTTTCTTCTTTTAAGTGTAAGTTGTAGCGGGGATGCTTGTTGTTTATAAAGGTATGTGTAGCTCTTGACCTGGAGGATGCGTATAACAGGGTTAGGTATGATCTGTTCATACATACACTGTTGGACATGGCGGTCTGCCCTTGCCTTGTTAGATGGGTTGCGGCAGTCCTTTATGAGCGTAAGATTGCACTGCGCATGGGTGCCTGGACTTCCGACCCCTGTACTATTACACCTGGGTTGCCGCAGGGATCTGCCTTGTCTCCGGTGCTCTTTAATGTCTACACCAGCAAAATCGCAGCTATTGAGACACCAGGCGTGGGTAGAATCTTGACATTTGCAGATGATGTGCTGATGTACAGACAGGGCAGAGACAGGGCCAGTTTGGCGAAAGACGTACAGGTGGCGGTAAACAAGGTAACGGAGTGGTGCAGGACGCAGGGACCATTTTAAACCCAGATAAGGCATCGGTTGTGTGGTACTCCCTGGATAACCGGATCGTCAAGGCAGACGTTCCATGTATTATGTTGAATGGATGTCCTCTTAGTCGAGAGAATAAACTGAAGTACTTGGATATCACCTTAGACAGGCGTTTATCTTTTAAGGGTCATTTGGAGGATTTGGTGGTGAAGGCTGGTAGGGGTCTTAATGCATTGAGGGATATGGCAGCAAGCGGGGTAGATCAGAGGATTTTCTACAGGCTCTTTCAGCAGTTAATAATTTCTGTCATTGAGTATGGTTTAGGGCTGCTGACAGTATAAAAAAGCCAGCTTGAAAGGTTGGAGGGCATACAGAATGCTACCATGCGGTTAATACTGGGGTGCACAAATGACACACCAATTATTTGCATGAGGCATATTCTGGCGCTACCTACAATGACGGATAGACATAGGGTCCTTCAGGACAAATGGTACCTGAGAGTTGCCGCAGACAGGGATCACCCGCTGCATGCAGCAATGGATATGGTAAAGGGTCATAGACTAAGACGAGGCAGGTCCTGGATGGCACAGGCAGAACATTCTATAAGTCAGGTGTGTGATCTAGAGACCATCAATCGTGAAAGAGAGTGGGTTGAAGTTCCGGATGATATGACATACTTTCTGTCGCTTGTCGTCCCTGGAGGAAAGTAGACTCGACAAGGACACCTTGATTATGCTTCTACTATTGGAACTATTTAATGACTTTTGTCTACACTCCTCCCTTCTGTCTTCCATACACTATCTCTCTCTCTCTCTCTCTCTCTCTCTCTCTCTCTCTCTCTCTCTCTCTCTCTCTCTCTATCCTTCATAACATACCCTGACAACAGTTTCCTCCAACAATTAATAACCTGTTTATTGTTGAAAACTATGTCAGTTGTATGTATTGAATGTGTATATGTAGTTGGTAGTGTTTGCTAAGGTGAGTGCAAGATAGGACTTTGGACTTCGTATGTGCCGTATACTTTCTCGCCTCTTCATACGGCCAAAACACAGGACATCAAACATAGAAAAGGACAGCTCTCACCCTGGATGCTTCGTTCTGCTTGAGTCTGGAAGTAATCCGATCTTGGATATAATGTTCACAGTTCGATCATCGTAAAATAATGTAATCCCAGTAAGTCTTTTCAGTAGACAGAGTTTTCCTGTTTTATGTTATTATAATCCATCCGTGAAAACACATCACAACTGTCCACAGTTATTTAACCGTTTTCTGAATATAGGTAAACTGTTCTATAGTTCTTCACTGTTTCGTTTAGGTGAGTACCCAATTAAAATATTTTTTTTCTATTTCGCTCTGCTTGTATAACTTAAAGTTCTTTCACTGGGGTTCACACAAACCTGTTACTTGCCATTCGTTATGTCAGCCCACAATTAGTGAATGGTTAGGTTGAATATGCTATAGTGACATACTTTCACTGCACCTGTGTGTTAGGGTCTTTACTCTTTTCTGAACAGGTCAGGAATATATATGAAACCTGGGGACATATATACAATCAGGTGAAATGAATCTGCTTCAAAATACTTCTTATGTGAGTGTCCTTTTCCAGCCATATTGAGAAGCCTCCGAAAGACACTCTGACATAAGACTTATGAGTGCACTAAAATCTACACGATTAGATAAACGATGAAAATGCTACAAGGCAAGAACAAACACCTATTACCCCATGCCACTATTACGCTAAGGTTAGATTACCCTATATCTTCTATGATCATCCAGGAATTGAAATTTATAATTAAGCACATCGGCCCTAATATCCCATTGCCTTAAACAATACGGGACTATAATTTCTTTTCCACACATAGGATGCATAGATATCTCTGTCCAGTTTTGGAACACACACTAAAACAGAAAACCCAGTTGCTACTATTTATATTGTGCCTCCAATTCTCCGTGATTGTTTGATCCACACTCAAATTTTTCCGCAAGTCCCCACATCAAACGTCTGTGAAGTCACGTATTGTTAATTGCTCGTTCATTTCCGTCCCTCCGCCAGTTCCCTGTGTTCTCCTACGCTAGCACTTCCAAGCGTCCGAACCCTTTGATCGCCGTCTCCGTTCGTTTTCCCGTTCCCGAAGTCTCCCCGTTGTTTTCTCCGTTGACAGAGCTGGTCAATGACTCCTTACACTGTATCATATTTTATACTGTCGGTCAATAACCTTTAATTTGTCCTCATCTCAGACTGAAGTACACGATTGTTAACCCTCCTCCTACATTGTAGTTTTATATGTAAGTTATCAAGGAATCACTAAACTGCAGTTTTCCCGTGACATAGGCCCCCTCTTAAGAGAGTTGACCGCGTCGATTCTTCTTCACTGTAGTTTTGATTCATATGATCCACCAACCTATTCCTCTTCCTCGGGAGTTGGATGTCTAGATAAGAAATCCGCTCCTACCTTCTCCTTACCAGAGATGTATTCCACTGTGAAGTTGTACTGCTGTCGCAACACCGACCATCACATCCGCCGTGCGTTGAGCTTCTGCGAAGTAGCTATGAACATCACGTGTTGATGATATGACTGGATCCTCACATGGCTCACCTCCTCATCCAGTAGGCGACCTCATAGACATTCTACTATACTACTCATGACCGAAACTAGTGTTGGCACACCGCCCCTGTACGTCCTGTCGACCTACTTTCTACTTGCGTAAGCGACGGCTCACAATACAGACGGATTGTCCCATCCTGACTGTAACACTGTTTCCATATTCTCTTGGTTTCCCACGGCCTTGTCGCTGGGGATGTTCCATCTCGTCCGCGTTGGACCGAGTCGGCTTTCCCAAAAATCCTGGACTTTTGCATCCAGGACCATCTTGGACGATATTGGATATGGTCAGCCAATCTTCGGTTGGAGTCCTCGGCATTTCTCGCCTTTCCCGACGTTACCCACCCCTTCTGAACTGGGTTACTATTGCAGGTTTCACTCTTGTCCTTTCCCTGACGTGTGATTTCCCTCCTTCCGCCGTTAGGTAAATCTGACCTATCACGTACTGTCCCATAGGCCCTCCTATGTTGTACTGGCGATCTCTGGTCTTCGTCTGGAACTGTAACCTTTTTCTTAATGGCTGCCATCACCATAAGGTGCGAAGCTTTGCTCTCGGATCTCTCATATTTCTTAATGAGATGCCTAGGGAGATTTTTCCTTTCTCCTTCGATCCGAATTCCATAGGTATTCTTGGACACAACCTTTTCCACAGGATAAGGTCCTTTCCATCCTACTTGGAGTATATTAGTCTCGGCTGGACCCCATACTTCCACTTGGTCTTCCACCTTAAGAGCTATTTTACTCTTAGTCCACTTGTTGGGTGGTGCTTTCTGGCACTCTAAACAAGATTTCACCCACCAGCGTACATCTCCGGTCATTCCTGGCCAGCAATAATGACCGAAAATCTGCTGCAAGGTTTCTCTGACACCCATATGTCGATTCTCGGCTATGATGTGTCCACTCTGAAGAAGGTGAGGACGGTGGGTCTCTGGAACCACCCACTGCTCGTGCAGGTTGTCTCTTCTTCCGGCTCTCCTGTAAAGCAATCGATTCTTCAGAAAGTACTGTCCCCGTTCTGGTGGCTCAGCACTTCTTTGCAGCTTCCTGTAGCAAGTATGCAACGTAGTATCCTTCCTCTGGGCAGTATGCAATTCCCCTATCACTGAGTTGTCGCATAGTGTTTCTGCCTCTTTTCCCTTCCCTTGAGATCCACTGGCTACTGCTCCCCTGTTGGCTGGCTGTTTGGGCACCCCCAAAAAGACATATTTCGTGCCAATGATCATTGGGAATAAGGAGTCCGATAATACAGCTGTTGGAATAATGCCCGTGACGTACCTGGACTTAATCTCCATCTTGGCGATTGGAAGCGTCATGGTAACAGCACTCCTCATTGCCGGCTGTATCTCTATGGTCTCCCCTTTAAGTTGGTCTGGGCTTACCAGGCTGGCGTCTATCACAGCTTCCCCATCCAAACCTGAATCGTAGAGACAAGCAACCTGTTGGCCATTGACTTCAATCAGTTCAACCACAGGTGGTCTCTCTTGGTCCTGAGTGTGTCCCACTTCCTCGACCTTTTCCTTGCATCTGCAGTCCACAGTATTATGTGTTTTCGACCTGCAGTGTGTGCACCACTTTCCCTTCCAAACTTTCCGTGGGCTCTCTTTGGTCAGCGTTTCTTCACCGACCTCAGCCTTGTCTGTGACCACCTTCTTATGAATCACTTGGCATGCCGCGAAGTGATAACTTTTCGGTTTCGATCTGCAGTCCTTTGTGTTATGAGAGGGCGCCTTGCAGATTGAACACCACTTCTCGGACCACGGTCGTTTCGCTGGAGAATTCGAGGTGCTCTGGTTTCCTTCCTTCACCTTCTCTGAACTCTCCGTTGAGGTCTTGATATAAGGTTCCACTTTTTCTCCTTCCCAGTTCTTAGGTTTCTTTTTCTCTTGTTTCTCCTGACCTTTGGTGGGTTGTATATTGGTTTCTTTAGCTTCCCCATGGACTTCTACGAATCTTCCCGCCAGCTTATTCACAACATCCAGCCGTTACGCCCCTTGTTCTCCTAAAAATGTCTTCAGTGGTTCTGACATTTGCTGTCGCATCTGGTCGACCACCATCATCTCCTCCAGACTCTCATAGTCGCGCTTGAACTCTGCCAAGTCCATCCTTCTCTGGAGATATGATTTTAGGCGCAGACTGTAGGCGGCGAATAGCTCTCTCGGCACTCTTCTGGATGATCGAAACTTCTTCCGATACTACCATGTGTCGCAGGACTGATGATACAGTAATCGGGAAGTAGAAAAGGATAGTGCACATTGAACGCACAAAGGCTGACTTGGTGACGGGTACGTCAGTGAGCGAGGGGGAAGAACGGGAAGAGATCAACAAATGACAAGAAGTTAGATCATCACAAGAGAACTCGAAGAGCTTATGTGGAAAGGTGAACATCAGGAAGAGATGGTTGGTTACCCAACGAAGGAAGATATGAAGATATTGAAAGAAAACCAACAGAGATAATATGCACAACGAGGCACGATTTGATAACTGAAGAGGTGGACATGAAGGGCAAGTAGGGCTGATGCGCCATTATTGAAGATAACCAACGACTCAGAAGAAATATATCTGCTGCACAGGTAATATTAATGGATACAAGTCAACCTAGGTGAGTGTAAAGTAATTATGGCAAGATTGATGCTAATTCGTATTTAGTTATTAGAGCAGAACGACAGGTACAACGGGAATGCGAGTATGGATGATTTGAATCCTTGAGCATGTTGTAAGGATCGTTGAAGACTGTATTCTAAATAAAACTAAAACAGAATAGGAATAACTTGTCCGGCGTTATTGATAGACACTGTTAGAGTTGACCAGTTGGTCCGTTCATATTTAATTGAGAAAACGAGCTAAGACTGCCAATGAAGATGGTGAATCACTACTTGGCAGATACGTTTGTGCTGTGATTTCATAATGCTTCATCAAAGCGGCTTTTAATTCTTCGTAATGATTTTCATGTCCTGGTGGTAGGCGTGTGTATACCTCGTAACCCGAACTCCTTAATCCCTGGGATAATTTAAGAGCCCATTTGCTTCTATCCAGTCCCATAGCAACGGCCATTGCCTCGAAACGACTAGCGTACAGGTCAAAGCGTTCTTTCGACTCTTCATAAACAGCTAAGGGAAACTTCATGGCCTGGTACCCATGTCCACTCATGTGGATTGAACAAAGTAAAGATGATCCGCCTTCCGCTCCGTCTATACCGTTTCATGCGGTATTCATGTTCCCGTATCTTGTTGGCTTCTTCCGCGTCCAACCTCTATTTAGTCTGTTCCACTTCCGCATCCGACCGCTTGTTGATCTGTTCCATTTCCATGCGTTTCAATTCCAACTCGGCATTTCGATCTTCTCTTTCTGCTTGACGAATTTCCCTCTCTCTCTCTCTCCTGTACGTAATCCATTAGGGCCGAACCAGATAACCCAATTTCTTCCCCGTTGGCCCTACGTTCTGCTGTTGTTAGTTTAGGAGTGGCCATATTAAAGAAGGTAAGTCAGCAGATAGAGTAAAAACACTTCAAGGCAGTAAAGAAATACTCACTATAGAAATATATTCTATTATAAATCTCTATTATCTATGTCTATCTAATTTATATATTATCTATGACACCACACAAAACAATACAACCAATCTCTCAATCACTAGAGAAGATATAGGATAAAGACTTATCGTAGACGTGTGAAAGTGTGCACAAATAGTTAATGTGTCTTAACACCTTTCCACTGTCATACTGTCTGGGTCTTTCTCACTGTAAAGTCCCCAACATTAATATAATGTCTCTAACATAAATGTAATGGCACCATATATCCCATGGACATCCTTCCATTAAAAGTCATCAATGTATACTTATATGTATATCCCAATATGTATGTACTAATATGCATGTACCACGCTGGGCAAATACCCCTATGCAGTTGAAGTACCCCGCTAGGTATGTTACCCCGCTTGCACTCCCGTTAATGTGGGTATTATGTAATATCCTGCTGCTCCACCATTTAATGTCGCTTGTCGTCCCTGGAGGAAAGTGGACTCGACAAGCACACCTTGATTATGCTTCTACTATTGGAACTATTGAATGACTTTTGTCTACACTCCTCCCTTCTGTCTTCCATACACTATCTCTCTCTCACTCACTCTCTCTCTCTCTCTCTCTCTCTCTCTATCATTCATAACATACCCTGACAACAGTTTCCTCCAACAATTAATAACCTGTTTATTGTTTAAAACTATGTCAGTTGTATGTATTGAATGTGTATATGTAGTTGGTAGTGTTTGCTAAGGTGAGTGCAAGATATTACTTTGGACTTCGTATGTGCCGTATACTTTCTCGCCTCTTCATACGGCCAAAACACAGGACATCAAACATAGAAATGGACAGCTTTCACCCTGGATGCTTCGTTCTGCTTGAGTCTGGAAGTAATCCGATCTTGGAAATAAGGTTCACAGTTGGATCATCGTAAAATAATGTAATCCCAGTAAGTCTTTTCAGTAGACAGAGTTTTCCTGTTTTATGTTATTATAATCCATCCGCGAAAACACATCACAACTGTCCACAGTTATTTAACCGTTTTCTGAATATAGGTAAACTGTTCTATAGTTCTTCACTGTTTCGTTTAGGTGAGTACCCAATTAAAATATTTTTTTTCTATTTCGCTCTGCTTGTATAACTTAAAGTTCTTTCACTGGGGTTCACAAAAACCTGTTACTTGCCATTCGTTATGTCAGCCCACAATTAGTGAATGGCTAGGTTGAATATCCTATAGTGACATACTTTCACTGCACCTGTGAGTTAGGGTCTTTACTCTTTTCTGAACAGGTCAGGAATATATATGAAACCTGGGGACATATATACAATCAGGTGAAATGAATCTGCTTCAAAATACTTCTTATGTGAGTGTCCTTCTCCAGCCATATTGAGAAGCCTCCGAAAGACACTCTGACATAAGACTTATGAGTGCACTAAAATCTACACGATTAGATAAACGCAGAAAATGCTACAAGGCAAGAACAAACACCTATTACCCCATGCCACTATTACGCTAAGGTTAGATTACCCTATATCTTCTATGATCATTAAGGAATTGAAATTTATAATTAAGTACATCGGCCCTAATATCCCATTGCCTTAAACAATAAGGAACTATAATTTATTTTCCACACATAGGATGCATAGATATCTCTGTCCAGTTTTGGAACACACACTAAAACAGAAAACCCAGTTTCTACTATTTATATTGTGCCTCCCATTCTCCGTGATTGTTTGATCCACACTCAAATTTTTCCGCAAGTCCCCACATCAAACGTCTGTGAAGTCACGTATTGTTAATTGCTCGTTCCTTTCCGTCCCTCCGCCAGTTCCCTGTGTTCTCCTACGCTAGTACTTCCACGCCTCCGAACCCTTTGATCGACGTCTCCGTTCGTTTTCCCGTTCCCGAAGTCTCCCCGTTGTTTTCTCCGTTGACAGAGCTGGTCAATGACTCCTTACACTGTATCATATTTTATACTGTCGGTCAATAACCTTTAATTCGTCCTCATCTCAGACTGAAGTAAACGATTGTTAACCCTCCTCCTACATTGTAGTTGTATATGTAAGTTATCAAGGAATCACTAAACTGCAGTTTTCTCGTGACACTGGCACAATGTAATAATAACATTCGTCGTGAGAGCAGAGAATGGGCAGCGGGCCGCACGGAGTTTGAAGTGCAACAGCTAATCCAGCGCAACACACATCAAAGTGACATAGTCATCTACACTAATGGGTCAGTGGTGAGAAAAAGTCATAGTGGCTAGGGCTTTATTGCAAAGGCTAATGGGCGAGTCTTGAAAAAGGAGAGCCTGGCATATGATACTACGACCTCCAGCAAGAGAATGGAGGTGGAGGCAGTAACAGCGGCATTCCGGTGGCTAGAGGAGACTACTGCAACACACTTTGTGGTCATTACGGATTCAAAGAATATGCTTAGCAAGGTTGAGAAAGGAATGTTTCGTGTGGAATGGCTCTTGTAACTTCAGAGGTCACATATTGTAAGAATTGTATGGATATTTTGCCCTGGCCATGCGGGTGTACCGGGGAATGAACAGGCTGATAGGCCTGCAGGGAATGCACCTCTTGGTGATATCTTGTCTAAGGACAAGGGGGAGATGGTTGTGCGCTTGTGGGATCAGGTGGAGAAGGCGGAGGAACAGATTGAGAACCTATATGTGGAAAGAATGAGATTGCAGTGGATCGGCAGGGGTTCTGGAAGAATCTCAAAACTGAGAGGGAAGACCAGGAGAACTTTTAATCAGATAGCGGTGAGGACGATTAGTAGTATGACTCTTCGCTGGCTGTTGAACGATGGGACTGAGTACGCATGGGGATATCCTGAGTGCAGTGATGTCGGTTATTAACTCAACTCAACTCAACTCAAAGGTATTTGTAGATTTGGCGTGTTGTCTAATGTATTAGTTGCCCACTCCCTCGGAGTGCTTGTAGAGAAGCAGCGAGGCACTGTCGTTATTTGGAGGTGACAGGTTCGAATCTATGTGGGTAATTATAGCTTTCAATGTTTATGGTGTCTAGTGCGTCCTCTAGTTTTTCATTCTTACCCATACTTCTATGAGCGCCAAAACATTACGATGGTGTTTGCTATTTTGGTTATGATTCTTATGTTCCTTTGACTTTGCAATTTTTTCTATTTATTGTGGTCCGCTAAGGCCTATCGACCAGTGTTAATTGACAGATTTAGTATTGGGATTTGAGTTTGGATGGCGTTCTCTGCTCCCTGACCAGATCAAGTACAGATAAATTCACACTTTGATCATGGGCAACAGGTCGAGAAGTGACATAGACTGCAAATAGTTGATCGTTGGCCTTTCAACGGCCTGCCAAAAATATAATAAATATGCCTATATACGTTTATCATGGCATAATACTCAAAATTTTATATATTATTATAAAAAGCTAGGAAAGCAGACTATAAAAAAGCATTGTGCGAAAGAATAACTAAATAATCTAATTACTTGTGCTAATACACGGTATTTCCTTCAATTATATAACATACAATGTTAAGTACTTAGAAACAAAGATTAATTTGCGAATAAATTAACGTTACATTAAACGTAATTACCAGAACTGTAAGTGTAATATTTTTAGATTAAGTAATGTCCCTTATTATGTTAAGTTGTTATTTCCCGTACCTTAATTTAATTTTGATTGATCCTTGTGTTTTTGTGGTCTCTCCTGGTGTTGTTTGAGGAGAATTGTTAATAAATTCGGTGTCCACTCAACAATTATGATATCTTGCTATGATATTCTGGGCATGCTTTAAATTTAAAAAAAAGGGAAATAAACAAGCGAAGCGCCGTTTTATGACTTCTTATCTTTTTTTTTTTTTTTTTTTTTTTTTTTTTTTTTTTTTTTTTTAGCATATCCTTTACAGGACTTAGCTGTCAACACCAGCATCTTTCAGCTGTATGTTGATCTCTTTGCAAGATTAGGCTCAGTAGTTTGCCATTGCTTTGACTTCTTATCATGTGCTTAATATTTTGTTTTGATTATAATAGTTAGTTGTAACCGTCAGATCAGTAGAAAATATAAAGAAAAATGAATATTTTACCTAGTAAACACTGCTAGAGACACAGTTTTAAAAAAAAACACGTTTAGCGTTTTCACGAGGATATAATCATATGAAGAATTATAAAAAAACGCAGTAAAATCTTTTGTACTACCCCCCCCCCCCAAATCCCCGCCTCCCCACCACAAAAAATGCACAGAAAATCATGTTTCATCAATTCATAGAATGAATGTGTACAACTATCTCTCGTCAATTCACCAGCGTATCAGTAAAACTATCTCTCGTCAATTCATAAAGTGAATCGATACAACTATTTCTCGTCGATTCCTAGAGTGAATTGGAGCAACAATCTCTGGTCAGTTCATGGAGTGAATCGTTACACATATCTTAGAACTGCCATATTATCAGCTGGAAGTTGCATTAAGGACACTAGATCAAGCATCGCTATGGCAAAGATGTCTGATTGAAAACATACCTTCCAATAAATAGATGGCAATTGCTACGAAGTAAAACAGAGTGTTGAAATGCTACACAGATAGTATACAATTATATGGATATGCATCATTTACTGTAAGCAGACTGATTGATTGATTTAGGAACCGACATCACAGCATTCGGGGCATTCCCATAAGCGCTACGTCGCCATCCCCAGCAGCCAGCGAAGAGTTCCAAAACTAATGGTACCAGTAGCTATCTGATTATATGTCAGTATTCCCTTTCCTCTGAGCGTCGAGCGTCGGCCAGATCTCCACGTCGCTCCTCGCTGTCTCATTCTTGCCAGACTATGGTGATCCATTTGCTCAATACATCAATACATAACCAAGTTTGCAAAGCCAGCCAATCTGTCCGCCTGTTCATTTCCCAGCACACGGGCATGCCCCGGAGAAAAGATCCAGACGATGCTTGTCACCCGTGACTTCCGAAGCGAAGCAAGCCACGCTGCACGAAGCTTGCCTGTCCTCACCCACCTCAGAATGCTTTCTGAGTCAGTTACAATCACGATGTGTGTGTGTATGTATCGTATTCTCCACCCAGCGGAAAGCTGCACTGGCCGCCTCCACCTCCATTCTTAAGCTAGATGTTGGCAGTCAAGATATTTTTCATGTGTTTTTTTTTCAATGAGTGTCTTCTTGCTCCCGCATTAGCTTGTCTTTGGTGTAGGGCTACTGCTGGTAACTGGCGGTATTGCATTCTAACGAGATGACCGATTCATTTGATGTTTTGATTTTCAGTATGTGTGGCTCTAGGGGAAGGGGATTACGTCCAGATAAGCAAAAGTGATACCTGTAAATTAAATTGGTAACAATTGAGGGAGTTGACATTCTGGGAAATTTTAATCGTTTATCTCATTTCTTCTTATAACCCATGCCGTGTGGCGAAGGTTATCTTGTCTGTGTACAGACTTCTGTCTCGTGTGCTGCCACTCTTTTCTGATGTTGGTGTTTCTCCATGTGATGATGTCAAACTGCACGTCATCTTCTCTCTTGGTCTCCCACTGCCTCTCCTTAGCTCTGACTTTCCCGTTATGACGACATACTACAGCGTTCCCTGTCTCATGGCACGCCCACACACTAACTGTGGGATAATGGGCACCAGTGGTTAAAGCTTGAAAATGAAGGAGAAGAACACCCGGGAAGTCCCTCCGCAGGGAAGTGTGAGGAACGTAACGGACGCGAGGTACTTGTTGAGGGGGAAGTGTGGCTGCTTCTGACGACTGCAGAGTCCGTTCATAGGTGCATTTTCTAGCAGTGAAAATAGATTACGTATGTCCGTGTATCAGACAGGGTCCAGAGCTGCCTCATGAGTATTCATGTCCCTGTGTGTCTTACTCTGCTGGTGGCCTTGGCCAGATCAAGTCTAGATAAACAGACACTTTCATCTTAGCCAAACGGCCGAGAATCTGAAGATGATTCTATTGTTGGGATATTTTAAAAAAGATTATGTATTTTTTAAATTTTCTTTTAACAGAACAGCGTAGCAGTCAGTTCAGAATATAAAGTATTTTGTTATACCGTCACTGTAAATGCCAGTATCAAACAATATAAATAAAATGATTGAATCTTATTTACTGTGACAGGCAATATATTCTCATATTCAACATGAAACTGGAATTGTTATTGAGACTGAATGCAGATGCCATCAGTCATGGCTTCAGATGAACCAAAAGTCAAGCAGGAGCCACTCTCCTTGACCATGGACCTCCTTCAGTGTCGGACAGTTTGGGTGTTGTACTCTAGGGGCAGAGTTCTCTGGTAGCCAGCTGGTTGTCAGTTTTCTTTAAACTCTTGTCTGGGCAACTGACGAGCCAAAAATTCAGATTTTGCCACGTTCGGAATATCCAGAATTCTTTTCACATGCACGTGGTTTTCTGGGTCAAAATTACGCCCAGCCATCCAGAGTTCTTGCTACAATCTTCTGCTCCTCAATGAGGAAAGCACCAACGATTCGGTCTCTGAAAGCCTTGTGGCATAGAGACCCTCTATAAGCACGAGTAACTGTCCTCCTTCGCTTGCTCAAGGCACTGAGCTTGTGGGGTCGCACAGATCTGAACTTGGTCTTGTAATCACCACATACTGGTGTCTCTGAAAGCTTTTTCTGGAACAAATATACAAACTTTCCACCGTGTATCTTGAGAAATTTTTTTTTTCAGTGGAGATTTAGTTTCTGAGCAAATGAAAACAGTAAACTGATTAAAGACATTAAAATGGGCATTCAAAATTATATGGGCATGCAATTAATGGAAGTGCACTTGTGAACCGAAAGAAGTAGTCCGGAATTGAACCCACAACCTTCAGAGAGCCAGGCAGACGGCTTGACAACTTCTCATTAATGGAAATAAACTAAACAAACATTTAGTAACAGTTGGGATGATTGAGGGGACAGGGACAAAGGAAAGGCTGAGAGATACATATATCTATGGCTTGACCACATGGCATAATGGAAACAAGAACACGACTGGTGATCGTGTTTGATGGAGAATCAGGACCACTCATGCTTAACGGTATGGCATATGATGGTGACTAAGAACTCAACAAACATGGAAAGTGGTAAGACTTAGCTTCATAGCTTCGATACGGAGACTCCCATTTCTTTGCTTATCTTAGAAATGGTCTGGTTGCTTTTTTTTTTTTTTTTGCTTAACAAAGTAATGGTCAGTGATCTATCCTAAAAAATTTGGTAATAATGAAAAATATATAAACAAAACGACTTGATATTTCGTTGAAAATTACCAAATGGCAGATACTTTAAAATACTTTGAGAACACGTGTGTTGAATATTTCAGCTTGAAGGATTCGTCGATTTGCTTGTTGTGTGACTTCTGACACTTAAATAGATGCAGTGGAATATGCCAGACACCAAACTGTACAATCTACTGTTTGTATCTTCAGTACATATACATATGTAATAAACATATATTAGCAAAATACGTGACGCGGGTAAACTTGCGTAAGATCGACAATCTTGTCGTAGGGGAAAGGAAAGGGGAGGGGGATATGATGTTCAGACGATGATTAATAAAGGACCTTATAATTGGTCACCATCACCTTCCACATTTGTCATAATCGTCGCTGGGAGAAATAGTTGACATTCCATCGTCCGATGTGTGGCGCTGGATAGTTATTCCGTGTGGTTGTACAATCTTTTTGATTTCGTCAATCCATTTTTTTTCTCTGGCTTCCTCTTCTTGCCCTCGTATCAGATCTTCCGTGGTGCAGCGCCAGTGCTGGTAACTGGTGTATTGCATTCTAACAAGATGTCCGATCCATTTAACTGATTAATTGTCATGAGTTAATTAATCATCGTAAGGGACTTTCCGTATCTGCGATAGGCGTATTTATCACCGAAAAGTTGTCATTGCGTTATGATAAAACATGCCTGCTACTGTGAACGTCTCACTTATTACTCGTTCGTCATGGGTGTGACAGAGACAATAGATACATGCATACACAAAGGTGTCAAGCCGTAAATACATGTAAAACTAATATTATTTTATTCAACGCCTACAATCGCGTTAGTACATGAAATACATTCATGACTTATGATACAATATACATATGATTAAATGCTCAGCCACCAAAAGGCATTTATGCTTTTGTAATGTAGTTCTGTCTCACACACAGCGCATCGGCAAATAACTGCCTCATTCGCTCAGCAAAGGCAAGCTTTCATGTCGGCAATCAGTACATTCGCTCGCAAAGCCACACGCTTCCTTCCTCTATCACTGTCCTGTCCAGTCTGCCCTCTCTAGCAACTCCCTCCTGTAGTCACGTGGTATGTGACCCCGTGTGGTCCGAAATAATCGTGCTATGTCCGATGTCTCGGTATTCTGGCTGTCGCCCTGACCTCACCCCTTCTGATTTTGACTGGTGTCTCATGTCATTCAGTGCGAGGTTGTACTACTCAGGAACCTTGTCTTGTCTATGTCCTTATGTCCCGTCTGTAGGTGGATACTCTAGTCCCGTCTATGTCCTTATGTCCTATCCATGGCATACTTATGTCTTGTCCTTGTTATATGTCCTCTCTCAACTCTCAGGACTCTGAGACCTCGCCTTGAGAGCTATGTTTGGGTTGTGAAGATTAGTAAATGTACATGTGTAGTATTGTATGTAGTATGTTCTTCCTCTTTTAATTCTAACTTGTAGTGGGGGTGCTTGTTGTTTAACCAAGTATTTGTAGATTTGGCATGTTGTCTGGTGTAGTAAGTACTCACTCCCTCGGAGTGCTTGTATACATGTCTTAGAGAATGCTGGTAGAGTTCCAAAGTAGTGTGGTGTATTTAGATGTATTCTCCTAAGGTGTTGCAGTCTCATTTCTATATAGTAGAGTGCTAGTGGGTTTTGTTCTGGGTGACTAAGGATATGTCCTGTGTTGGATTCTCATCGCTTGAATCTTTGTGTGTATATCTTGCAGTGCTATTCCTCCTTGTTTCTTGTCCTATATGAGTGCCTTATGGTGTGTGCAGTAAATTGTGCTGCCAAAGAAGAAACGTCTGATGTGTTTGTTGATGTCTGTGATTGTCTGTTATGGAGGGTCTAGTAATGTAACTAAATATATAATTTTGGGGATAATGAAAGTGTTCACAGTGATGCTCCTGTTGAAAATTGTAGATGTCTTGTACTTGTACCTGTGTAGCATGTCTATGATTTTTTGTGTGAGATTGTGCCATGTTTGTGCGTGTATCTGTCTGGAGTTGTTGAGAAATGTGATGACATACCTTAATGTTGTCCCTGACCGTTAAGTCTGGAGGAAAATCGGATTTTTTCGCCATTTTCCGAGACCCATTATGTGTGATTTGTTTATGTTTAATTTGGCCCCACTCCCTTTACCAAACTGTGTAAATGTATGGAGTATCTTTGTGATGGATATTTTGTTGGTGGGGAAGAAAACGGTTTCGTCTGCGTATGCAAGCAACTTCCGCTCTCCTCCCCCTGGTATGAATGTGCCTGTGATGTTGGTGTCTTGTCTGATTGCTTCTAGTAGTGGTTCTAAAACCAGTACATACAGGAGCGGCGAGAGAGGACATCCTTGTCTCACTGATTTTGTGAGCCAGAACCACGCAGTCAGTGTGTGATTAACCAAAACCTTACTCTCTGGATTCCGTTATAAGATTGCTGTCCACCTCCTAAAGTATATTCCTAAGTTGCATTGTGTTAATGTCTTGTATAGATAAGAGTGGAAGATTCTGTCAAAGGCCTTCTCCTGGTCTAAGGACAAAAGAGAGGCTTGACAGTCTTTCTCCTGTGTGTATGTGATGATGTCTCTGATGCAATGTGTGTGTTGGTGTATGTTCCTATGTGGTACTCTGCATTGTTGGTCAGGGTGTGTAAGCTTTGGCATGTATGGTCTAAGTTTCTGGGCTAGTGCCTTGGTAAGTATTTTATAGTCTGTGTTCAGTAGTGATATTGGTCTATAATTTTTCATCTGTGTTATGTCTGTATTGTCTTTGGGTATGGTTGTGATGTAAGACATGTTGCAGCTATCTGGTAGTTGTTGTTCATCAAAGGCATCTTGATAGGTATTAAGAAGAAGAAGATCACCTAAGATAGGCAAGATGTGTTGGTAGAATTCTATCGTGCCTGGTGTCTTGTCTTTGTTCATTTTGCTAATGCGTGTGTTATGTCAGCCAATGTTAGTTCTGTGTCTAGTCTGTCTCTGTCTTCGTCTGAAAGAATTTTACTGTATTGTAGAAAATTGTCTTGTGTCTGTGTGTCTACTGTCTCTGCTGTAAACAGTTGAGTGTAGTATTGATTGAATGCTTCTGTTATTTGTGTGGTTATGTTTGCATATTGCCTTGCATGTCTATTATTCTGCCTATTTGTCTGCTGTGCTGTATATTTTGTTCAATGTCCATGTATTGTTTGCTGGGAGACTCTTGTATGATTGTGTTGAGCTTCGTTCTCAGCAGAGCACCGTTATATCTGTGTTGTTGGTGCTGCTCTGGCCGTTCCTCTAATGTGTGCAAATGTGGTGCATTGCTGTCTGGTTTGTCAGTTGCATGGCTGTTTATACAAGCTGTTTTTGTTTTAATTTGTCTTTGTGTATGATGGATGCTAGTTGCTGTGTTCTGCTTCGTATTGTATTTTTCAGTAAGTCCCAGTATTTTATGATGTTATCAGTCGGTATGTGGTTGGTGTATGTGTGTAAAAGTTGTTTCATGTATTTTACGTATTTTGTATGCTTAAGAAGTGTGTTGTTTAATTTCCAATGTGGTGAACGTTTAAATGTCTGTGTGTTTATGTTGCTTGTACTGATGTGTGCTAATATGGCTTATGGTATGTGTACTGTAATGTCTCTTCTAGGTGCCGAGTGTTTATTATGTGGTGTGTTGCTAGTATATATATCCTATCTAATCTTCTTTATGTGTGGTGCATTTTATTTGTGTGTGTTGTTTCTCGCTTATTTGGATGTTTGTGTCTGAATTTTTCTATTAAGGTGTGTATGTCTAAAATGTTTTGCAGTGTCTCTAACTGGGTTGCACCTTCTCTGTTCATTCTCCTCACCTGTGTCTTCATTTCTCCGCCTACTATATCCCTATAATACATAGTTGAAATCTCCAAAGAGAATGATTTTCTGTCCTCTATATGTATGTGTGAGTAGTGTGTCAAGTTATTCATAGAATTCTGGTTGGTTATAATTTGTTGGTGCATGAATGTTGACAATGGTATATATGTGTGAATTGTTACTTATTTGTGTTATGCTGATTCTACCCTGGCTATCCCGATTTGTTTTGAGTATGTTCCACCTATTTGATGTTTGTAGTATGGATGTCCCAGACTCTATGGTGTGGACCGCCAAACTGAAAAATGCATGTCTCAGTCCTAACTGTGTTGTAATTTGTGCGCCATATGTATCTGAATGTATATTTTCTCTTGTAGTAGGATGAAATCTGGTTTGTATTTTTGTATAGGTGTGCAAATGTGTTGTTGTTTTGTACGTATACCTGCTTTATTTAAACATATTATCTTGATGTCGGCACCCATCACAGTATCAAACAAAATATTATGTTGAGTATAAATTGACAATTGACATTAATAATAAGTTAATATTTTTTTTTTTTAAACAGTGGTTGTATGTAGCTGTTTAGTGTGTGTTTGTTTTCCCGTATTCTCTTCATCGTCTGTGTCGGTGGTGATAAGTAATTTTCGTGAAGATATGTTGTGTCTTTCTTTGTGGTCTGCCTTTGTCCGTTTGTTTTTCCTGTAAGGATGTCTTGTTTGTTTACTTTCTTTGGTGTCGCTTACCTCAGAAACTTGGTTAGGTTTAGTACCGGAAGTAGACGCGGATCTTGACTGAATTCCTCGCAATCACTGTTTTCCGTGTTTTTCCGTCGACTATTGCGCTTGTTATGTGTGACTTATCTGCCTCTTTGTCGTTTGTAAAGGACTCCGTCTCCTCCTTTTGTTATTTCTCCTTGGTCGAGGTCGTTGGTGGGTCTGAGTTTGGTGTCGTATCTTGTTTCGATTTTGCCTGGGTGGGCGGGGCAGGCTGGATGGATTGTCTTTTTAACAGTCCTGGCAGGGCTGGAAACTCATCTAGGTTGTTTATGGTTGGTGTTGGCTTTGTTGGCTTAGTTGGACATTTATTAGACCAATGTGAATCTTGTCTGCATGTCAGGCAGACTGTCCTCCGCCCTGGCATGGTCACCAGGATTCTATGATTCCGAATTGTCTGCCCTCCTTTTGTTGTTATATTGACACTAGTTCGGTGGATGATCTGGCCGCTCCTGGGCCTCTCAACGAGACCACCAGCGGTTCGGGTAGGTGCATGGCTTCCTCCTCAAAAGAATCGAGGCCGACGCTTACCTCAGAAAGTTGGGTAGGTTTAGTACCGGGGGTAGACGCGGATACTTGACTGAATTTTCTTCCCTCGATAACACAGCTCACCTGAGTAGAGTCCATTTTGAATTTCACAAACTTTCTGCTAACGCAATAAATTCACTCGATGATCCAGTGAAAAGACACAAAAGAAAGTCGATTCGATATTTTAGCACATGAAACATGTCACTCAAATAATATTACATGAAAACAACAGCATGAACACATAATAAATTGTATCAAATGTTCATACCGCCATATTGGTTGCATCATTGGCCTTTCAATGGCCTGCCAAAAATATAATATATCTTTCCTCACAATTTGTATCAAAGAAGAATATTTAAATGTATATATGATCTTAAGTAGCCAGAAATGCAGATTATAAAAGTATATTTTAAGAAAAATTAGAAAGATTGAGGGAAAGGAACAACGGGAAGGCAGAGAGATAAATATATCGATGGTTTGATCACATGACATAATCAAGACAAGAACACAGACCTGATTCTCGACTGGTAATAGTGTGAGGTGGTGAAACATGACTACCCATGCTTATCGGCATGGCACATGATGATGACTAACAAATCAACTAACAGACAGAATTAAGACTTAGCTTCATAGCTTCGATGCGGAGACTCCCATTTCTCTGCTTATGTGGGCAACGGTCTGGCTGCTGTTCTCTTTCCATATCAAAGCAGTGATCAGGGATCATTACCTGTCTTTGGCAGCGTTCTCTTCGATTTTGTTTTTTGTACAGTTAAGATTTGATAATAAATAAAAACATATGCTGAAGGAGACGCGATTCGTATGCTCAAACTATTGTTGTGTAAACAAAACGTCTTGATATTCCGTTGAAAATTACCAATATGGTAGACACTTTAAACTACTGTGGGAATATATATATATGTATATATATACACGGGGCTTCTCATAAGTCTTTAGCCTCACCATGAAGAAGTAGGCGGAGACAACTGAAATTTGGCACAGTGCTTATTCCTTCTCAATGTATCCACCACCTGAATTTAGGCATTTCTGCCACCTCTGCGTCACCTTGAAAAGACCTTCAGAATAAAACAACCTATTTTCGAACTAAACCATTTATCACAAGCCAGTATGACATCTTCGTCACTGTCAAGACGATTTCCTTTCAGCTGTTTTTTTACGATTTGGTGAATCCAAGTCTCATCTCCCGTCCCCATGTATTTTACATGTTTTTTCGACCGCCACATGTTGAGCATCTGGCTACAGCAATCAACCCGTGTTTGTTTCTTGTTTCTGTTCACATGTCAGCAGGCGTGGGGCACACATTTTTCTCATGTTCAGTCTGTTGTGTTAAATTCTAAAAACTGTACTCCTACTCCTACTCAGTTTTGCTGAACCCGATATCTCTGCAATTGTCATTTTCCTATCCTGGTCTATGATTTTCTTCACATTTGCAGCATGTGCATCATTGCACTCTGAGGACGGTCGTGTTGGTCTTGACAGATCTGCAACTTGGGAACGACCACCCTTAAACTCCAAACACCAATTTGTTTACAGAAGCATACGTAGGACATACGTCCTCAAACACTGGCCCTATCTCCCTGTGTATTTCTGTAGGTGTTTTACCCTGTAACATCAAGAATTTTATTACAGTCCTGGCGTCTGATTTCTCCATTGTTCTGATATGCAGATCTGGTCAATAGGTTATTTGTGTCATGCACCATATCGGGAAAACCAGTTGAGGAGAGAAATTCATAATTCATATGTCCATTACAAATTGAATGAGCCACACATGTGATAAATTTCAATTTTCTCCGCCTACTCCTTCATGGTCAGACTAAAGACTTATGAGAAGCCCCTTGTATATATATATTGCATATTTTTGAATGATTCGTCGATTTGCTTGTTGTGTGAATTCCGCGACTTGAATAGATGCAGCGAAATATGCCAGGCACTTTGCAGTCTACTGTTTGTGTCTTCGATATTAAAACACATACACCAGGAAAATACGAGACGATAGTAAACTGTCGTAAGATCGACAATCTTTTCGGATGGGGAATGGGGTGAGTAGACATGATGAAAGACGATGTTCAGTAAAGGACCTTAAACTTGATCATCATTACCTTCCACATTTGCAGTAAGCGTCGTGGGGAGAAATATTTGACGTTCTCGCGTCCGATGTGTGGCACAGGATAGTGTCATTCCTTGTGACTGTACAATCTCTATGATGTCGTCAATCCATGGTTTTTTTCCAAGCGTTTCCTCTTGATCCCATATCAGATATTTTTTGGTGTAGCGCTGGTGCTGGTAACTGGTGGTACTGCATTCTAACCAGATAGCCGATAAATTGATTTTCTGCATTTCAATATATATGGCTCAAGGTGTTGATCCCACTGTCTGTCTGATAACACAATTTATTTCTAGGTATCGGAAAGTTAAGTTGGCAGCTCTGCTCTAGCCCCTCATCTCGTAGATATTGATATGTTTGATTCAGTTCATGTCCAAGTTTGACATTCACAGCGTAGGGTTGGTGTGAATATGCTATTCATCATCTGTCGTTCTTCGGCCGTAAGTATATTTGACTGTTTCAGTATCAGTATAGGTGATAGTGATATATAAGGTCACTTGCTTTTTTTTTTTACATGTGAATAAGATTTCTCGAAATCATATGTCAACGGTTAACTGGGTTTTGCCTTATGAATAATGTGTGTGCTAATGTACGTTCTCTAGTGAATGTTTGTTTCCATTGACGACACACTTTAATTTTATTGGCAGACTATTGTGTTGGTATTCTGGCAGTGGCCTTATGCATGTATGCGTGTGACTGCTTTTGGTTTGTCGGAACTGCTGTCTGTTCTACTTGTCACAGTGAGGAGCATTTTGTGTGATGTTCACTGACACAGGAACAACGGAGCAGTATAGGATGACCTTGTGTCGTGAATTTGGTACCACGACTAACGTCTATTTTATGTTAAAATATGTGGACAAGGAACAAACAATCCAAGGATAAAACTGACGATTTCACAACTTGGAGATTTTGTGGAATAGAAAGAAGGTGATGGCAGGATAAGATGAGAAACAAAACTCTAGTAAAACTGTCATTGAAGGAAACATTGCTTAATGATATCAACGTCATATAATTAAAGAACACCAGGTCTATATGGAAGCACCAATTCTTTTTAAAGGAATTTAAATAGGAAAACGTGGAGGTGAATTGTGATCAAGGAAGACATCGTTACAAGTCTCATCTCATCTCATCATGTTCCTCTTGTACCTTGCGGTGTCGAAATGAAGTATAAACTTCGTGAGAGTGCCCGATTATGGGCTTCATATATCGATATTCCCATGGACTCTGTTATTCCTTCCGTCCAACGTTTACGTGGTCCGCTTCTTCCTCTGTTTCCCTCTGGTCTGTACATCATTGCTTGTTGTAGCATGCTGTTGACTGGTAACTTACTTGCATGGCCAAACCATTTGAATTGCTGCTTTCTAATGAAATCTAGTACTATTTTAGTCCTGATTTCATCATTTCTGATCTTATCTCTTCTTGATACGTTGAGTATTCTTCTCAGGAACCTCATTTCTGTTATTGTGATTTTTCTTTTCTCTTTTTCTGTCATTGTCCAGGTTTGGCATTGGTAGCATAGAGTTGGTAGGAAGATTGTGTTGTAAAGTGCTTTCTTAGTAGTTATTGATACATGTTTGTTCTTTAGTATTGGTGCCATTTGTCCATTGAGTTGATTTGCCTTATTTCACCTATTTTCGATCTCGTCTTCTGATCTGCCATTTGATGATATTATACTTCCTAGGTACTTGAAACTCTTTACTTGTTTCAAAGGATGTTCGTTTATGTGAATTGTTGTTGTTTGTTCTTCTTTAGTTATAGTATACTTCTTAGTTTTTCTACGAGCAGTGTGAAGATCCCCTGCCGGCTTGCTAGGCCAGTCGCAGGTTTAGGACACTAATCTGACCACAGGGAGTCCATCCCCTATGGCGAGCCATAGCCCTGTTAGCCCATGACCTCGCGGTCATGGTTGCCCGGTCTGCACCACGTGGAGGTGGGGGTTGACTTGTGTAGTCTGCGGGTCATCGGCAGGCTACTAATTTTCGCTCTTCACTGGGAGAGGCTAGCCGATCCTAACCCTGCTGGCTGCAGGGCCAGGCGCATTCCACACCTTACAGATCGTTATGAGTGTGTGGACAATATCAACACATGGAGTGCAAGAATCATGTATGAATGCACCGTGAAGAAGCTGAACAATGTATTATAACTTCGCTACATCCAACCCTTTATACAGAGTTGACACTTGATGAAGATACTAAAATTTGAAGTAAGATTTGCTCATGTTCTTTGAGAATGCCATGCGAAGGGCAAAGCTGGAGTATGTCGTCACAACGGGAAACTTGGAGGCATGAAGTTGCAGGGAATGACCAAGAGAGAAGTAGCCGGGTGTTTTAACATGTTTGTATGCAGGATCAGCAGTATCATTAATGTATGCTGGCACATATGACAGAATGTTCTGGAAAGACATGGTAACCAACGCTAGACGGCATGGACTATTAATAGAGGAGAATAAACGCCTCTTTTAGTCGATACAGAAAAAGTGTTACGTCTGGCTACAATCCACAAACAAAATACACAATCTTCCCCTAAGTTATGAATGAATCAACGAGCAGAATGCGAAAGCTTTAGTAGACTCCAATCACAAATGGCAGCTATAAACTTCGTCCACACACAAGCATCACACATGCTCTATATAAAAACAATCTACACGAACATATACATAAAGTTTACTTACCTGTCATGATGATGCGGACGCCAGGGATGCAGTTAGAGAGGAGTTATCTGGCACCATAAAGAATATGCATTATGAAGAAATCGTACGGGCTGAAGATGTTAAACATATTTTGAAAAAGGCAAAAGACACGGCACCAGGACCTGATGGGGTCAGGTATGGCCACATGAAGGCTTTGAGCAATGTAGACCTGAACGAGATGATCGGCTGCTTTAATCAGAGCATTAGGACAGCATCAGTACAGCAGGATTGGGTACACAGCTATCTCATCCCTCTCCCATAACCATTCAAGGATCATTTAAAGCTTGGCGGCTTTAGGATCATCACCCTTCAAAATACATTTGGGAAGGTTTGAGAGAAGATAGTCGCTGTCAAGCTACAAGCGTTTTTGGAAAGGGGGAAGCTTCTTCCAAGAGGCCTGGGGAGCTACAGGCCAGGAAAAGATACCTGGTCAAATGCAGCCACTTTTGCCTTTGACGTTTATGAGGGGTTCAAGAGTAGGCAGAAAACGATGGCGGTAGCGCTTAATCTCGAGAATGAGTACAATAGCGTTCGATATGATATTTTGATGACCGCACTGATGGAGAAGGGGGTCAATCCCTGGTTGGTGAACTGGATAACGGCCGTCCTGCATTCTCGTCGGGTTGCTCTCCTCTGGGTGCATGGATCTCAGAGCCACATATTATAACCCCGGGACTGCCACAGGGATCTGCAATCTCACCGGTGCTCTTTAACGTGTATGCGAGCATGATTGCAGACCTAGAAGCACCACGGGTTGGAAGGATACTAACATCATCATCATCATCATCATCATCATCATCATCATCATCATCATCATCATCATCATCATCATCTTCCACTTCTGCCGTCAAGCGTCGTTGGGAGGAATAATTTGCGTTCTAGCGCCCGGTGGGCGGCACTGGATCGTGTCATTCCGTGTGATTGTACAATGTCTTTGATGTCGTCAATCCATTGTCTTCTTGAACGTCCTCTCGGTTTTGTCGCAGATGATCTTAGATGTAAGGCCAGTGTTGGTAGTTGTTGGTGTTGCATTCTAACTACATGGCCAAACCACTTGATCTTCTGTCTTTCAATAAATGTGGCACAGGGTGTTGATCCCACAGTCTGTCTGATAACAGCATTTCTTACTCGGTCTCGGATTGTTAGGTTGGCAGCTCTCCTCAGGCATCTCATCTCGCAGGTGTTGATTCTACGAAGGTGTGATTTGGATGATACTAACATTTGCAGATGATATTCCACGTGACCATGTGGAGACGGTTGTGACAAGATCCTAAAAGGGACTAAATGCACTTACAACTATGGCTGCAATGGACACAGAGCAGAGAATGCTTTTCACACTATACCAGCACTTGATCCTCTCAGTGATTGATTATGGACTAGGACTGCTCACTGTCTCAAAGAGTCAGATGGTGAAATTAGAGGGCATACACAACGAAGCTATGCGGGTCATTCTGGGATGCACCAGAGACACCCCAGTAGTGTGTATGCGTTACATCCTTGGTTTGCCGACTGTTGCTGGTAGGCACAAGGTGATGCAGGCGAAGGCATACCTCAGAGTAGTTGCTGACACAGATCACCCGTTGCATGAGGCGCTGGACACAGTTAAGGGAAATCATGACGGAGGATACGATCAGACAGGTGTGCATCTTAGAGAACATTATGCGAGGAAAGGAGTGGATCAGAGTGCCAGCGGGGCAGTCAAACTTGTGCAGAGTTATAATCACATTGAGCCGTGAGTGCATGGCGTGGCCAGCAGGGGCCACGGAAGTGGAAATCCAGCAGCTAATTCAGGATAATGCTCGCCCGGGTGATGTGATTATAAACACAGATTGTTTGGTGTTGAGAGGCAGGAGAAGTGCCTGGGGCTTCTTAGGAAAAGCTAATGGTCGACGTTTGGTGCAGAGAGCCTGGCAAATGATACAAAAACATCTAGCTTAAGAATGGAGGTGGAGGCGGTCAGTGCTGCATTCCACTGGATGGAGAATAAGACACTCACAAACATCGTGATTGTAACTGACTCAGAAAGCATGCTGAGTAGGTGCGGACAGGAAAGTTTCGTGCAGAGTGGCTTGCCTCGCTTCGGAAGTCACGAGTGACAAGCATCGTCTGGATCCTTTCTCCGGGGCATGCTGGGGTGCTGGGGAACGAACAGGCGGACAGATTGGCCGGCTCTGCAAACCTTGGTGGAGTATTGATTGTCACGGAATCACTGTGGGTAACGATAAGATGATAAATTTACAAGAGACAGTGTTTGTTCACAGCTGCAATTGCTTGTTGCTAGTAGGGGTGAGATTAAAAGAAACCGCCAGTCTTTGAGAATTCCCTGGGAAACCGGAAAATATGTCGAGTGTTGTTTTGCCGAATCGCAAGACAAAAGAAAGACGGCGGCGTTAGTTGAAGAAAGGGGAACAACTGTTCTTGTGAAGTTAAGGCCAGATGGTCTGCCCTTGGTAACACCTGTTGTTGACATCGAATGACGTCACTAGGACAATCCCCGACTGGATGAAAACTTAGAATTGTTGCTGCTAGTGTAAACAATGAAGTCGACCTTCGGATTTTGAATAGCTCTATCCATTAGTAGAAAAAAAAATCTAGCGTGTTTTATATCGATTTTATTTTGGTGAACATGTGTCTTTTAATGGCAATGTTTAGATTCAATTTGGGATAGTGGAGTTTTCATAAGGTTCCCTCAGGGTATGATGAAAACCACTGAAACATTGCAAATCCAAATCCTGGATAAATAAGTGCATGAAGGTTTAAGCTGCGGCCTTTGCACAGGGCCTACGATAGATAAGATCGAAAGGACATGGCTCTGGTGAGCCGATACATATAAGCATCCAACAGGATGAGTTCTTAGACCAATAGTGTTTGTGTTACACGTCACACGAGACCTGAACAATAGTGAGTGTTTTTTCCACATCATATGGGAAAAAAACAATAGGACGTGTCAAGGAAATTAGTAGTTTCTTGTGAGACTATGAACAATACTTGAGAGAAAGAAGAGGTGTCCATTGACCGAAGGAGTGTTGTGGACGGAATCTGGTGGATTCTCAAGAATAATGATATGGGGTTAAATATAATGTGGGTGTTGATTCCCCTCACTCCAGGGACGACACAATAAAGGAATCCCACGACATTGATGCATGACAAGGCAGACGTGGTTGCGGCCTTTTGGGAGCACGTGCACACCTCGGAGCAGCAAATGGATCACCATGGTCTGGCAAAAATGCGACAGCGAGGGGTGAAGAGGGGATTTAGCCTAAGATCGACGCTCAGAGGAAAGGCGAGACAGACATATAATCAGGTTGCTACTGGTACTGTTAGTGTTGGAACTCTTCGCTGGCTGCTGAGGATGGGGACGGAGCACTTATGGGAATGCCCCGAATGCTGTGATGTCGATTCCTAAATCAATCAATCAATCAATCAGCGTGGGGTTAACATCCCCACCTTTGTAAAAAAATATTTTGTTACGAAACAGATACAGAAGCCTCGAATTCGGACTGACTTATATATATTACACTATATCGGGCTGGAGCGGCTGAAGAACTAACCCGGGAGCTGGTTGAATATCAAATGGATATAACAGCAATTCAAGAAATAAGATGGCCAGGAGAGGGTACTTTAGAGCAAAATTGACTGATTGTAATATATGGAGGAAACACCCAAAATAAACATGAATTAGGAACGGGTTTTGTCTTCAAAAAAGAGGTATGGGGGAACGTTCTAAACTTTAAAGCTGTTAATGATAGAATTAGTAAATTACGAATAAAAGGTAAATGGAAAAATATAACGATGATTAATGTACATGCACCTACTGAAGAGAAAGAAGATGACGTTAAAGAAGACTTTTATAATGATTTGGAAGATGTTATAGAAGGAACCCTCAAACAGGACATCCTGATTTTGCTGGGAGACTTCAATAAAAAAAATAGGTAGAGAGCAAACTCATAAATAAGTGGCCGGTATGGAAAGCCTACATACAACTTCAAATGATAATGGATGGAGAGTCATCAACCTGGCAGAAGCCAAAGGATTGCAGATTAGCAGTACCGGACTACAAAGAAAGGATATACACAAACAAACTTGGAAATCTTGTGACAAGAGAACCTATAATCAGATAGATCACATTTTAATTAACAACAGAAATGCATCAAACATACAAATAATTAGAAGTTATAGAGGAGCTGAGTGCCACAGCGACCACTTCCTTGTTGGAGCAAAATTTAAAATGAAACTTAAGAGAGCTTTCTATACTAAATTACAAAGATTACACCCAACATATAACAGAGAAAAACTACAAGACATTACAGTCAAAGAGAAATTTACAGCTGAAATAAAATGTAAACTTGAAACTCTGCACAACCCTTTGGAGGAAAGCGTTGACCAAACTTGGTTGAACATCAAGAATACCGCAGAAGAATGGGTCGGTGTGTTAATCACGCATAGAAAGAACAGATGGTTCAATAACAAATGTGAAGAAGCAGTCATTAGGAAAAAGAATGCCAGACAATTATGGTTAAATGACATCAACAACATCCAAAAGGAAGAGCAATATAGAAATGAATGTAAAGAGGCTACAAAAATAGTTCGACAGCAAAAGCGAGAATATATGGGTAATATAATCAATGATATGGAAAATAATCACCAGAAAAACGAATCCAGAAAGTATTTTAATGAACTGAAGTCAATGAAACGAGGGCACCAACACAACACATATGGTGTAAAAGACAAAAATTGGAATATGATAAATACCAATGAGAACATGTGCAACACATGGAAAGAATATTTTGTTGAATTACTAAATTGTGAAGCTCCAAGTAACACTTTCCCAGAGGAAGAGGTTCTAACGTGTGAACCACAAATTGAAGAACCTACATTTGAAGAAATCCTATATGTAATCACACGACTTAAAAACAATAAGGCAGCTGGGGCTGATGAAAGTGCTGCAGAATTTATAAAAGCAGGTGGCCATGCATTACATCTAAAGCTATACGAACTAATAATAACAATCTGGAGGACAGAAGAATTACACCATGACTCGAAATGGTCATTATTGATACCTATCAAGTTCCAAGTTCCAATGTGAAAATTATAGAGGAATATCACTACTATCCACAGTATTACTAAATAGACTAAAGCCATATTCAGAAGACATATTAGGCGACTACCAGGCGGGTTTTAGACAAAACAAGTCAACAATAGATAAGATGTTTATCTTACGACAAATAGCCGAGAAAAATTGGGAATATAAAAGAGATCTCCTTAACATTTTTGTGGATTTTAAAAATGCTTATGATAGTGTCCATAGGAATGGTCTATGGAATGCTATGCAGGAATTTCGAATACCAAGGAAGTTAATCAAATGACCAGACTATGCATGGAAGATATTATTAATATAGTAACATATAAAGGCAGGAAATCAGACCCTTTCCAAATAACATCCGGCTTGAAACAGGGGGATGCACTATCGCCGCTACTCTTCAATCAGGCTCTAGAGAAAGTTGTAAGGAAGGTGAAGGAGGAATATGATATAGGAGGAACATCCAAGCTGCTTGGATATGCAGATGATATAGATATTATAGGGGAAAATGAACAAAAGACATTGGAAATATAGACTCACTTAAAGGGAAAAGCCCAACAGATGGGGCTGGTTATCAACCAAGATAAGACAATATATGGTAATTTCAAGAGAAGGAATGGCTAAAAGCTCTGGCCACATACAAATAGATAATATGACCATTAAAAGAACGGAAACATACAAATACCTGGGTACAATCTTCAACTGCTCCAACATCATAAGGGAAGAAATACAAACTAGAATCAATTCTAGAAATAAGATATACTATGCACTACAAAATCTACTAAAATCAAATGCGCTATCTCGTAACACCAAAATCACAATATACAAAACACTGATCAGACCAGTTGTGCTGTATGGCTCTGAAACCTGGAGTACAGCGAAAGGAGACGAAGCCTTGTTACAAACCTTTGAGAACAAAGTTTTAAGACGCATCTTTGGACCCATTAGGGATGCACAAAGTGGAGAGTGGAAAAGAAGAAGTAACAAAGACATTTATGATCTGTTTAAGTCCCCGCTAATCACTGGTATCATAAAGGCTAATAGACTACAATGGCTGGGGCATATAGAAAGAATGGAAGATAATAGGGAAACAAAACTCGCTTACACTCAGGAAATAAATGACCGTAGACCCCGACGTATATATACAGACCTACAAGCACTTGGAATCAACGACTGGCAAGAGAATGTCAACCAGAGAGATGAATGGAGACGGATTGTATCTGCAGCAAAGAACCTCAATGGCTCGGAACGCTGAAGAAGAGGAAGAAGGGTTTTAATGATGCACTTCTTTTGATAATTGGACCACAGGCTTTCTTTATCCCTTCATGCATGCTTCTGATGTTTCCATTATCACTTGCTTTTTGAATGGACTCACATAATTTGATCCAATAATAATTTGCACACTGCCTGGCAGTCTTTTGCACATCCTTCCTGGCTTGCTTCAGCTCACTCAAGAGTGTTACGCGTTGGTCTTTCCTTGTTTCTTAAGAGAGCTATCTTCTTTTTATCAATCAATAGCTGGCTGCAGTATCTGGCTGTTTGCCGCCAGCCAGTCCTGCCTCTTATGATCCACAGTGCCGTAAACCCCATCGGCAGTTTTATAAAGAGTTTCCTTAATTTTACCCCACTTTTCACTTACTGTACAATGTTCTAGTGTATCAGTGAAAGCGTCTTCAAGTTGCTGTTGAAACTCAAAGCACTTTTCAGGATCGTGAGTGTTATTAATATTAATCCTGCGGGTAGATTTGTGTTTGGCTGTGTAGATTCTGTTTGGTCACAGTCTAACCCTTGCAACAACCAAAGAATGATCCGTATCACTGTCAGCACTGTGGTAACTTCAAGTCAATGATGTATGGTTCAGATGTTGTCTCCGTGTGATGATGAAGTCCAGCTGGTGCCATTGGCCGGATCTTGAATGTTTCCATGTGACCTTATGCAGCTATTTTTTTTAATGGACTTTGTAATACATAGGTCATTTCTGTTGCAATGCTCCAGCTGCCTTTGCCCATTTTCATTCATGCGACCGATGTTGTATTTTCCAAGGGACACTGGCCATGACCTCGAGTCCTTGCCACACGAGCATTGAAATCACCGGGCATATAAATGTAGTCGGATTTTGGAACTGCCTTGATCACGGAGTCTAACTCCTCATAGAACGAATCCTTCACATCATCAGGTGAATCGAGTGTCGGTGCTTATGCGGTAATAATGGTGGCAAAACCACAAGAGGTTGCCAAGCGCAGGGATACTAGTCTTTCATTACCTCCTGCTGGGATTTCAATCATTCCCAGTAGTAATTTCTTAAGTTCTTACGTTCCAGGTTGCAAGCCGTATCTTGAGGTTTCTATTTTTCTTATTATTTGTATCTGGTGAATTGGTTTTACAGCCTGTGATTCAGATTTTGTCTTAGCCCCAAGCACCCATTAAAGCAGGCAGGTTGTGACGGATCAGCACCCATTTGGCCAGGGGCTGCCCAGCTTAAGGCGGACGGTAGCTGATCAGTGACACCTGTAGGTGTCTCCCACCGTCAGAGGCAACGCTTGGCGCCCCATGTCTACGCCAATTGACAGGGACTTATAACCCGTAACAGTTACCTCTCGCTTTGATTCCGAAACTGGTTAAGACCAGGGATGGAGTTATTGCCTCTCCATAGTACAAAGCCTGGCCTAAACTATAGAGATCATGTGTTACCCATGCAGCATGATCCCTCTCTCGGCCTGCCTAATTCACTCCAGAGGAAAGGTAACACCTCTACATCTGGAACAAGACAAGCTGCAGAAGTTTCCGGATCAGCAAAGCAATGCTCTAACTGTCCGCCTGTCGGAGCTTCGATCCTAGACCAGCTGCCAACCAAGTCTTAGGGCCTGTTCTGCCCTGCCATGACATTTTGTCTTTAGGTTGCATTTCTTCGCATCAGAATACGGATTGTACCTTCCCAATTGCTCTCTTCCGCCCGAAGCCGTTGGCACAATGTGGGGTGTCGGGTGTGGTAAGAGCCGCCCAACATTCGAGACTAATGAAACTAGAACATTATATACAACAATAAGAAAGAAACCAATGAAACTAGAACATTATATACAACAATAAGAAAGAGACCAATGAAACTAGAACATTATATACAACAATAAGAAAGAGACCAATGAATCTAGAACATTACATACAACAGTCAGAAAGAGACTAAAGAAACTAGAGCATTACATACAATAATAAGAAAGAGACCAATGAAATTAGAACATTACATACAGCTATAAGAAAGAGATCAAATGAAGCTAGAACATTGCATACAACAATAAGGGAGAAACTAGAACACTTTTCAAGACAATTGATTAATAAATAAACAAGTAATGTTTTACCGGTCGGTAACTATAGCTTTTAATGTTTATGTTGTCTAGTGCATCCTCTAGTCTCTAATTCTTACCCCTACTACATGAGCGCCCAAACATTACGATGTTGTTTGCTGTTTTGGTTATGATTGATATGATGCTTTGACATTGCCATTTTATCTCTGTCCATTGCGGTCCAACAAGGCCCGTCTCCCAGTGTTAGTGGACACCGATTTGGTGATTCAGGTTTGAGGTTTGGATGAGTGAGCATTGGCCTTTCAACGGCCTGCCAAAAATATATCCATAGAATTTATGTATCTCATAACAATATCAAAGCAGAATACTTAAAATGTTATATATTATCATGGTCAGCCAGGAAAGCAGATTATAAAAATGAATTTTGTGAAAATATAACTACATAATATAATTACTTGAGCTATTTTTCTTCACATTTATAGCGTAAGGTCTAAGAAATGGCAGCAAAGAATGATATACAAAATGAAACTAACGATATATTAATAAGTAATTTCCAGAATTGTGAGTGTAATATGTTTAGATTAAGTAATGTCTCTTAATATGTTAAGTCGTTATGTCCCTTACCTTATATTTTGTTTATGTGATCTCTCCCGAAGTTGTTTGAAGAGAATTGTTAATAAACTCGGTGTCTACTCAACAACTATGCTATATTGTTGTTATGATCATCTGGACATGCTTTAAATTAAAACAAAACAAAACATAAAATAAATAAGCGAAGCGCCGTTTTTTTTTTTTTTTTAAAATTTCTTATCACGTTCACAATATTTTATATTGATAATGATAACCAGAGTTATAGTAGCAGTCAGATCGGTATAAAATATAAAGAAAACGTTAGTTAGTTAGTCGACAGATCATCCTTTTTGCACATCGAACCATTCATTCCATAAGTGCTCGGATCCCCTCCTCAGCAAATCCCGCAGCGTGTAGCGGCTAACGACACCAGTTGTGTGTTGGTTTATCAATCTTCTTTGGCTTCCTGCGTAGTGTTCTTGTTTGGCCATACCTCTTTTAATTTGCTGTTCTCGTAGTCTGACCATGGTTGTAGATTCGCAGTCATCACTTGGTTCTCGCAAAAGTCTTACTTCTCGTAGAGCATTCAGAATGTCAGCCTGGTCCATGGCGCGTCCGCCCTCGACAGTAGCCTTACCTGCGAGCTTGTCAGCCCGCTTATTTCCTTGTACTCCCGCATGCCCTGGCACGAAGATGAAACTAATTTTTGTCAGCCGAGACCGCTCCAGAGACAGCAACCACTCTCTTCGGATCCCCCCTCCCCTGTCTCTAATCCTCTTGAGCATGCTCATTGAGTCGCTAAGGAAACATGCCCTTTTAAATGTCTGTGTCTCGAGTAATGTTATGCTTTTCTTACTGCCATGACTTCCATAGTCAGGCTACTTGTGGTCTCAACAAAAGCATCAGAATCCCCCTTCACAATTCTCCCTCCAGTCCGCGCCGTAAAGGCCCATGAGCTTCTCACATGTCGGATGACCGACCCATCTGTGTAAATGACAGCATCACTGTCTAACGAATTCTCGAAAATCAACGCTTGTACTTCCACCTCCACAGCAGCCGGATTTTCTTGTCTTCATTTTCTGTCTAGTTGGATGCAAACTGAAAAGGACGTACAAAAAATATGTTGGCACTTGTACCCACTCCTCGCCAGGTTCTAAGTCCCCCAGTCAACACCTGTTGAAGAATGTCTTCGGCTTGACCCATCAAAGACCTTCCTCTTTTTAACCTGCTGCCCTTCACCTCCCTAATTTCACTATGCAGTGGATGTTGTGAGTTTACGTTAACTCTGAGGTAGGCACGTGCTCTGCAAATTTGTAGTCTGTCTTCAATAGGTGGAAAATCAAGAAGGTAGCGCATCGCCCTGCATAATGCATCTCTTGTACATCCAAGACTAATGCGTGGTTTGTATCATTTCCATCCTTTCTATCTGGTTACGGCTGAAAGGCAGGATCGCCATCGCATACTCAAAAGCAAACATGACCAGCCCCTCACATAGGAGGCATAGATGGCGCTGCGCACAGTTTGCTGCCGCCATCATCCGCATCGCAGTCAAAACCCGCTTGGCCTTTGTTATCACCTAGTCTACTGTCACGAAAAATAAACTTGATAGTTCGATCGATGAAAAAAAAAAAGGGACATTCGTCTGCACAGACACCGGCAACCCTTTGATGTTGTATAGACTGAGGAACAAAATACGTCGCGAAAACTGTCTGCACACGGTCGGCATTTCTGTATGATGTGGGTTGTTCGAGAAACGTACAATGGCGCCATCCGTCTACAAGGCGGGAGTCAGCCTTTGAAGTGATAGACGGCATGTCTGGCCAGACGTCGGATGGAGTCTTGTGATGTGAAGAAGGTTCTCTAGATCACAGACAGGAGACAATTTCCCAGATGAAAGGGGACACCAGCCAGTTGTTCACATAGAGTTGGGAAAAATAAAGAGAAAAACAACTTCTCTACGCCTCTGCGTCTAGACAATTTGGTGACGTCACTCAAGCCCCGATATAAAACCAGTTGAGGTAAACAAGTTGGAGGAGTCGACCAAAAATTCTGAAGTGTTAAAGATCGGCGCAGTATTCCGAGTTGTGTTAATTGAAAGAGACTATAGTGTCAAAGTGTTGATTTATCGACGGACATAGATCCAGTCTGTGATTGCATAGTCTCAATCATCAACCGGAATAGGCATATGGCATTCTATTAATCATATCTAACTTAGAGTATGATTAGGAATAGAGTACAGTACTGTGCGGTGATATAATGTATTATAGGTGTGGTGATACAATGTATTATAGGTGCGGTGATAGAATGTTCTATAAGTCCGGTGCTAGAAAGTATTATAGGAGCGTCGGCACTAGTGTCCTATTGTATGGCTTTAACTAGCTTGTGTGATATATCATTTTACTCAGGGAGTTGAGGACAATGTAGTGGGATAATAATTAGAGAGATTGAGGATGTTTGGGAGGGAGGAGGGGAATGTGAAAAGGTAGGATCTTCCAGTAGGGCATCTGCTGGGTTTCTACCTGTTCCTTTATTCTTTCCTGGTGTTGCCATGTATCAGACCAATGTTATGAGCTATTTGGCCATATGACAGAGATCGGATCTCTGTTATAGAATTGAGTGCTGCTATTGGCCTACACTCACCTAATTACGGTCAGGATTGAGTTGCTCTCGCCATGATGTTCTCTACTCAACAGGTTCCATTGAGTGTGCGATGATTTATTTCGAAGAAGCAGTTTCAAAGTTTGATACAATGATGGCTCACGGAATGAAGACAGAGGTTATTGAGAGGCTTTTACACGGGGCTCAAAACCTAGTTGGTCTGCAGAAACCTGGCTTCTGCTGAGCCGGACTTGATGAACATAAGTGTTGTGTTTACTGAGTGATAAGCTTCATCACCGAAGATTCATAACTCATATACCAAGGACACACACACACACACACACACATATATATATATATATATATATATATATATATATATATATATATATGTGTATATATATATATATATATATATATATATATATATATATATATATATATGTATGTATATACATATATACATATATACACACATCTACCTAGAAACATTAATAGGTTGTTTGTTAAAGAGGGGGACAATCTTATAATCAGAGACTTGTGAACAGTAAACTTTCCCAAGTGACATTTCAGTTAATTGAAAGATTCTCTGTTCAACAATCATTATTAAATAGAGTAACTTCACCGTGTTTGTTAGAGTGAAGACCAAGATCGAACAGTGTCTAACTGATGACCAGCATCCTGTTTGTTCGAGCGTTATCGGAGAAAGTCGTTACGTGGACGGAGAAACAACTTCTGGGTGAGGTTCACTGTCCGGAATACATGTTGCTGTTGTGTGCTCAGCACAGTGATGTAACACTTTGCTCCTGATTCACTGGACTGATTCTACATACACATTAGAATATTCGACACACATTCTACACATTACACACACACACCTCTCACACACATACTCTTTGTTTTTATAAATTAATTGTTGTATTTGTTTGTTAAAGATAGAATTGTTGAGTATGTTGTGTTTTGGAAGAATGAGAGGGGGCATGATCCAGGGGTGAGTGAGAGTAAGAAAGAGGTGTCTACAGACTGAGGGAGTTTTGTGGTGATGTCGTCAACCCATATGTTTTCCATGCGTGTCCACTTGCTCCTGTATCAGATATTCTTCGATGTAGCGCTACTTACATCTCCTTGGCCAGGGTGTAAACGACATTGTTCGTAATCCCGTATATCCACGTGGGGAAAACAGCAACTACGAGAATCGGCAGCGGTTCGCGCCGCGCTAGTAACTTACGGAAGTATATAAGCAGGTCGTGCAGAAAGCAATGGCAAACTACTGAACGTAAGAACGTGCCTTGTACATCAACAGAAGCTGTAAAATGCTGGTGTTGACCGAGACGTCATGTAAGGGATATGCAACATTTTTAAAAAAGTGCTGGTAACTGCTGGTATTGCATTCTAACGAGATGGCGGATTCATTTGATCTTCTGCATTTCAATACACTGTCTGTCTGATAACACTATTTCTTTCTCGGTGTCGGAAAGTTAAATTGGCAGCTCTTCTCTAGCCTCTTAGCTCGTAGATTTTGGTTTTGCATGAGATTTGGATGATGTCCAAGTTTGGCATTGGCAGCAATGGGTTGGTGTGAATATGTTATTCATTATCTGTCGTTTTGAGGCCATAAGTTATTTAAATGTTTCAGTATGGGTGATAGTGATATAAAAACTCACTTGCTATTTGACATCTGACTAATATGTCTCGAAATCCTATGTCAACGGTTAACTGGTTTTGCCTTACGAATAATGTGTGTACAACTGTTAGTTCTCTAGTGAATGTTTGTTTCAATTGACAACAAATTTTAATTTTAGTTAGTTAGTCGAAAGATCATCCTCATTGCACATCGAACCATTCAGCCCATAAGTGCTCGGATCCCCTCCTCAGCAAATCCCACAGCGTGTAGCGGCTACTGACACCAGTTCTGTGTTGGTTTATCAATCATCTTTGGCTTCCTGCGTAGTGTTCTTGTTTGGCCACCCCTCTTTTAATTTGCCGTTCTCGCAGTCTGGCCATGTATGTAGATTCACAGTCAGTATAATTTACTTTTAGTGGTGGACTATTGTGTTGGTATTCTTGCAGTGGCCTTATGCATGTATGTGTGTGCCTGCTTGTGCTGTGTTGGAACTGCTAACTGTTTTACTTTTCACAGTGAGGAGAATCGTGTGTGATGTTCACTGACACAGGAACAACGGAGCAGTATGGGGTGACTCTGTGCCGTGAAGTTGGTACGACGATTAACGTCTATTTATGTTTTATCACTATCAGAAATGCTTTGCAGCACATCGCACAGAAAGTTCTGGACAGGCATGGTCAACAAAGCCAGACGACATGTTGTAAAGATGAGAATAATCACCTCTTTTGGTCGATAAAGAAAAAGTGTATGCCTGGCTAAGATCCTTAAACCAAATAGACAATTCATTTGTGTACTTTCTTCCCCTAAGTTATGAATGAATTGACGAAAACGAGCAGAATGCGAAAGGTTTAGAAGGATGTAATTACAAAAGGCAGCTATAACTCTTGTCAGAACGCAAACATCAACATGCTCTACAAGAAAATATCTAAGCGAAAATATAAATAAACGTTACTCATGTGTCCCGAGGAGCTGCCTTGTTATGTGTAGCACGCGCCAGCAATGGTGGTAGAAGAGAAAATACTAACATGCGGGCTGGACAGGAACAAGGAAGAAGACAGTATTGGAAGGTGTAAGGATGGGGGGAAGGGTGTCAATGACATAACCCCACAGATAGCAATAGCAAAATGACAGGAGGGAAAGGGAAGGGCGTCCATGTGAGGGGACAGTGATACCTGTACATGAAATGGGCAACAATTGAAGGAGAGTGCATTTTCAGACGTTGTAATTGTTTATCTCACTTCTTCTTATAACCCATGCCGTGTGGCAAAGGTAATCATGTCTGTGCACAGATTTCTATCTTTATGTGCTGACACTTATTTCTGATGTTGATGTTTCTCCATGTGATGATGTCAGACTGCACGGAATCTTCTCACTTGGTCTCCTCCTGCCTCTCCTCCTCTCCAACTTTCCCGCTGTGGCGACATACTGCAGCGTTCCCTTTCTCATGCCACGCCCACAAACGTATTGTACGGGGAGTGTGAGGAACGTACTGGAAGAGAAGCACTCGCCGAGGAAGGGGAGAGGGGTGGGTTCTTCTGACGACCGGATATTTCTTGTGCTGTTTTCTCAGCGGTGGATTTACTATAAGCCAAAATGCATTGCCTAGGTCCGAGTAGTATAATATGCATCATATTGGCCTTTCAACGGCCTGCCAAAAATACAAAAGTTTTGCAAAACAGTGAATGAATTATAGGAACAACAAAATTATTTGTATTATTATGGCACAGCTAGAAACGTAGGATATAAAAATGTACTTTCCAAAGAGAAAGCTAAGTATTGTAATTATTATGTGCAAATAGTATGCATGTTTATATTTTGTATATATAACTTAAAGGCCCTGCAAACGACAAGAAAGAATATGTCAAAGGAAATTAAGAAAACAGAAAAGTGGTTCAAATATTTAAAAAACATATATATATATATATTTATATGGAATAAAGTCCCTTAACATTATAAATTGTTATGTCCCATGTCTTAATTTAGTTTATGTGTGTTCATTTTGCTTATGCAGTCTCCCCCGAAGTTGTTATAAATTCGGTGAAATTTAAAAATTATGCTAGCCTGTTGTTATTAAATCTGGTTATGCTCTAAAAAAAAAATAAGGAAACAAACAATGGAAATACCATTATAATATTTGTTCTCATTGGAATAATAATTTTTGTTAGTTAATAGTAGCAGTCAGATGGATAGAAAATATAAAGGAAAAGAAATATTGTCCGGAATAAACACAGCAAGAGACATGTTTTATAAAGACAATCATGTTTAGTGTTTGTAAAATTGTAATCCAATGAAGGTAACAGCAGTAAAATCTATAATTACATGCCTCACAAATAAATGCCTAGAAAGGTTATGCTTCGTCAATTCATAGAATGATCAGCACAAGCATCTCTCGTCACTTCATAGAACGAAACCTATTTTAAAACAAATAGTTTATTACATTTATTTTGTAAGTAAACGATTAATTTACTTATCCTCCTTTGATAGGAGGCGAGCATTGTGGTTCTTCACCTTGATGGCCAACTATTGGGCACACTCAACACTGTCACCGTCATTATGTCCCGTGCCTTAATTAAATTTTGTTTGTTCCTTTCGTTTATGTGGTCTCTCCCGAAGATGTTTGAAGAGAATTTTTAATAAATTCGGTGACTACTCAACAAATATGCTATCGTGTTGTTATGATAATCTGGACATGCTCTACATTTTTTTAACAATTAAGAAAATAAATAAACGAAACAGTTTTATGATTTCTTATCATGTGCATAATATTTTGTTTTGATTATGATAATTAGAGTTGGTAATAGCGGTCAGGTCGGTAGAAAATATAAAGAAAAAGGAATAGTGTACCTACTAAACACTGCTAGAGATATATTTTAACAACTGACGTTTAGCAGTTACACAAGGATATAACACTGTCAAAGAAACTGCAGTAACATCTATAATGCTGAATTTATAACCTAATAAAATTCACAGAAAATCATGTTTCATCAATTCATAGCGTGAATCGGGACAACTATCTCTCGTCAATTCATAGTGTATCGGTAAAACTATCTTTCGTCAATTCATAGAGTGAGTCGGTACAATTATCTCGGAACTGTCATAACATCTGATGGGAGGTGTATTAAAGACATTAGATCAAGCATCACGATGGCAAAGATGCCTAATGGAGTGTTGGAGTGCTACGTAGATCGTGTACAATTATATGGATGAGTATCGTGTACAGTAAGCAGATGAGCTGGCAAACCTCTGACGTCAGCGGAGTTTCTGAAAAAAAATATGCAAAGAATATAATGGAAAGACACAAAATCAACGAGCAAGTCCTACAAGGAACAAATGAAAAACGTAAACTGATTAAAGAAATTAACAGTTGACAGACAAGATTATTTGGGCACGTAATTGATGGAAATAAACGAACAAAATTAGCAACAGTTGGAAATATTGAGAGAAATGAGCATGGGGAAGGCAGAGAGATAAATATATCAACAGCTTGATCACTTGCCATAATCGAGACAAGAACACATAACTGATTCACAACAGGTAATAGTGTGAGGTGGTGAAACATGACCACCCGTGCTTATCGGCATGGCACATGATGACGACTAACAAATTAGCTAACATAGAAAGTGGTAAAGCTTAGCTTCATAGCTTGGATACGGAGGCTCCCATTTCTTTGCTTATCTGGGCAATGGTCTGGGTGCTGTTTTTTTTTCCTTTTCAAAGCAGTGATCAGGGACCAATACCTGTCATTGGCTGCAGTCTCTTCGTTTTTCTTTTAGCACTGCTAAGATTTGATAAGAAAAAATAAACATGTGCAGAAACAAATGCGATTCGTATGCTCAAACAATTGTTGTGTAAACAAAAATCTTGATTGATTGATTGATTTAGGAACCGACATCACAGCATTCGGAACATTCCCATAAGCGCTCGGTCCCCATCCTCAGCAGCCAGCGAAGAGTTCCAACACTAATAGTTCCAGCAGCAATCTGATTATATGTCCGTCTCGCCTTTCCTCTGAGCGTCGAGTATCGGCCAGATCCCCTCGTCACACCTCGCTGTCTCATTCTTACCAGACCACGGTGATCCATTTGCTCCTCCGAGGTGTACACGTGCTCCCACAAGGCCGCAACCACGTCTGTTTTGTCATACATCAATACTCCACCAAGTTTTGCCGAGCCAGCCAATCTGTCCGCTTGTTCATTCCCCAGCACATCTTGATATTCCGTTGAAAGTTACCAATATGGTAGACACTTTAAAATACTGTGGGAATATGCGTGTTGTATATTTTTGGAGGATTCGACGATTTGCTTGTTGAGTGACGTCTGAGACTTGAATAGATACAGCCAAATATGCCAGACACTGAGCAATCGACTGTTTGTGTCTTCAATATTAAAAACCGTTTATCAGCAAAATACGTGACGATTGCAAACTGTCGTAAGATCGACAATCTTTTCGGATGGGAAGGGGAGTGGGTGGACATGATGAAAGACGATGTTCAGCAAAGGAAGATATACTTGATTATCATCACCTTTAACTTTTGCACCAAGCTTCGTGGGGAGAAATAGTTGACCTTCGAGCGTCATATGTTTGGCACAGGATAGTGTCATTCCTTGTGATTGTACAATCTCTATGATGTCGTTAGTCCTTGTTTTTTCCATGTGTGACCTCTTGATCTCGTTTCAGATATTCTTTGGTGTAGCGCCAATGCTGGTAACTGGTGGTAGTGCATTCTACCGAGATGGCCGATCCATTTGATCTTCTGCTTCTCAATATATGTGGCTCGAGGTGTTGATCCCACCGTCTGTCTGATAAAACTATTTCTTTCTTGGTATCGGAAAGTTAAGTTTGCAGCTCTTCTCTAGCCCATCATCTCGTAGATAATGATTTTGCCTGTGATTTTGATGATGTCCAAGTTTGATATTGGCAGCACAGGGATGCTATGAAAATCCAATTCACCATCTGTCGTTTTGTGGCCATAAGTATATTTCAATGTTTCGTATGGGTGACAGTGATATATGATAAGCTCACTTGCTTTTTGACATCGAAATCAGATGTCAACGGTTAACTGGATTTATATTACGAATGAAGTGTGTACAACTGTAAGTTTTCTAGTGAATATTTGTTTCCATTGACGACAAACTTTAATTTCAGTGGCGGACATTTAGTCTTGGTATTGAAATAAACATCATATTAGGGGACTTCAATGCAAAAGTAGGAAATCAAGGTGATAGATACACAGTAGGAAACTATGGTTTTGGAAAGATAAATGAAAGAAGATACAGACTCGTAGAGTGGGAAAAGAACAGGAAATGATTGTAGGAAACACCTGGGTTAAGCAACACCCTAGAAGATTATGGACATGGAGGAGTCCTGATAACAGGATTAGAAACCAGACTGACTACATTCCGATTAGCAGAAGATTTGTCATTGGCACCTTGCCGTCTTGACAGACGATAGTTTGTGCTTTAAAAAGGCATAATAACTTTTAACTATGGCGGTAGCGAGTGTGACTGATAAGGCCAATTTGCGCTGTAAATGTCCGTTCACAGTGGGTGCATGTGAACACGTGGTCATTTCCACCATCATGCACCATCTTACGTCTCAAACGCTTGGTGTGTGACTTTTCTGCAATAATTTTCTTCTTTGACTTTATTCCATTTCTGATATTTGCCCTCCATGCAACACGTTCAGCGGCGACTTGCTCCCAATGTGCATTATCAATGCCTGTATCAATCATGTCCCGCTTACACACATCTTTGTATCGTAGTAGAGGCCGACCCTGAGATCTCTTACCCATCTGTAATTCACCAAAAAAGATATCCTTTGGTATTCTACCATCATCCATCCGCATAAGATATCCTATCCATCTAAGTCTACGAAGACTGAGCATGGAATAAACTGTCACACAACCTGATCTTTCCAATACTTCAGTATTTGTGATTTTGTCTTGCCACTTAATACCAAGAATTCTTCGCAGACACCGCATATGAAAGCTGTTTAAATTGTTCTCTTGGTGTGAGTAAGTTGTCCAGGTTTCACTGCCATAGAGAAGAGTACTAAGGACACAGGCTTGATAGACAAGGACTTTTGTTTTGGCAGTAAGCTTCCTGTTCTCCCAGACTCTTTTTCTTAACCTGTTCATTGTTGTTGCTGCCTTACCAATCCGGATGTTGATTTCCTGATCTAGGGATAATTTGCTATTTACCACCGATCCTAGATATGTAAAATGGTCTACTATCTCTAGTTCGGCGTCGTCAATAAAGATTGATGGTACCCCATGTGCACCTTGTGACATAATCTGTGTCTTCATTTTGCTAATTGTTAAACCAAATTCAGAACAAGCATTGGAGAATGCAGATAGTAGACATTGCAATTCTTCCTCAGAGTGGGTCGTAACTGCAGCATCATCTGCAAAAAGCAACTCTCTGATCAGTACCCTCCTAATTTTGGTCTTAGCCTTCAATCTCTGAGCATTGTAGAGGCCGCCATCTGAGCGTGAGTGAATGTATATACCACCATCCTGATCACGAAATGCATATTTCAGTAGAAGTGAAAAGTATATTCCAAAGAGGGTGGGAGCTAGTACACAACCTTGCTTAACTCCACTCTTGATTTCAAATTCTTCAGAAGTTGCACCATCAAACTTGATTATACCCTTCATGCCTGTGTGGAACGATTCCACAATGGACAGAAGAGTTGGTGGGCAGCCAATCTTCTTTAGTGCCTTGAACAGACCCTCACGACTGACCAAATCAAATGCCTTTGTGAGGTCGATGAAGGCAATAAACAGTGGTTGATTCTGTTCACGGCATTTTTCTTGCATTTGTCGCAATGAGAATATCATATCAGTGGTAGACCGGTTCTGTCGAAAGCCACACTGTGATTCGGGGTAGACTTGATCTCCTAGGACTTGAAGTCTGCGCAGAACAATTCTGGCAAATACTTTTCCAACAATACACAGAAGTGAGATACCCCTATAGTTGTTGCAGTCGCTCCGATTGCCCTTGTTCTTGTACAGTGTTATGATGCTTGAATCTTTGAAATCCTGTGGGACTTGTCCTTCACGCCAGCATAGCTCTATTAGCTGGTGGATCTGTATAGTGAGTGTGTCTTGCCCACTCCTGATAACCTCTATTGGAATACCATCCTTACCTGGAGCCTTGCCAGATGCAAGTTCATTTATAGCACACTTAACTTCTGTTATGGTGGGAAGTGTGTCCAGGTGGTCAAGAGTTGGTAGAGCCTCTATGGCGTTGAGGGCATTATCCGCTAGTTTGGTCTCACTTGAGTAAAGCTCCAAATAGTGCTGTACCCATCTGTCCATCTGCTGTTTCTTATCAGTGATGACTTCTCCAGTCAAGGTTTTCAATGGTGCACTTCTTTTGATCACTGGACCACAGGCTTTCTTTATTCCTTCATACATGCTTCTTATGTCTCCCTTATCACTTGCGATTTGAATGGACTCACATAACTTGATCCAATAATCATTTGCACACTGCCTGGCAGCCTTTTGCACATCCTTCCTAGCTTGCCTTAGCTCACTCAGAGTGTTACGCGTTGGTCTTTCCTTGTTTCTTAAGAGAGCTTTCTTCTTCTTATCAATCAAGGGCTGCAGAGTCTCGCTGTTGGCCGCAAACCAGTCCTGCCTCTTATGATCCACAGTGCCGTAAACCTTTACGGCAGTTTTACAAAGAGTTTCCTTAAGTTTATTCCATTTATCATTTACTGTACAATTTTCTGGTGTATCAGTGAAAGCGTCTTCAAGTTGCTGTTGAAACTGAAAGCACTTTTCAGGATCATGAGTGTTAATAATATTAATCCTGGGGCTAGATTTGTGTTTAGCTGTGTAGATTCTCTTTGGTCTCAGTCTAACCCTTGCAACAACCAAAGAATGATCGTATCACAGTCAGCACTGTGGTAACTACGAGTCAATGATATATGGTTTAGATGTTGTCTCCGTGTAGCAGAAGATTTAGAACCGCGTTAACTATAGCAAAAACAGTTCCTAATGCTGATTGTTATAGCGACAACAGATTACTTTCATGGACGTTGAGGATAAAGTTGAAGAAAGTCAAGTATATAACAGGAAGCACTAAATATGATTTGTGTACATTGAGTAATGACAAGGAAATACAAACAAATTCAACATAGAAGTACAGAACAGATTTGATATATTGTCTGATCTAGAGATCCTATTCCAGGATGTGGATGATCAATGGGAAATGTTGAAGAATTCAATCAGTTTGACTGCAGAAACAACTATTCCAAAATTAAAGAAGGTGGGTCGTTAGAAATGGATAACTGAAGCAACTTTACACCTAATGGACACAAGAAGACTCAACAAAAATAATTCTACCAAATATGAGGAAATTAACAGACAAATCAGAATATTATGTAAGGGGGCAAAAGAAGCATGGCTTGGGGAAAAGTGCTTAGAAATTGAAAAACAACACAACAGTCAAAATACCAAATTAGTGCACAAAAGAATTCATAATAATACAATATAAATATAAAATAATAAAAGAACAAGTACATCAACAGGGTGTCTAAAAACTGAAGGTGGCAAAATCATAATAGAAAAAGACCAGATTCTACAGGTATGGACAGATTATGTGAAACACCTTTATGATGATAACAGAGACGAACAGTATGATATTAGATTTAATAATGAAGGACCGCCAATTTTGAAGATGGAAGTTCGAAATGTTCTTAAGCATATGAAAGCTGGCAAGGTGCAGATAACATCACAACAGAAATGATTAAAGCTTTAGAAGAATATGGACTAGAGCAAGTCACCAGACTGCTGAACACATTATATGATACTGGAGATATTCCTTCTGAATTATGTAACTCTGTATTTATTGCAATCCCAAAGAAATTAGGAGCCTTGGAATGTGATCAACATAGAACAATTAGTATAATGAATCACATCACAAAGATTTTGCTAAGAATTATCATGCAAAGAGTGAGGAAGAAGATACAACCTGAAATAGGGGAAGAGCAATGTGGGTTTGTAGAAGGAAAGGGTACAGTTAATACTGTGTATATGCTGCGAACAGTTATTGAACGTGCTATAGAAGTAAACAAGGATATACATCTTTGCTTTATTGACTACACAAAGGCTTTTGATAGAGTTAGACATGTCAACATGGTGGATGTGCTTGCAGATCTACAAATTTATGGGAAAGACATTAGACTTATAAAAAAACATATATTGGAAACAATAAGCTGCATAAGGATTGATCATGAAGTGGGACAATATCAGCCTATTAAGAGAGGTGTTAGGCAGAGGTGTGTAATGTCTCCAGATCTTTTTTCACTGTACAGTGAAAATATTTTCAGAAATGTAGAAGATATAAATGGAGCCATCATTGGAAGACGAAACATCAACAACATTAGCTATGCAGATGATACAGTATTGATTACAGACAATGCGCAGGATCTGCAACAATTAGTAGATGTGGTTGTTGTACATAGTGAGCAACTGGGTTTAGAATTAAATTGTTAAAAGACACAGGTTATGGTCGTCACTAGGAAGAACGAAATACCACAATGTAATATACAAGTAAATGGGAATATTCTTCAAAAAGTGAATCGGTACAATTATCTCGGAACAGTCATAACATCTGATGAGAGATGCCTTAAGGAGATTAGAACAAGAATCGCCATGGCGAAAGTAGCCTCTAGAAAGATGAAAACCATTCTGACCAATAAAATGATGTCAACTGAAACAAGAAAAAGAGTGTTGAGGGGATACATAGAGCATGTTCTTTTGTATGGATGTGAAACTTGGACAAAGAGCAGTCAAGCTGAAAAACATCTGGTGGCTGCAGAAATGTGGTTTCTGAGGAAAATGCAAAGAATACCATGGGCAGATAGAAAAACCAATGACCAAGTACTACATGAGACAAATGAAAATCGTAAATTGATTAGAGAAATTAGACGTAGACAGTCAAAATTTTTGGACATGTTATGAGAAGAAATGGATTAGAGAACTTAGTGACGACTGGCAAGATCGAAGGGAACAGATTAAAGGAAGACTGTGGGAATATGCGTGTTGTATATATCAGTATACATGACTGTGGGAATATGCATGTTGTATATATCAGTATACATGACTGAGGGAATATGTGTGTTGTATATATCAGTATACATGACTGTGGGAATACACATGTTGTATATATCAGTATACATGACTGTGGGAATATACATGTTGTATATATCAGTATACATGACTGTGGGAATATGCATGTTGTATATATCAGTATACATGACTGTGGGAATATACATGTTGTATATATCAGTATACATGACTGTGGGAATATACATGTTGTATATATCAGTATACATGACTGAGGGAATATGCATGTTGTATATATCAGTATACATGACTGTGGGAATATGCGTGTTGTATATATCAGTATACATGACTGTGGGAATATGCATGTTGTATATATCAGTATACATGACTGAGGGAATATGTGTGTTGTATATATCAGTATACATGACTGTGGGAATACACATGTTGTATATATCAGTATACATGACTGAGGGAATATGTGTGTTGTATATATCAGTATACATGACTGTGGGAATACACATGTTGTATATATCAGTATACATGACTGTGGGAATATACATGTTGTATATATCAGTATACATGACTGTGGGAATATGCATGTTGTATATATCAGTATACATGACTGTGGGAATATACATGTTGTATATATCAGTATACATGACTGTGGGAATATACATGTTGTATATATCAGTATACATGACTGAGGGAATATGCATGTTGTATATATCAGTATACATGACTGTGGGAATATGCGTGTTGTATATATCAGTATACATGACTGTGGGAATATGCATGTTGTATATATCAGTATACATGACTGAGGGAATATGTGTGTTGTATATATCAGTATACATGACTGTGGGAATATGCATGTTGTATATATCAGTATACATGACTGAGGGAATATGTGTGTTGTATATATTAGTATACATGACTGTGGGAATACACATGTTGTATATATCAGTATACATGACTGTGGGAATATACATGTTGTATATATCAGTATACATGACTGTGGGAATATGCATGTTGTATATATCAGTATACATGACTGTGGGAATATACATGTTGTATATATCAGTATACATGACTGTGGGAATATACATGTTGTATATATCAGTATACATGACTGAGGGAATATGCATGTTGTATATATCAGTATACATGACTGTGGGAATATGCGTGTTGTATATATCAGTGTACATGACTGAGGGAATATGCATGTTGTATATATCAGCTTGAAAGGTTCATTGTTTCCTTTGTTTTGTGTTGAGTGACTTCTACAGCTTGTACCGGACAAGATGCAGCAAAATAGGGCAGGCAATAAATAGTGCAACATTTACATCTGTTTCTTAATATACTTATTGCCCACCGCCCTTTTTTGTGTGTGTTGTACTGGTAATAACACTTTAATGTGTTGTTAATGTCTTTGGTTCATCAATGTTCTACAACAGCTAAATCTTGTCAATGCAATGCGCTCTTCACGTCTGCCACCAGCCTCTTCCTTCTGTCTTCGAGCCTCAGTCTGATCACTAAGAATTTTAGATCTGGACTTCTCAGCCTTTCTCTTATGGCCGAACTTTATCAGTACACGCTTGTTCTTGAAGCCAACACCTTCATGTGCAGATCGTGGTACAAATACTTGTCAATCTTCGTAGCCTCCATTTACTTCCATGCGAACACGCGGGCTAGACAGAAAAAAGGTATTCGAAGGTATTATTTGAATGTGTTGGTGTGTTAAAGGGTCAATCGCAATGCGCCACAGATAGCCATAGCAGGAGGGGAAGGGTATAGCGTCCAGGTGAGCAACAGTGAAACCTGTAAATGAAATGGGCAACAATTGAGAGTGCATGCATTCTGAAACTTTTCAATCCTTTATTTCACTTCTTCTTATAGTCCTCTCCGTGTTGCGAAGGTAATCATGTCTGTGCATAGACTTCGGTCTCGTGTACTGTCACTCATTTCTGATGTGGATGTTTCTCCATGTAATGATCTCAAACTGCACGGCATTGTATATCTTGGTCTTCCTCTGCCTCTCCTCCGCTCTAACTTCCCCACTGTAACGACATACTGCAGTGTTCTCCATTTTCTGCAGTGTTCCCTTTCTGTGAGCTCGCTTAGCGGTGGATGTTCTAGTAGTGAACATGGATGACGTATGTCCGTGTATCAAAACTTATTTTGTGTGTATTTATAAGAGCGAGCGGTTCCCCAGTGGTCAAAGCCGCCCCTTGAGGTAACATTTTCCTGTGTGTCATTCGATTGACCACCCCTCCTGGTGACTCTGGTCAGACCAAGTGCAGATGACTACACTTTGATCTTAGCCAAAGGGTCGATAATTTGATAATGGTTTTTGTAAAAATAAGGGCTCGCGATAGAGGTACCTTATTAGGTCTTCACGTAACTGTGTGTCATTTTAACCAAAATGTTGAGCAATTTAAAGGTGATCATTGAATGACCTTTAAAATGCCTGCTAAAAAAATTAACAACAAATGTAAGGTCTGCTGGCACACTTGGCGGGATAATAAATTTGTCAATATTATTCTAGGAAAGCCAGGAAAGCAGATTATAAAAATATATTTTGAAAACAACTAAATAATAAATTTACGAATGCTAATTCTTCTTCTTCAGGGTTACGAGCCATTGAGGTTCTTTGCTGCAAATACAATCCGTCTCCATTCGTCTCTCTGGTGGACCTTCTCTTGCCAGTCGTTGATTCCAAGTGCTTGTAGGTCTGTACATGTATTATCTCTCCACCGCCTTCTTGGTCTACCTCGGGGTCTACGGTCATTTATTTCCTGAGTGTAAGCGAGTTTTGTTTCCCTATTATCTTCCATTCTTTCTATATGCCCCAGCCATTGTAGTCTATTAGCCTTCATCATGCCAGTGATTAGCGGGGACTTAAACAGATCATAAATGTCTTTGTTACTTCTTCTTTTCCACTCTCCACTTTGTGTATCCCTAATGGGTCCAAAGATGCGTCTTAAAATTTTGTTCTCAAATGTTTGTAACAAGGCTTCGTCTCCTTTCGTTGTACTCCAGGTTTCAGAGCCATACAGCACAACTGGTCTGATTAGTGTTTTGTATATTGTGATTTTGGTGTTACGAGATAGCGCCTTTGATTTTAGTAGATGTTGTAGTGCATAGTATATCTTATTTCCAGAGTTGATTCTACTTTGTATTTCTTCCCTTATGATGTTGGAGCAGTTGAAGATTGTACCCAGGTATTTGTATGTTTCCGTTCTTTTAATGGTCATATTATCTATTTGTATGTGGCCAGAGTTTCTAGCCATTCCGTCTCTTGAAATTACCATATATTCTGTCTTATCTTGGTTGATAACCAGCCCCATCTGTTGGGCTTTTCCCTTTAAGTGAGTCAATATTTCCAATGTCTTTTGTTCACTTTGTCCTATAATATCTATATCATCTGCATAACCAAGCAGCTTGGATGTTCCTCCAATATCACATTCCTCCTTTACCTTCCTTACAACTTTCTCTAGAGCCAGATTGAAGAGTAGCGGCGATAGTGCATCACCCTGTTTCAAGCCAGATGTTATTTGGAAGGGGTCTGATTTCCTGCCTTTATATGTTACTATATTATAAGTATCTTCCATGCATAGTCTGGTCATGTTGATTAACTTCCTTGGTATTCCAAATTCCTGCATAGCATTCCATAGACTATTCCTATGGACACTATCATAAGCCTTTTTAAAATCCACAAAAATGTTATGGAGATCTCTTTTATATTCCCAATGTTTCTCGGCTATTTGTCGTAAGATAAATATCTGATCTATTGTTGATCTGTTTTGTCTAAAACCCGCCTGGTAGTCACCTAATATGTCTTCTGAATATGGTTTTAGTCTATTTAGTAATACTGCGGATAGTATCTTATAGCTTGTGGACAGTAGTGATATTCCTCTATAATTTCCACATTGGAACTTGTCTCCTTTCTTAAAGATAGGTATCAATAATGACTCTTTCCAGTCATGGGGTAATTCTTCTGTCCTCCAGATTTTTATTATTAGTTCGTATAGCTTTAGATGTAATGCATGGCCACCTGCCTTTATAAATTCAGCAGCAATTCCATCAGTCCCAGTTGCCTTATTGTTTTTTAGTCGTGTGATTACATATAGGATTTCTTCAAATGTAGGTTCTTCAATTTGTGGTTCGCATGTTAGAACCTCTTCCTGTGGGAAAATGTGACTTGGAGCTTCACAATTTAGTAATTCAATAAAATATTCTTTCCATGTGTTGCACATTTCCTCATTGGTATTTATCATATTCCCATTTTTGTCTTTTAAACCATATGTGTTTTGTTGGTGCCCTCGTTTCATTGACTTCAGTTCTTTAAAAAATTTTCTGGATTCATTTTTCTGGTGATTAGTTTCCATATCTTTGATTATATTACTCATATATTCTCGCTTCTGCTGTCTGACTATTTTTGTAGCCTCTTTACATTCATTTCTATAATGCTCTTCCTTTTGGATGTTATTGATGTCATTTAACCATACATGTCTGGCATTCTTCTTCCTAATGACTGCTTCTTCACATTTTTGATTGAACCATCTGTTCTTTCTACGCGTGGTTAACACACCGAGACATTCTTCTGCGGTAGACTGAATTGTATTCTTGATGTTCAACCAAGTTTGGTCAACGCTTTCCTCCAAAGGGTTTTGCAGAGTTTCAAGTTTACATTTTATTTCATCTGTAAATTTCTCTTTGACTGTAATGTCTTGCAGTTTTTCTCTGTTATATGTTGGGTGTAATCTTTGTAATTTAGTATAGAAAGCTCTCTTAAGTTTTATTTTAAATTTTGCTCCAACGAGGAAGTGATCACTGTGGCACTCAGCTCCTCTATAACTTCTGACTTGCTGTATGTTTGATGCATTTCTGTTGTTAATTAAAATGTGATCTATTTGATTATAGGTTCTCTTGTCACATGATTTCCAAGTTTGTTTGTGTATATCCTTTCTTTGTAGTCTGGTACTGCTAATCTGCAGTCCTTTGGCTTCTGCCAGGTTGATGACTCTCCATCCATTATCATTTGAAGTTGTATGTAGGCTTTCCATACCGGCCACTTTTTTATTAGTTTGCTCTCTACCTATTTTTGCATTGAAGTCTCCCAGCACAATCAGGATGTCCTGTTTGGGGGTTGCATGCTAATACGCTGATTATATTTCTTTAACATATATAACTGAAAAAATTGGTGAGTGACAGAAAATGTTCACTTGAAAATGTCCTTTAAGATTATAAAGTGTTATGTCCCATGTCTTAATTTATTGCTTGTGTTCCGTTTGTTCATGGGGTATCTCCGGAAGTTGTTTGAACAAAATTATTTATAAATTCGGTCACCACTCAACAATTGTGCTAGCCTGATGTTATGATAAACTGTCATGCTCTAAATGAAAAAAATAAATAAGGAAATAAACAAGCGAAGGACCATTTTATGATTTCTTATCATGTGCATAATATTTTGTTTTGATTATGATAATTAGAGTTAGTAGGAGCAGTCAGATAGGTAGAAAATTGTTTGAAAAAGGAATATTGTTCCCAATAAACACTGCTAGAGACACATCTACAGAAATCACGTTTAGCTTTTGTACAAGGATATAATCCTATGAAAGAAACTGCATTTACATCTCCAATGCTAAATTTCTAAACAAAAACTGCCTAGAAAATCATGTTTCGCCAATTCACAGAGTGAAGCGGTACAACTATCTCTGAACTGTTATAACATCTGATGGGAGGAGCGTTGAAGACATTAGATCAAGCATCGATATGGCAAAGATGCCATTTGCTGGATGGAAAACATACTGACCAATAAAGTGATGTCGATTGTAACGAGAATAGGAGTGTTGAAGTGCTACATAGATCACATACAATTATGTGGATGTGAATCTTGTACAGTAAGCAGAAAAACTGGCAAACAACTGGTGGCAGTGGAGATGTAGTTTCTGAGGAAAATGCAAAGAGTACCATGGACAGACAGACAAACCAATGAGAAAGTCTTGCATGAAAGAAATAAAAACCGTGACTGATTAGAGAAATTAGATGTAGACAGTCAAGATTCTTTGGACACGTTATGAGAAGGGAAAAAAACATAGAAAGTTTAGTAACATTTGGAAAGATTGAGGGGAAAGGAACAATGGGAAGGGAAGGAGATAAATATCTCGATGGCTTGATCACATGACATATTCGAGACAAGAGCACATTGCTGATCCACGACTGGTGATCATGGGAAATGGCAAAATATGACATACCAGCATATCTGTATGGCACATGATGGTGATTAAGAAATCAAAACAAATGTATAGTGGGAAGGTTTAGCTTCATAACTTAGATACGGAGACTTCCGCCTCTTTGCTTATCAGGGCAATGGTCTGTTGGAATTGTCTGTGCCTATCAAAGCAGCGGTCAGGAATCATTCCCTATGAATGGCTGAATTCTCTTCTTTTTTGTTTTAGTACTGCTAAGATTTGATAATAATGAAAAACATGTGCTGAAGCAGATGCGATTCGTTTTCCCGAACCAATGTTGTGTAAACAAAACGTCTTCATGTTCCATTGAAAATTACCGTGGTAGACACTGTAAAATACTGTAGGAATATGTGTGTTGCGGATTTCAGCTTGGTGATTGTTTAAGATGGCGAAATATGACCGCTCACGCTTAACGGCATGACAAATATTTAAGCTTGAATGATTCGTTGATTTGCTTGTTGTGTGACTTCTGACACTTGAAGAGATTCAGAGAAATATGCCAGACAATAAACTGTGCAATCTACTGTTTGTGTCTTCAATATTCAAAACCATATACAGGCAAAATACGTGAGGCGGGTAAACTGGCGAAGGATCGACAATCCATTCGGAAGGGGCCAAGATGAGACGCTACGTTCAGTAAAGGACTTGATACTTGATCATCATCATCTGCAACGTTTGCCGTCAAGGGTCATGGGGAGAAATAGTGTCTTCTTTGGCGTATGGCCAGTGCTAGTAACAGGTGGTATTGTATTCTAACGGGATGGCCGAACCATTTGAACTTCTGCTTTTGATATATGTGGCTGAAGGTGTTGATCTCACTGTCTGTCCGATAACACTATTTCTTTCTCGGTATCAGAAAGTTAAGTCGGCAGCTCCCCTATAGCCCCTCATCTGACAGATATAGATTGTGCGTGTGGTTCAGATGATGTCCAAGTTTAACATTGGCAACACAGAGTTGTTAATCATTATCTGTCGTTCTCATCTCATCTCATCTCATCCCATCTCATCTCATCTCATCTCATCTCATCTCATCATGTTTCTCTTGTACCTTGCGGTGTCGAAGTGAATTATAAACACCGGTTATGGGCTTCATGTATCGATATTCCCATGGACTCTGCTATTCCCTCCGTTCAACGATTACGTTGTCAGCCTCTTCCTCTGCTTCCCTCTGGTCTGTACATCATTGCTTGTTGAAGTATACTGTCAGTTGGTAACCTACTTGCATGGCCAAATAATTTGACTTGCTGCTTTCTAATAAAATTTTTTGCTGCTATAACCCCCACTTTAGTCCTGATTTCTTCATTTCTGATCTTATCTCTTCTTGATACGTTGAGTATTCTTCTCAGGAATCTCATTTCTGTTGTGATTTTTCTTGTCTCTTTTTCTGTCATTGTCCAGGTTTGGCAATGGTAGCAAGAGCTGGCAGGAAGATTGTGTTGTAAACTGCTTTCTTAGTAGTTATTGATACATATTTGTTCTTTAGTATTGGCGCCTTTTGTCCAAAGAGTTAGTTTGCCTTATTGCATCTACTTTACATCTCGTCTTCTGATCTGTCATTTGATGATATTATACTTCTCAGGTACTTGACATTCTTTACTTGTTTCACTGGAAGTTTGTTTAGATGAATTGTTGTTGTTTTTTCTTCTTTTGTTACAGTCATTACCTCTGGTTTGCTTGTGCTAATTTTCATTTTATGTTCCCTACACATTTCGTTTAGACTAAACATGTGGTCTTGTAATTTAGCTTCTGATTGATTGATTGATTGATTGATTTAGGAACCGACATCACAGCATTCGGGACATTCCCATAAGCGCTCCGTCCCCATCCCCAGCAGCCTGATTTTGCTAGTAGTGCTTGGTCGCCCGCAAACAGGAGTTCTCTAATGGTTAGACTTGCAGATGGTTCTTCTTCTGTGTTCAGAACGACTTATCTGTCGTTTTGTTGACATAAGTATATTTAAATGTTTCAATATGAGTGATATATATATGCTCACTTGCTTTATGACATCTGACTTCGATTTCTCAAATTAGAAATCAATAGTTACCTGGGTTTTCCCTTAAGAATAATGTATGTACAACAGTTAGTTCTTTAGTGACTGTTTGTTTCCATCGACAACAAACTTTATTATAGTGGCGGACTGTTGTGTTAGCATTCTGGCATTAGCCGTATGCATGTACGCGTGTGCTAGGTTTTGGTTTGCCGGAACTGCTGTCTGTTCCACTTCTAGCAGTGAGTCGTATATTGTGTGATCTTCACAGGCACATAAATGGAGCAGTATGGGGTGACCCTTTGTCGTGAAGTTGGTACCACGACTAACGTCTATTTTATGTTAAGAAATGTGGACAACGAATAAACAATCCAAGGATAAAACTGAAGCTTTCACACTTTGGGAAATATTGTCGAACAGAAGGAATGTGATAGCAGGAGAAAAGAAGCACCAAAACTCTAGTAATATTGCCCCAAGCCACTTTATAAAATTAATGTGAATGGAAAGCCACATGTGAAGGTCAATAGTGTTTTTACCTATATCAATTAATAACAGACGACGGCAGGTGAGAGGCAGACATGAGCATGAGAGTGTAGACAACCTAACATTCAACAATATGAAACAGATTCTCCTATCAAATTCATTTAAATTACCAAACGAAATACAAACTAATAATGATCAAGTGTTATGTTTACTATGTATTATGGTAAGAATTTTCCATCCAATATCCCAAAATTGTTGCGAAGGTGATCATGTCTGTGTTGTGCATTGTGTCTGGTGTGCTGCCACTGGTTTCTGATGTTGATATTCCCCCATGCCATGATGCCAAACCGTCCAGCAAATCTCTTTTTATAGAATGTTAGACAGGCCTGCGTGCCTAATTCGTAACCTTTTGAAAATAAAGTTCACTCGTTCGTGTTCCCCTGCCTCTCCTCCGCTCCAACTTTACTGTCGTGACGACATAATGCAATGTTCCCTTTCTCAAGACACGTTATTTTGGGTTAACCGCCACCAGCCATTAAACCGTCTCCAAGATGGAAATAAGGACGTGAGCGCACGACAGGAGAAGGACACAGGGGAATACCCTCCCCCGGGAAGTGTGAGGTACGTGATGGACACGAGGTGCTCGTCGAGGGGGTGGGAGTTAAGGGGGGGGGGGCGGTAGAGAAGTGTGGCTGCTTCTGACGACTACAGACCTGCTCTGAGCTCGCCCAGCAGTGGGTTTTCTAGCAGTGTACGTGAATGACGTGTCCGTGTAAAAAAAAATCTAATTTTTATTTTACAATTATGGCGCAATGTTCCACAGGGGCCAGAGTTGCCCCATGAGGTTCCACTTCCCCGTGTGTCGTTCAGATGACCCCCCCCCCCCCCCCCCCCCGCCACTGACCCTGGCCAGATCAAGTGAAGTTACTAACTTTGATCTTAGCTCACAGCTCGATAATTTGAAGACGATTGTTGTTTTGTTTTTAATAAAGGCTCAGGGGTTCCCACAGGGGCCTGCCCCTCCCCATCAGGCCCTGACGTCCCTGTGTGTCATTCGGATGACCGCCTCTGCATGTGGCACTGGCGAGATCAAGATCAGTTACTACACATTGATATCAGCCAAAAGGCTGAGAAATATCACATCCACAGTTTATTTGGCCTTTCAAGGGCCAGTCAAAAATATAAGAACAACTGTACCCCAAAGTTACTAAGCTACTTATATGTATTAAGCTTGAAAATCCATGAAAGCACATTACCAAAATTTGTTATACAAAAAACAATGTAATAAAGTTATATATTAGTTATATTAAAACAGTGTTTACGTTTTATTAGCAGATTAACTGCAAAAATTTCGGAATTCTTATAAAGGTTTACTTATAAACGAAATTTAAAAATTCTTTGTAATGTAATTGCTATAAATATAAAAGTTAGAATTAGTTTTAGATAAGGTAATGCCCCTTTATATGTTAATACGTTATGTCCATTGCCTTAAATTAATTTTGTTTGTTCATTTTGTTTATGTGGCCACCCCCAAAGTTGTTTGAACAGAATTGTTTGTAAATTACGAATGATAAGATTTTCTTAAGAAGATGCTATTCGTATGCCCTGACTATTGGCAAGCAATCAAAAAGAGATGACAGTTGTTTTTAAACCATGGTAGACAGTAGACATGACTGGGAGTATGCGTGTTCTATAGTTCCGCTTTACTGGTGAGTTTTGGCCATCATAAACCATAACTGTAGGAAGGGAAAATCCCAACTGCACCTCCCAGTGGTAGAGGATGGGAAAACCCACAATGGTGTGACAAACGCAGCCCTGGGGACCGAGTATCCACCGGGATATGTTGACACATCTGCTGCTGAGCAGAGCAGGGTACGCACTTGTTCTGATAAATGGCTGTCAAAAGCAGACATAAAAGACCCCCATGTGGATGTGGACGTCAAGGGGACACCATTACATTATCTTCTCAAGATTTCATGAATAGTCACATATCAGAGGCAGTGAACGACATTAATGGCTATCTTAGGATATTCTCGTCGGTTAGGGACAGTCATGAGCCACATGTGACACTAGACTCTCATCCAGCTACTCATGACAAAATCATAATGAATAAATTTAAAATAGGAACCAAAATTTAATATAGGAAATACATTTCAAATATGAATATGGAATGTTAGGACATTAAATGAGTTTGGACAGTTGAGCAATGTGATAAGAGAAGTGGAAAGCACGAAAATGGAGATTATTCTAGGCATAGGGGAGATGAGATGGAAGGGATTATCAAAATTACGAAAATGGAGATTATTCTAGGCATAGGGGAGATGAGATGGAAGGGATTATCAAAATTACAACCGATAACACACACTAATTTATTCTGTAGAAGGATAAACACGAGAAAGGAGTAGAAGTACTATTTGATTAAAAATAACAGCCAAGTCAATTAATGGTTACTGGTGTAGTGCAGATAGAGTTATTATGGTCAAAATGAACGGCAAACCAATAGATATAAATATTATACAAGTATACGCATCAACAACAAGTATCAGTACTAAATGTCTCCTTGCATTATCTACGGGAGGAGGCTGGGGCACTTATGGAGATAGCCATGTGTAATGAAGGCGATCCTGTACAAATCAAAGACGTAGAGGTATGCGGAGGGTAGGGTTCTCTTCTGGTGCCAGGAGGCTAGTGTCGTACATGAAGATCTCCAGTGACGATATCCTGCATACAGGGACTCCGTGGCGAAATGGTTCAGCCACCTACGTCACGTCCTGGAAGTTGTGGGTTTGACTTCAGATACGTCTTATGGTTCAGCCGGTTCTGTGGCGAAGTGGTTACGGAAGCAATTCGTATTCTCGCATACCACGTTTAAAACACAGCTGCGGACGATTTGGAAGTAGACTGCCTTGCGTTGGATTTCATACAATGGTATGAGTGAGGTTAGTTCAGAAAGTAATGGCATGCAACTAATATATAATTCACGAGTGCAGTTTTTTTTTTCGGAGACTCATGATTGTCGTCGCTGGAGCTAAGGAGTTGAGCTTTGAGCGACGCTTGAAGCAGGACGCTCTGCAGAAAGACACTGAGACACATTGGTAATACCTTTTGCAATGAAATCGCCTTTAAACCATGTATTCCTTTTTATTTTTTTATCCCGCACTCTGCACCGAGTTTCAGACCTTTATGTAACCGACCGCCGAATATAGAACCACCTGTACTGCCATAAGGAGCAGTATGAGAAAATTCGTATACTCATCGGCCAACCCGTCTAGTCGTGTGTGCCGGGTTGACAAACGTAGTTGAGAGCTGGAGAAGTATTGCTTTACAGTTGTGAGACAAGGTTGTGAATCGCCCCAAGGTCTGTGTATTGTTTATTCAGAGAACATATTTAAACAGGTAGAAATAAGACTGGAGTCACATTACATGTGTTACATGTGCTTTGCAGGACGTCGCGATCAACCCACAATCATAGGTCTTATTTCTAGCGAATTTTACGTTCAGTAATTTGCCATTATACCGAGTCGCGCTGGATTTTAACGTGTTGATATGGGTGCCGGTCGTTCAAAAAGCAATGGCAAACTAATGAACGTAAGCTTGCCAAGACATCAACAGCAACAGTGCTGGTGTTGACAACGATGTCCTGTAAATGGGATATGAAAAAAAAAAAAAAAAAAAAAAAATTGCCATTGCTTTCTAAACGAGAAGTCAAACTTCAAGTCCAACATTCCGGTTTAGAGACTGAGCCACGGTCAGAGCACCAGAAATGTAAGCGCAAGTGTATTAACCCAGCAGCCAAGAAGACCTCTTAACTCCATATTGGAGGAATAGCAGTAAACAGTAAAAATTACAAGACGACTCAGTTTAATTAACTGAACCATAGCGGAGTTAACTGTAAACATTAGGCGATCAAAATGACTGGATATAAACATAAAGTAACCAAAAACAATGGTTATCAACACTGACAGCACGATGCCACGTTTGAAAATTAATGTGAATGGAAAGCCATTTGTGCAGAACAACAGTTTTCCTTTCTTATATAGATTAACAACAGACGAGAGGCAGGCGAGAGGCAGACATAAGTAAGACAATGTAGACAAAGTAACATGCAACAATATCTATGTATTAGGGACGTTCATTTGAATCCCGTTCCAATGGCTTTATTACAACAGTATAAAAGAAACATTAACAGGTGTGGTAGAATTAAACAAAGCATTCATTTTGAATGAAATATGCATTATAGGTTGGTCAGACGAAGTCGCCGAAGGCATTCAGGCAAGCACTCCATTGCTTAGGTAGGCGGCGAATGTCATCCGCAAAAAAAGGATTGTAGTTGCTCACTGAACCAAGTGTTTACCGCCATCATTATGTCTAAATCTGTTTGAAATCGTTATCCCTTGAGAGCTTTTTCTGGAGGTCCGAACAAATTAAAATCACATGGTGACAAATCAGGACTATAGGCTGGATGTTGCAGAATTTCCCTCGTCTTTCTTGCTAATGCTTCCTGCACAATCTTTGTGACATGCGGACTAGTATTATCGTGCAACAAAATCACACCCCTAGAAAGCATGCAGGTCGTTTATTCTTGATGGCTTTTTGCAGCTTGTCCAGTGTTTGCAAGTAGTGGGTAGAGTTGATGTTGACACCAGGTTCTTTAAAGTTGGCCAACAATAGCCCTCCATGGTCAAATAATGCGCTCAGCATAACCTTACCAGCGGAAACCTGTAACTTGAATTTTTTGGCTTTTGGTGATCCAGCATTCTTTTATTGCATGATCTCTCTTTTGCTGCTCGGGTCAAAGTGGTGACACCATGATTCATCGCCTGCCACTATGCGGAAGAGAAATGCATCACACCTCCACTCTGTAACGCAGCAAGTAGTTCAAACACCATCCCATGCGTTCCCTTCTTGGTGGTCGGTCAACATCCATGTCACCCACTGTGAAAACACCATCCGATACTGCAGTTCGTTTCTAACGACCCTTTTGAATTGTCCCAATTGACACATCAAATCTCTTTCGCCAGCAAATATATTCTTCGACAACGTTTATCTGTACTGCTGCATCAATTTTGGCGATGGTTTTTTTTCTGTTGCAATAATATGTGCTTGACCCGGCCGTCAAGATCTCTCGTGAAATGACGTCCTTTCCGAAATATTCGTGCCCAGTCTGTCACTGTTGTCTTCGACACACAATTGTTACCGTACGCTGCCTGCATTATTCGATGACTGTCCACTGGTCGACATCCTTCAAATGAAAGAAACTAAATCACCGCTATTTGAGCTTCTTTGGACGGATTTTGGATTAACCCGGCCATTTTCTCAACTGTCAGAAGTAGAACCTATGCATCATGGGACGATAAGCACGTGCTTTTTTATTCATTGATCAATAGTCATCACATGACTATGACATGATCATGTTCAACGTACACAATTACGCGCGGTGCGGCACGAATGGATTTCAAATGAACGCTCTTTATATATATATATATATATATATATATATATATATATATATATATACATATATATATATATATATATATATATATATATATATATATATATATATATATATATATATATACATACATATATATATATATATATATATATATATATATATATATATATATATATATATATATATATATATATATATATCACAAAGTAAATGATGACAGAGTGACAGATAGAGTGGCTATGGTTGTGTCTAGGGTATGTCCTTGTAAATGTGATGTTGCACAACAGATTAACCAAGCTGCATCACAACCAAACACCAGTCAGTGAACAAGAGTTAATTTGCGCACATAATATTCCTTTAATTCTGAATTAACACAGACACATGTAACATATAAATCCAGGAACAATAATTCTCTAAGAATATATCTCCATCCCAATGGAACACTTCGAATAACACTGCCTCTCAGGCCTACTAAATCTCGTCCCACACGACAGGTATATTAGCCTCCCTCTAGGCCCGACTCAAAGTAACCCACTCTGGGTCTCGAATTCCACTCACTATCCCTGGAACCCACAGTGCGGAGTCTCTTCCTCACTCCGTCACAATTTTCCACTTTCTCCGACCACGACCTCCTCCTAGTCCGGTCTCAGCTCAACTCCTCCTCAGCTCGGAGTCCAAACATCAACTGATCCCCGTCAATCTTTGTCCCTGTCTTTTTAAACCATTCCATCCCCCACAATGCTTCACACACAACACACAACCTCACTGCTCCAACTGTCTGCCTCACCATTATTTTAGCCAGCTGACTTCTTCTCAGCTCCCCCTTTCAATTACTGTCTTCTCATTTTCGCCCTCTGGGGGACTTACTATCCGCCCTATTTTATCTCGTGAACTGTTTATATTGTACGGCCACTCACCTTAATGCCAATGACCACAGGCATGTGTCAATATATATATATATATATATATATATATATATATATATATATATATATATATATATATATATATATATATATATAGAGAGAGAGAGAGAGAGAGAGAGAGAGATTTTGTCAACTTCGGCGAATGGATAAAAGCGCTCGTTCTTTAACATCCGGTGTGCTGATGCCGAGGTCGGAGGTTCAACCCTCACAATCGACAGCTGGACTAAAATGTTGACTTGTCGTCCTTGACGTCGGAACTTAATTATAGATGCCTCTGAAGTCTCCCCCTGTCTCTCTTCTGCTCCAACTTTACCGTTGTGACGACATACTGCATGCAATGTTTTATTTTTTTCTCATGATACATCCTCAAATTTATTGTGGGATAACCGCCACCAGCGATTAAAGAAATCAGGATGTGAGCGCACGACAGGAGATGGACAAACAGGAAGAACCTCCCCCGGGAAGTGTGACAAACGTAATGGACAAGAGGTACTCGTCGAATGGGATGGGATGCGGATGGGGAGGGGGAAGAAATAGTGCTGCTTCTGACGACTACAGACATACTGTGAGCTCGCTAACCAGTGAGTTTTCAAGCAGTGGTCATAGATTAAGTATGTCAGTTTCAAATCGATTTCACAATTACCCCTGCCCCTTTCAACCTCAAGGAGAATTTATAGTAGGGTCCATCACCGGCTCAGAATGATGGCCCTGTCACTAGTCAGCCACCAAAGCAGCTGCCCATGGTTCTACCCTCAGATTCCTAGTAGTCCGAAGGTGATTATTGTCCATATGGGGTAACTGACTATCAGTAATGTATGTCAGTCTATAAACACTTATTTATATAAGGACGGGCTGTCCCCCAGGGGCCAGAGTCGCGCCATGATGTTCCACGTCCCTGTAACCCTGGCCAGATCAAGTTCAGATACACTAATTTGATCTTAGCTCACAGCTCGATAATTTAAAGGCGATTCTTTTTTTTTAAATACATTTTTGGGGTTTCCCCCAGGGGCCAACGCTGCCCCATCAGGTCTTAGCATCACTATATGTCTTTCGGACCACCTTCTCTGCATGTGGCCCCGGCCAGACCAAGTGCAGTTACTACACTTTGATCTTTGACATAAGGATGAGAAATAAAACAGCTGAAGATTATTTAGCCTTTCAAAGGCCTGCCAAAAATACAGAGATTGGTATCCTTTTAGTAGCTAACAAGAAAGGGTACTGATGGTATATAAACAATTCCAGAAGAGACAGGAAAGCAGATTATAAAAATGTTTTGTGCAAAAAAGTGTAAATAAATATTGCAATTAATTATGTTAATACGATGTTTATTTTTATTTAAGATTTAATATTTTCAAATATTGAGGAATGGCGAAAAAGGCTGATGCACAAATGAAATTAACGAAACATCTAACAAGTAATTGCCAGAACTGTAAATGTTAGAAATATTTTTAGAATAGGTAATGTCCCTTGATATGTTAAGTAGTTATATCCCATGGTTTAATTTATTGTTGTTTGTTCTTTTTGTTTATGTAGTCTACCCGAAGTTGTTTGAACCACTCACAAATTGTGTTAGCCTGTTGTTAGGATAAACCGGAATTCCTCTAAATAAATAAATATTTAGAAATTAAACAACCGAAGTAGCATTTTATGATTTTTTTTTTATCAGGTGCATAATATCTTGTTTTGATTATGATAATTAGCGTTAGTATTAGCAGTCGAAAATATACAGAAAAAGGAATATTGTATCCAATAAACACATTTTAAAAATCCCATTTACTTTTTGTACAAGGATATAATCATATGAAAGAAACTGAAGTAAATTATATAATGCTAAATTTATATCCAAAAATGCCTAGAAAATCGTGTTTCGTTAATTCACAGAGTGAATCGGTACAACTATCTCGGAACTGTCATAGCATCTGATGGGAGGTGCATTAAAGACATTAGATCAAGCATCGCCATAGAAAGATGCCTTTTGCTTGATGAAAAACATACTGACCAATAAAATGATGTCAATTGCAACGAGAAAAAGAGTCTTCAAGTGCTACATAGATCGTGTGCAATAATATGAATCTTAAACGTGTACAGTAAACAGAAATGCTGAGATACATCTTATGGCTGTGGAGATGTAGTTTCTGAGGAAAATGCAAAAAATACCACGGACAGACAGAAAAAACCAATCAGCAAGTCCTGCAAGGAAGAAATGAAAACGATACTTTGATTAAAGATATTAAACGTAAAAGACAGTGAATCAGATTTTTGGGCACGTTATTAATAGAGATAAATTAGAAAATATATTATCAACCTGCAAGATTATGGGGGAAAGAACACACTGAGGGTAGAGAGAGATATACCTGGATGGTTAGACCACGTGGCATAATCGAGACCAGAACACAAAGCTTATGCACGACTCTGGTTATCATATAAAATGGCGAAAGATTGTCTAACATGCTTATCTGCATGACACGTGATGATGACAAATGAATCAACAGAAATAAACAGTAGTAAGGCTTAGCTTGATAGAGTTCCCACTGATACTGTGTTTCAAAAGAAAACGCTATTGTAATGATGCATTCAGACAGGACACAATTTTCTTTGACTAAAACTTTATTTAGAAGATAAACTTCATGGGCACGAACTCCGTAGCTCCAGCGACAACCCCCAGAAGTCTCAGAGAAATTTGTTCAAGTAAACCGAATGACGCAGTTCGGTTTCGAACAGACAACCTTTGGGCGCGAGGCAAGCGGCGTAACCACTTCATTACGAAACCCCCGTTTCTTTGCTTATCTTGGCAATGTGCGGATGCTGTTTTCTTTGCTTATCTAGTCAATGTGCGGGTACTGTTTTCTTTCCATATCTAGTCAGTTTGCGGGTGCTGTTTTCTTTGCTTGTCAAATAATATCATAAACAACAAAAACATGGACAGCATCATCATGAGCAACAAATAATCAACAACATCATCATCAACATCATCATCATCAACAACATCATAATTAAAAATGACATCTTCAACAACATCAACATCAGCAGCAACATAATCAACAACATCATCCTCATCATCGTCATCATAATCATCAAGATCGTTATCAAAAACATCATCATCAAAACCATAATCAGCAACAACATCAACATCAGACACATCATCATCATGTGTGAAGCTGAACTGTAGAGTATATCATATGTCCTCACAACCATACTCTCTCTCTCGCTCTCTCTCTCTCTCTCTCTCTCTATATATATATATATATATATATATATATATATATATATATATATATATATATATATATATATATATATATGCTATGGACACATTTCCTCCAACATACCGCTAATGACGACAACTGAAGTATTTACTCATCTCCGTAATCTAAAAAACAATAACTCATCAGGACTAGATGGAATTAGTAGTCGGATCCTTCGCCATGCTGCACCGGCGATCTGCGAGTCACTAACTTTTATATATAATCAATGTCTAACCAGAGGTCACTTCCCATCAGCCTTTAAAATCGCTAAAGTGTATCCTCATTTAAAAGCTGGTCCTCTAGACGATCGTCTCATGAGTAATTATAGACCAATTTCCATATTATCCTCATTATCCAAACCGCTAGAAAAGCACATCCACAAAACAACACTAGATCACTTAGTTCGCCATAAACTGATAGTTGACAGTCAGTCAGGATTTCGGCCAAAATATTCTTGCCATACGGCACTAACAAACATGATAGAAAACTGGCATCAAAATATTAACAACAATACTCTATGTGGAGCGGTGTTTATAGACTTTAGGAAAGCATTCGATATGATAGATCATACTATTCTAATTAAAAAAAACTAGAAACAATGAAAGTAAGTTTTAATATAGTGACATTAATAAAATCATTCTTATTAGACAGAAAGCAAGTAGTATCACACAATAAAGTTTTATCTCAAGCCATTACCATTAATATTGGAGTACCTCAGGGGTCTATTCTTGGCCCTCTATTATTTGCCATTTATATAAATGATCTTCCATTAAATCTGTCGTCGTCCTGCGATCTATTTGCTGATGACTGCACAGTATATACAAACGCTGTTGATCGTAATGTGCTAGAATTATCCTTGCAACAGGAAATAAATAGTGTAGTTAACTGGAGTCATGCAAACCGCATGCAAATTAACATTACTAAAACAAAGTCTATGTTAATAGGAACCAGGCAAAGACTTCACACTCTAAACTCGCAGAGAACTCTTCAGCTGCACATTGGCAGCACGCCTGTAGAAAGTGTCACCAAGCACAAGACACTGGGTGTTATCATAGATCAAAATCTAACTTTTAACATGTTCATGCTCTAGTTAAACAAATAGCCAAAAAAGTATACCAACTTGCCAAAATTAAAAATTTCCTTGACGAAAACACAAGAAAGATATTCTATACTTCTCATATACAAACACATATTGATTACTGCTCCACAGTCTGGGATGGATGCTCCAAATCAATAACAAAACGCCTATATTCACTCCAGAAAAGGGCAGTGCGTTTAATTAATGGTGAAAAGCTTACCGACAATTCTAACCTATATAAACGTCTCCGGTTACTGCCACTCCACAAGCGCCTGCTTTTTAATAAAACCAAACTAATTCACAAAATCCTATTTCAAAATGCTCCAAGCTACCTTTGGCCATTGTTTAAATATAACGCTAGACATAGCGAACGACTAAATATACTTCATGTCCCTAAACCTAGGATAGACTTATATAAAACAAGCTTAGCATACTCTGCCGCTCAGTTGTGGAACAATCTTCCACAAGAAATCAAAGACACCACCAATCATGATACATACATTCGCAACCTGTTTGAACACTACCTTAGTACAGACTACATGCCCCCATAACAAACAACACAAAAAAGACAATAATGGTAACTTATCTCAAACGACAACTAGCCAAAAAAGATTCCCTTATGTATGGCACGTTACACCCTCCTTAGGTATTTATAATGCCCATGTTAAACACTGCTTCAGTGAGTCATTTGTTATTGATTATTTTTCATGCGTTTTAATGTTCTTTTGTTGTCAAAAGTTGCTTCATAAGTAATGTTGAATGAAAGAATGTATGAGAGTAAATAGAAAAGAAGGGAAGAATGTCAGACGGGCCTGCGTGCCCAATTCTTAACCCTTTGAAAATAAAGACTTATTATTATTATTATTATTATTATTATTATTATTATATATATATATATATATATATATATATATATATATATATATATATATATATATATATATATATACCGGCTCCGTGGCCGAGGAGTTGGCAGCTTTCTCCGCTAACTCCGAATACTCTCGTCACATGACGCGACGAGAGTTAGCAGTGGTTCGAATCGCAAAAGTGACTTATGAGAGTATGGAGCCGGTCGCTCAGAGGGTCGTGGCGTGCTGATGAGCGTAATCAGGCCTAGGAATCAACATACAGCTGAAAGATGCTGGTGTTGACCGCAATATCCTGAAACAGGATGGGGGCGCGGAAAGAAAAAAAAAATATATATATATATATATATCTTCTGTCATCCATCCCCATGGCGTGAGAAGAAACAAACACGAGCAATAGACCAGGCTTAATCGTGAACGTCCTCAGGGAGGCAGGACGAGTAAATGACTCAAGGACTGGATGCGATTCTGCAACTGTGACCAGACTGCAGGAACATCAAGTCAAACGGGGGCAAGCTAGAAATATAGTCAACCAACACAGAACTGGTGTGCGGTATGGGCTGAGGGAGATAGTCAGGCCAGGAATTGAGCACTTATTTACAAATAGTTACATGTGCAATTAGAATAATCTGTTGACTGACTAACTAACTAATTACCTAACTAACTAACTAACTAACTATCTAACTAACTAACTAACTAACTAACTCACTCACTCACTCACTAACTCACTCACTAACTAACTAACTAACTAACTAACTAACTCACTCACTCACTCACTCACTCACTCACTCACTCACTCACACACTAACTCACTAACTAACTACCTAGCTCGCTCGCTCGCTCGCTCACTCACTCACTCACTCACTCACTCACTCACTCACTCACTCACTCACACACTCACTCACTCACTCACTCTATCCCCTATTGCTGCATATACTCTCAACCGACACGGGCCAAGCACCCTAATCTTTGCCGTCTCTGTCAGCCCTGTCCATGTCTTTCCTATATTATCCTTCTCTGCCCTATATTATCCTTCTCTGTCCTATATTATCCTTCTGTGTCCTATATTATCCTTCTCTGTCCTATATTAGCATTCTCTGTCCTATATTATCCTTCTCTGTCCTATATTATCCTTCTCTGTCCTATATTATCCTTCTCTGTCCTGTATTATCGTTCTCTGTCCAGTATTATCGTTCTCTGTCATATAGTATCCTTCTCTGTCCTATATTATCATTCTCAGTCCTATATTATCCTTCTCTGTCCTATATTATCCTTCTCTGTCCTATATTATCCTTCTCTGTCCTATATTATCCTTCTCTGTCCCATATTATCCTTCTCTGTTCTATATTATCCTTCTCTGTCTCTAACGGTGCCGTGGCAAGGGTGTTACGACCACAATTCGCAATCCCGTGTACTGCGTTCGTAACACAGCCGCGGACTATTTAGAATCAGACCGCGTTGCGTTGGTTTTCATACGCTGATATGAGGTCCTGTCATTCAAAAAGCAAATGCAAACTTCTGAACCTAAACTTGTCAAGAAACCCACACAGCCAAGAAAAGCTGAGGATGACCGTGGAGACCTGTAAAAGTAATGCTACTAACTGTTATATGTCTCTAATTCTCTTCTCCGTTTTGTTTTTGATCTCCATCGGTGTCTTTGTCCCCGTGGGTTATTCACACAACATCTATCAACTCTATCTATGTCTTTGTCCTTGTGGGTTATTCGCACAACATCTATCAACTCTATCTATGTCTTTGTCCCCGTGGATTATTCACACAACATCTATCAACTCTATCTATGTCTTTGTCCCCGTGGGTTATTCACACAACATCTATCAACTCTATCTATGTTTGATAAACTCAATAGCCGATAGACTTCTTAGTCGGTCTATCAACTCTTCCAGCATTGTCTTCCCATGTCCAGCTCTCTCTCTAACACCCTTAGCCGGATTATCAACTCTTCCAGCATTGTCTCCCCGTATCTAGCTCTGTCTCTAACACCCTTAGCCGATCTATCAACTCTTCCAGCATTGTCTCCCCGTGTCCAGCTCTGTCTCTAACACCCTTAGCCGGTCTACCAACTCTTCCAGCATTGTCTCCCCGTGTCCAGCTCTGTCTCTAACACCCTTAGCCGGTCTACCAACTCTTCCAGCATTGTCTCCCCGTGTCCAGCTCTCTCTCTCTCTAACACCCTTAGCCGGTCTATCAACTCTTCCAGCATTGTCTCCCCGTGTCTAGCTCTGTCTCTAACACCCTTAGCCGGTCCATCAACTCTTCCAGCATTGTCTTCCCGTGTCCAGCTCTCTCTCTAACACCCTTAGCCGGTCCATCAACTCTTCCAGCATTGTCTTCCCGTGTCCAGCTCTCTCTCTCTCTCTCTCTAACACACTTAGCCGGTCTATCAACTCTTCCAGCATTGTCTTCCCGTGTCCAGCTCTCTCTCGCTCTCTCTCTCTCTCTCTCTCTCTCTCTCTCTCTCTCTCTCTCTCTCTCTCTCTCTCTCTCTCTCTCTAACACCCTTAACCGGTCTATCAATTCTTCCAGCATTGTCTCCCCGTGTCCAGCTCTGTCTCTAACACCCGTAGTCTCCCCGGTTGTCTAAAGGTTCTCCGTGAAGATCTAGGACGTGTTTAGGACCTAACCTGAACACACATTTACCTGGCAACTAGGTCACGGCAATTATCATATTCACGTAGCAAGTATCCTGCAGAACGTCGCTCTCATCACGGCCCGTCGCAGTGAATCACGATCTTTTGCCAGTTCCCGTCCTCATTTATTTCCATCCCCAAGGCGTCACCAATGTTACGTGTTCAATTTCGTGTTGCTCAACCCCTGGCTCTTCTCTCAGGAACTGTGCCTTCTGACACGGTTCTGACCAAACCACGTGACACTTAACATGGCCACAATATTTCAGCTTCCGAGACATCACGCTATTAGTGAGACAGTTTTATTCCGTGGTTAGGTTATGTAGAAATAAAGGAATTAATATACAATTCTCTTTATTTAACAAGTAACATTATAGTAGGAAAAAGTATGTTTTGTTCTTGTGTTATTTGTTTTTAAAGTAGATTTACTAAATTCACCCATCCATCATGTGCCATACCGGTAAGCGTGGGCGGTCATGTTCTGCCATCTCACTCGATCACCAGAGTCGTGGATCAGCTCCGTGTTTCTGTCTCGACCATACCACAAAGCCAAGCCATCCAGGTACTTGCTTCTATGTCTTCCCCTTGGTCTGTTCCCTTCGATCTTGCCAGTTCTCACCAAGTTCTCCAAATCATTTCTTCTCATAACATGCCCAAAAAATTGTGACTATCTACGTCTAATGTCTCTAATCAGTTAACGATCTTCATTTGTTTCTTGAGGGACTTGTTCATCGGTCTTTCTGGCTGTCCATGGTATTCTACTACTAAAGTTACTAAAGTTACTAAGTTACTAAATCAGTTTCTGTTATTTCTTCTTCTTCTTCTATTTTCCTGTTTCTCTTTCAGAACCTGGACACGAATAGAGTTCTTGGTTGATTTCTGGTACATTCCTCATAATCCCTGTGCCATAATCATCATGTGCCATAAGTATATAAGCGACTGGTTCGCCTTCTCACGCGATCACCAGAGTCTGGGATCAGGGTTGTGTGCCCATTGTCTCTCAGAGTCATGGCACAATCATTGGATTGAGTTCTGGTTTGTTCCTCATAATCCCTGGTATTTACTATATAATATTGTTTGGACTTCCGATCCAATATCCCAAAGTCTGGCAAGGGTGATGATGTCTCGCACAGCCTTGCGTCTCCTATGCTGCCGCTCATTCCCGATGTTGATAATCTTCCACGCCATAATGCCAAACCGTACAGCTTAGTCTCTCTTGAGACGGGCCTGCGTGTCCACTTCTTAACCCTTTGAAAATGAAGCTTGTTCGTTCGTTCGTTCGTTCGTCCCGCCTTTCTTCTGCTCCAGCTTTACCGTCGTGACCACATACTGCAGTGTTCCCTTTCTCACGACACGTCCACAAACTTATTGTGCTATAGCCGTCATCAACGATTAAAGCGTCTTCAAGCTGGAGATCAGGATGTGAACAAACGGCAGGAGAAGGACACACGGGAACACCCTCCGCCTGGAAGTGTGAGGGACGTAATGAACGCAAGGTACTCGTCGAGGGAGTGAAGAGAGAGAGAGAGAGAGAGAGAGAGAGAGAGAGAGAGGGAGAGGAGAGAGAGAGGGAGGGAGAGGGAGAGGAGAGAGAGAGAGGGGGAGAGGGAGAGGAGAGAGAGAGAGAGAGAGAGAGAGAGAGAGAGAGAGAGAGAGAGAGAGAGAGAGAGAATGTGGCTGCTTCTGACGACCGCAGACCTGCTGTGAGTTCGCTCAGCAATGTGTTTTCTAGCAGTGAACATCGATTAACGTTTGTCAGTGTATAAAAACTTTTTTTTTTTTTTTTTAAAGATAAGGGCGTTCTGCCCACCAAGGGTAGGTTCCTTGTCCCTGTGTGCCATCCGGATGCCCGCCTCTGCTGTAGTGCCTGGCCAGATGAAATGCAGCTACTACAAAGGGTCGATAACTAAATAAGAAGAAAATTATTTGGCCTTTCAGAGGCCTGCCAAAAATATAACATTATTATCTAACTTTCAGTAACGATGACATCATTACGTTTACACATATATTATTCTAAACAAGCCAAGAAAGCAGATTATAAAAATGTATTATGCAAAAAAGTAAGTACTATATTTACTTACCCTGTTCATGTTTCTTTATATAGATTAACTGTAAATATTTGAAATTATTAGTAATGGTTGATATTTAAATAAATTTAAGAAAAAATTAAGATTGTAGTCGCCAGAAATGTAAATGCTAGAAGTATCTTTAGACTCGGTAATGCCCCTTAGTATGTTAAGTTGTTATGTCCCATTCTTTAATTTAATTTTATTTGTTCCGTTTGTTTACGTGGTTTCTTCAGATGTTGTTTGAACAGAATTATTTATAAACTCGGTCACCAATCAACAATTATGCTAGCCTGTTGTTATGATAATCTGGACATGCTCTAAATAAATAATAACAAAAATAAACAATCGAAGTACCATTTTATGATTTCCTGTGTACAGTATTTGGTTTTCATTATGATAATAAGCGTAAGTAGCGGCAGTCTTTTACCTTTTGCATGATGACAAACGCCGGTCTCCCTGGCCTAGAGGTAAGCGACTTCCTCCTTAATCCCGTATACTCTCGTGAGTAACGTGACGACGGCGAGAATCGGTAGCGGCTCTAACCGTGTCGGTAATTTACGGGGTATGTGAGCCGGTCGCTCCGAAAGCAATGGCTAACTACTGAGCGTAATCTTGCCAAGAAATCAACAATCAGCTGAAAGATGCTGATGTTGACAGCGATGTCCTGTAAAGGATATGCAAACATGATGGGAAACACTGACCAATACAGAGATGTCAACTGCAAGTAGAAAAAGATTGTTGAACTGCTACATATATTGTGTACAATTATATGGATGTGAATCGTGTACAATTATATGGATGTGAATCATGTACAATTATATGGATGTGAAACGTGTACAATTATATGGATGTGAATCATGTACAATTATATGGATGTGAAACGTGTACAATTATATGGATGTGAATCGTGTACAATTATATGGATGTGAATCGTGTACAGTTATATGGATGTGAATCGTATACAGTTATATGGATGTGAATCGTGTACAGTTATATGTATGTGAATCGTGTATGGTTATATGGATGTGAATCGTGTACAATTATATGGATGTGAATCGTGTACAGTTATATGGATGTGAATCATGTACAATTATATGGATGTGAAACGTGTACAATTATATGGATGTGAATCGTGTACAGTTATATGGATGTGAATCGTGTACAGTTATATGGATGTGAATCGTGTACAGTTATATGGATGTGAATCGTGTACAGTTATATGGATGTGAATCGTGTACAGTTATATGGATGTGAATCGTGTACAGTTATATGGATGTGAATCGTGTACAATTATATGGATGTGAATCGTGTACAGTTATATGGATGTGAATCGTGTACAATTATATGGATGTGAATCGTGTACAGTTATATGGATGTGAATCGTGTACAGTTATATGGATGTGAATCGTGTACAGTTATATGGATGTGAATCGTGTACAGTTATATGGATGTGAATCGTGTTCAGTTATATGGATGTGAATCGTGTACAATTATATGGATGTGAATCGTGTACAGTTATATGGATGTGAATCGTGTACAATTATATGGATGTGAATCGTGTACAGTTATATGGATGTGAGTCGTGTACAATTATATGGATGTGAATCGTGTACAATTATATGGATGTGAATCGTGTACAATTATATGGATGTGAATCGTGTACAGTTATATGGATGTGCATCGTGTACAGTTATATGGATGTGAATCGTGTACAGTTATATGGATGTGAATCGTGTACAATTATATGGATGTGAATCGTGTACGGTAGTAAGAAAAGCTGGCAAACATCTCTTGGCAGTGGAGATGTAATTTCTGAGGAAAATGAAAAAAATACCATGGAGAGACCAAATACAACAATGAGAAAGTCATTAGAAAACCATACATTGATTAGAGACATTAAACATAGACAGACGCGATTATTTAGGGCACGGTTTTAATCAAGGAAAAAAAACAACAACTAGAGAATTTAATACCAACCTACAGGATTGTGGTGTAAAGAACAAAAGGAAGACAGAGAGATAAATATCTGGATGGTTAGACCACGTGACATAATTGAGACTAGAACACAAAGCTGGTCCACGACTCTGGTGATGGTGTGAGATGGCGAAACATGGCCGAACATGATTATCTACATGACATGATTATTGAAAAAAAAAAACAATTCTATAGAAATGAAAAGTGGTAAGGCTTAGCTTTCACATGTTCCCACTGATAACGTCATGGAAGTCGTCGCTGGAGCTACGGAGTTCATGATTTGTGCGACGCTTGCGGCAGGCCGCTCTATGGAAAGACACAGAGACATATGGGATAAAAACCTGTTGCAATAAAGTCGACCCTCTCGCCTTTAAACCATGCGTTCCTATGTTATCCCGCACTCTCCACCGAGTTTCGGACCTTGTGTATAACCCACTGCCGAATACAGAACCACCTGTACCGCCATGAGGAGCAGCAGTATGAGAGAAGTCGTACACTCAACGGCCAACCCGTCTAGTCGTGTGTACCAGGTTGACAAAAGCAGATGAGAGCTGGAGAAGTATTGCTTTACAATGTGAGACAAGGGTGTGCATTACCCCGAGGTCTGTACAATGTTTATTGAGTAAGCACATTTAAACAGGTAGAAAGAAGACTTGAATCACATTAAATATGTTGCATGACGTCGAGAACAACCCCAACATCACAGGTCGATTTTCTAGGGAAATTTACGTTCAGTAATTTGGCATTGCAAGCTCCGTGGCGAAGGCGTTACGGCGCAATTCGTAATCCCGCAAACCGCGTTCAAAACACAGCTGCGGGAGATTTGGAAGCAGACTGCCTAGCGTTGGTTTCCCATACAAAGATATGAGTGCTGGTCGTTCAGGAAGCAATGGCAAACTACTGAAAGTAAATTAACAAGACATCACCAAATGACAAAAAGTGCTGGGGTTGACTGCAACGTCATGTAAAAGATGTGCAGCTAATTGGTTTTTTTTTTAAATTTAAGTTTTACATTATTGTCTTTAAAAAAAAAAAAAACATTAGTTGCATATCCTTTACATGACGTCGCAGTCAACCCCAGCACTTTTTGTCACTTTTTTTTTTAAACATTGCTTTCTTACCTGGGTACAATCTTCAGCTGCTCCAACATCATAAGTGAAGAAATACAAACTAGAATAAATTCTGGAAATAAGATATACTATGCACTACAACATCTACTAAAATCAAAGGCGCTATCTCGTAACACCAAAATCACAATATACAAAACACTGATCAGACCAGTTGTGCTGTATGGCTCTGAAACCTAGAGTACAACGAAAGGAGACGAAGCCTTGTTACAAACCTTTGAGAACAAAGTTTTAAGACGGATCTTTGGACCCATTAGGGATACACAAAGTGGAGAGTGGAAAAGAAGAAGTAACAAAGACATTTATGATCTGTTTATGTCCCCGCTAATCACTGGTATCATGAAGGCTAAAAGACTACAATGGCTGGGGCATATAGAAAGAATGGAAGACAATAGGGAAACAAAACTCGCTTACACTCAGGACATAAATGACCGTAGACCCCGAGGTAGACCAAGAAGACGGTGGAGAGATAATATATATACAGACCTACAAGCACTTGGAATCAACGACTCGCAAGAGAAGGTCAACCAGAGAGACGAATGGAGACGGATTGTATATGCAGCAAAGAACCTCAATGGCTCGGAACGCTGAAGAAGAAGAAGAAGAAGAAGAAGAAGAAGAAGAAGAAGAAGAAGAAGAAGAAGAAGAAGAAGAAAAGAAGAAGAAGAAGAAGAAGAAGAAGAAGAAGAAGAAGAACAGTGCGTTCTGAACGAGAAGTCAACCTCCAAGTCTAACAGACCGGTGTAGGGATTGAACCGCCGACAGGGCACCGGAAATTTTAGCGCAAGCGCATTAACCTAGCTGCCATGAAGACCTCTTAACTCCATATTGGACGAGCAACAGTAAACAGTAAAAGATATATTGACGATTGTTTTATTAATCGAACCATAGCGGAGTTAATAGTAAACATTAGGCGATCAAAATGACCGCATATCAAAATAAAGTAAACAAAAACAATGGTTATCAACACTGACAGCATCAAGTCACTGTTGAATATTAATGTGCATGGAAATTTACTTGTGCAGGTCAACAGTTTTTCTTACCTATATTAATTAACAACAGACGATGACAGGTGAGAGGCAGAAATAAGTAAGAGAATGTAGGGAAAGTAACATGCAACAATATATATATATACTAGCTGACCCTGCCCGGCTTCGCCCAGACCCTGGTGGGGAGCATCTCATTTAATTCATATAAGTAGTCATATAATAAGTTCTCGTTCCCGTTACCGACTGACTGACTGTCTGTCTGTCTGTCTGTCTGTCTGTCTGTCTGTCTGTCTGTCTGACCCGGCCCGGCATTGCCCAGCTCCTGGTGTGGAGCATCTCATTTAATTCATATAAGTAGTCATATAAGTTCCCGTTCCCGACTGTCTATCTGTCTGTCTATCTGTCTGCCTGACCCTGTCCGGCTTCATTAAATTCATACAACAAAAAAAGTAACTTAAAAGAACGTTCTTCTACACACCATCCATTATTTTTAATGAAAACTCTTTCTAATCACCTGCATGACTACAGTAACTTCTTAAGCAAAAAAAGATGAGTTACAATGTTATGCATTGTGCATCATTTTTATGAAAACTTTGAAAATGCCTTACAGATTGTATCATTATTTATTATAAATCATATGCCGGTACATAACTATGGACAAAGAGTTTATAAATCTTTGAAAACGATGCCACAATATGACTATAAGTTATACAGAAAAGTTATGCCCCTTGAATTAACTTTTACTGAGTTAGGTCCCCTGAAATATATGAAATTATGATGAAAAATGAAAAATGAAAAATGAAATAATACTGAGTAAGCAGGCGATTTCACACTAACAAAATATCACAGTTGGCAGCTCTGGAATGAAAGGAAGGCGTGTAGAAAATTTCATCTCAATCGGATGGGCCGTTCGCGAACAAATAAAGGCCATACATACATACAGAGATACATAAATACGCACATCCTAATTTATATATAAGAAGATATTGTTTAGGTCAGCTTACGTGAATGGATAAGAGAGCTCGTTCTTAAACATCGGGTGTGCTGATGCTGAGGTAGGGAGTTCAATCCCTACACCGGTCAGTTGGACTAACATATTGGCTTCTCATCTTTGACTTGGGGACTTAACTTACAAGTACCTCTGAAGTCAGAGTGGGTTCGACTGATGGCGAGGGAAACTGGTATTAAGGTAAAGCTAATCCACGCGCAAAATTCATTCCATTGATAGTAGAAGTAACGTTCATGGACTATGTGTGAGGTCAAACAGAGCGAGCGCAACAACAACAACAATAAAAACATGCAACAATATGAAACAAATTCTTATATCAAATACATGTAAATTACCACGTACAATTAATAGCGATCTAGTTATGTTTACTATATATTATGGTTTGGACTTCCGATCCGTTATCCCAAAGTCTGATGAAGGTGATCATGTCTGTGCGCAGCCTTGTGCCTCGTGTGCTGCCACTCCTTTCCCCATGCCAGGATGCTAAGCCGACCAGTAACGTTTCTATTTAGACGGACCTGTGTGCCCAATTCTCAACACTGGAAATGAAGTTTGTTCGTTCATTCCATCGTCTCCCCTTGCCTCTCCTCTGCTCCTACTTTACCGTTGTGACGACATACTGCAGCGCTCCCTGTCTTATGACACGTCCACAGACTTATTGTGGGATAACCGCCATCAGCGATTAAAGGTCTCCAAGCCAATCTCCCTGGTCTAGAGGTTACACGACTTTCTCCGTAATCTCGTATACTCTCGTAATAACATGACTTTGCGCGAGAATCGGTAACGGTTCTCTCCGCGTCGGTAACTTACGGGTATGTGAGCCGGTCGCTCAAAATCAATGGCAAACTACTGAGCGTAATCTTGCAAAGAAATCAACAATCAGCTGAAAGATGCTGATGTTGAAAGCGATGTCTTGTAAAGGATATGCGAACAAAAATAAGTGGAAATCAGAATTTGAGCGCACGATAGGAAAAGGATACACGGGAATACCCTACCGCGGGAAGTGTGAGGCACGTGATTGACGCGAGGTACTCATCGAAGGGGACGGGATGGGTCGTGATGAAGAAATGTGGCTTCTTCTGAGTACTACAGACCTGCTGTAAGCTCGTTCAGCAGTGGATTTTCCAGCAGTGAAAATGGATTACGTATGTCTGTGTAAACAACTTATCTTCTAAAATAAGGTCGCGCGGTTCCCCAAGGGCCATAGCCGGCCCATGAGATTCCGCGTCCCCGTGTGTCATTCAGATGACCACCTCTGCTACCGACCCTGGCCAGATCAAGTGCAGATGTCTGCACTTTGATCTTAACCCAAATGTCGATCATTTGAAAGCGATTGTTGATGTTTTCGTTTTAAAAACGAACTCAATATAAAAAGCTAACTTGTGTACACATTATTAACCAGCAGCTGAAGAAACAAGAAGGAAATGAAAAAATAAAGTAAGAAATATATTCCTTGTACTTTCCTGTCAATTTACAAATTATTTACCATATGCATCTGTAAATTCTCTGTCTTTACTAATATTACACATTGCACCCCTCTCGGGATTCTCCATGGTGAAGTGGTCAAGCCGTCTGACTCGGGCTCCGAAGGTTGTATGTTCGATTCCGGGCCGCGTCCTTCATTTCACGAGTGCATTTTTTTCGGAGACTCCCGAGGGTCGTCGCTGGAGCTACGGAGTTCGTGCTTTGTGCGACGCTTTCCGCGCTGCTGAAAGAAACGGAGCCATATGGGATAAAAACCCGGTTGCATTGCAGCCGACTCTGTCGACTTTTTAAGCTACTTCTTTTATTGCACCCACTCCCATACCAATCCGTATGCGCCTTGTGTCGTCATGTGAATTGGCGGGGCGTTCCTTACTGTAAAATCAAGTTTGTTAGCGAGAAATTACTAGTTTTTCAGCAAAACATCAAAGAAATGTCGCCGCTTTCGATGATTTAAGTTGCTTTTGGACCTATCAAAGACATATTCCTTGGGTGAGGGTAAATATAAGACGGCGGGAAAAATTTCATAACGATGCAACAGACAGTTTTCAAAATAATTGATCGTGAATGACGGCATTCGTTTGTGGACATACTATAGACATGCTCAAGGACGGTTACATTACAAAGACCCCAAGAGGACACACTTACAAGACAGAGATAGATAGATAGATAGATAGAGAGAGAGAGAGAGAGAGAGAGAGAGAGAGAGATAGAGAGAGAGAGAGAGAAAGAGAGAGAGAGAGAGAGAGAGAGAGAGAGAGTAGGAAAGAGCCACAAGATTAAAGTCCAGGCATGCATGCCAAAAACCAAAACAAATGTGGAGGGTAATGACGAAACCGTTATTTCTCATAACAGACCGTCTGAATGAAAGATATGAGGCATGCGGTCCAGTCTGCCGATATAAAATCTCACAAGTGCCTGGACAAAGCAGCAATCAATCACTTTACTCAGTCTGTCTGTCTGTCTGTCTGTCTGTCTGTCTGTCTGTCTGTCTGTCTGTCTGTCTCTCTCTCTCTCTCTCTCTCTCTCTCTTACACATGACAACTATCTCTCTCTTTCTCTCTCTCTCTCTCTATCTCTCTCTCTCTCTCTCTCTCTCTCTCTCTCTCTCTCTCTCTCTCTTACACACACACACACACACATAAAGACACCGCTCTTTCTATCTATGTATCCATTAATCTGCCAATCAATCATTCAATTAATCATTCAGCCAATGAATCAATACACTGCCAATGAATCAATACACAATACAATGTCTGTCTGTCTGTCTGTCTGTCTGTCTGTCTGTCTGTCTGTCTGTCTGTCTGTCTGTCTGTCTGTCTGTCTGTCTGTCTGTCTGTCTGTCTGTCTGTCTGTCTGTCTGTCTGTCTGTCTGTCTGTCTGTCTGTCTGTCTGTCTGTCTGTCTGTCTGTCTGTCTGTCTGTCTGTCTGTCTGTCTGTCTGTCTGTCTGTCTGTCTGTCTGTCTGTCTGTCTGTCTGTCTGTCTGTCTGTCTGTCTGTCTGTCTGTCTGTCTGTCTGTCTGTCTGTCTGTCTGTCTGTCTGTCTGTCTGTCTGTCTGTCTGTCTGTCTGTCTGTCTGTCTGTCTGTCTGTCTGTCTGTCTGTCTGTCTGTCTGTCTGTCTGTCTGTCTGTCTGTCTGTCTGTCTCTCTCTCTCTTACACATGACAACTATCTCTCTCTTTCTCTCTCTCTCTCTATCTCTCTCTCTCTCTCTCTCGCTCTCTCTCTCTCTCTCTCTCTCTCTCTCTCTCTCTTACACACACACACACACATAAATACACCGCTCTTTCTATCTATGTATCCATTAATCTGCCAATCAATCATTCAATTAATCATTCAGCCAATGAATCAATACACTGCCAATGAATCAATACACAATACAATGTCTGTCTGTCTGTCTGTCTGTCTGTCTGTCTGTCTGTCTGTCTGTCTGTCTGTCTGTCTGTCTGTCTGTCTGTCTGTCTGTCTGTCTGTCTGTCTGTCTGTCTGTCTGTCTGTCTGTCTGTCTGTCTGTCTGTCTGTCTGTCTGTCTGTCTGTCTGTCTGTCTGTCTGTCTGTCTGTCTGTCTGTCTGTCTGTCTGTCTGTCTGTCTGTCTGTCTGTCTGTCTGTCTGTCTGTCTGTCTGTCTGTCTGTCTGTCTGTCTGTCTGTCTGTCTGTCTGTCTGTCTGTCTGTCTGTCTGTCTGTCTGTCTGTCTGTCTGTCTGTCTGTCTGTCTGTCTGTCTGTCTGTCTGTCTGTCTGTCTGTCTGTCTGTCTGTCTGTCTGTTTTTGTGTGTCTGTATATCTGCATATCCACTTACATGTCATTGTATCTTGTCTGTCTCTCTGCCTGCCTGCCTGTCATCCCTCATTCCGTCTGTCTGTATCTCTGCTTGTCTGTCTTCCTGTTTGTTTGTCAGCCTCTGCCTGCCTACATCATGCCAACAGCAGCATACATTCAAGGACGAGAAGTCAACACTTGAGTCACATTTACCGGTAAGGAGCGTAACCCGCTAACCTGTCAGCTATGAGCAAACCTCCCGTGTGAAGTACTACACACAAGATTGAAGAACGCTAACCCTTGCAGAAGCTGTGTCTATTCGGATGTCTAATCTACAGCTTTATATAAACAATACATGCCAGTATAATACTGTTGAAATAGTTGACGTCCCAGCGGCCGATGTGTGGCCTAGGATATTGTTAATCCTTGTGATTGTACAATCTCTTTGATGTCGTCAATCCATGTTCTTTCCTCGCGTGTCCTCTTGCTCTCGTATTAGAAATTCTTTGGTGTAGCGCAAGTGCTGGTATCTGGCGGTGTTGTATTCTAACCAGATGGCCGATCCATTTGATCTTCTGCTTTTTAATATATATGGCACAAGGTGTTGATCCCACTGTCTGTCTGATAACACAATTTATTTCTCGGTATCTGAACATTAAGTTGGCAGCTCTTCTCTAGCACCTTATTTCGGAGAATATTGATTTTGCCTGTGATTTGGATGATGTCCAGGTTTGACATTGGCAGCATAGGATTGCTGTGAATATGTCATTCATCATCTGTCGTTTTTCGGCCACAAGTATATTTGAATGTTATCTTATGGATGAAAGTGATATATAAGCTCACTTGCTTTTTGACATCTGACTAAGATGTCTCGAAATCAGATGTCAACGGTTAACTGGTTTTGCCTTACGAATAATGTGTGTACATCTGTAAGTTTTCTAGCGAATGTTTGTTTCCATTGACGACACACTGTAATTTTAGTGGCGGGCAATAATGTTGGTATTCTGGCAGTGGCCTTATCCATGTATACGTGTGCCTACTTTTGGTTTGTCGGAACTGCTGTCTGTTCTACTTTTCACAGTGAGGAGCATTTTGTGTGATGTTCACTGACACAGGAACAACGGAGCAGTATGGGATGACCCTGTGTCGTGAAGTTGGTACGACGATTAACGTCTATTTATGTTTTAAAATTTGAAAAACGAATAAACAATCCAAGGATAAACCTGAAGATGTCACAACATGGAAATATTGTCGAATAGAAGGAAAGTAATGGTAGGAGAAGAGAAGAACCAGAACTCTAGTAAAACTGTAATTGAAGGAAACAGTACTCAATGTTAACAACGTCAGATAATTAAAGCTCACCAGGTCTGTGTGGAAGCACCAATTCTTTGTAAAGGATTTCAAGGAATAAAACGTGGAGGTGAAATGTGCTGAAGGAAGACATCGTCACAAGTGTGTGGACAATATCAACACATGGACTGCAAGAGTCCTGTATGAATGCACCGCGAAGAAGCTGGACAATGTGTTGTAAACTCGCTATATCCAGAGCCCTGTATAGATAATTGATAAAGATAATAATATTTGAATTAAGATTTGCTCATATTCTTTGAGAATGCCATGTAAAGGGGAAAGCTGGCGTATGTCGTCAAAGCGGGAAAGATGGGGGGGGGGGGGGGGGGGGAGGGGGAGACGCAAGGGGAGACCAAAAGAGTAGTTGCTGGCGGTTCAAATTTTCCGTAAACAGGATCACCACAATCAGAAATGCTTTGCAGCACATCAGACAGAAAGTTCTGGACAGGCATGGTCAATAAAGCTAGACGGAATGTTCTATAGGGAGATGAGAATAATCACCTCCTTTGGTCGATAAAGAAAAAGTGTATGTCTGGCTAAGATCATGAAACCAAATACACAATTCATTTGTGAGGCTTTCTTTCCCTAAGTAATGAATGAATTGACGAAAACGAGTAGAATGCGAAAGGTTTAGAAGGATGTAATTACAAAAGGCAGCTATAACTCTTGTCAGCACGCAAACATCAACATGCTCTACAAGAAAATATCTAAGCGAAAATATAAATAAACGTTACTCATGTGTCCCGAGGAGCTGCCTTGTTATGTGTAGCACGCGCCAGCAATGGTGGTAAAAGAGAAAATACTAACATGCGGGCTGGACAGGAACAAGGAAGAAGACAGTATTGGAAGGTGTAATCGTGGGGGGGGGGGGGTGTCAATCACATAACCCTACAGATAGCCATAGCAAAATGACAGGAGGGAAAGGGAAGGGAGTCCTGGTGAGGGAACAGTGATACCTGTACATGAAATGGGCAACAATTGAAGGAGAGTGCATTTTCAGACGTTGTAATTGTTTATCTCACTTCTTCTTATAGCCCATGCCGTGTGGCGAAGGTAATCATGTCTGTGCACAGACTTCTATCTTTATGTGCTGACACTTATTTCTGATGTTGATGTTTCTCCATGTGATGATGTCAGACTGCACGGAATCTTCTCACTTGGTCTCCTCCTGCCTCTCCTCCTCTCCAACTTTCCCGCTGTGGCGACATACTGCAGCGTTCTCTTTCTCATGCCACGCCCACAAACGTATTGTACGGGGAGTGTGAGGAACGTACTGGAAGAGAAGCACTCGCCGAGGAAGGGGAGAGGGGTGGGTTCTTCTGACGACCGGATATTTCTTGTGCTGGTTTCTCAGCGGTGGATTTACTATAAGCCAAAATGCATTGCCTAGGTCCGAGTAGTATAATAGCATCATATTGGGCTTTCAACGGCCTGCCAAAAATACAACAGTTTTGTAAAACAGTGAATGAATTATAGGAACAACAAAATTATTTATATTATTATGGCACAGCTAGAAAAGTAGGATATAAAAATGCACTTTCCAAAGAGAAAACTAAGTATTGTAATTATTATGTGCAAATAGTATGCATGTTTATATTTTGTATATATAACTTAAAGGCCCTGCAAACGACAAGAAAGAATATGTCAAAGGAAATTAAGAAAATAGAAAAGTGGTTCAAATATTTAAAAAGAAATATATATATTTATATGGAATAAAGTCCCTTAACATTATATATTGTTATGTCCCATGTCTTAATTTAGTTTATGTGTGTTCATTTTGCTTATGCAGTCTCCCCCGAAGTTGTTATAAATTCGGTGAAATTTAAAAATTATGCTAGCCTGTTGTTATTACATCTGGTTATGCTCTAAAAAAAATAAGGAAATAAACAATGGCAAAACCATTATAATATGTGTTCTCATTGGAATAATAATTTTTATTAGTTAATAGTAGCAGTCAGATGGGTAGAAAATATAAAGGAAAAGAAATATTGTCCGGAATAAACAAAGCAAGAGACATGTTTTATATTTAAAAAAATCATGTGTAGTGTTTGTAAAATTGTAATCCAATGAAGGTAACAGCAGTAAAATCTATAATTACATGCCTCACAAATAAATGTCTAGAAAGGTTATGCTTCGCCAATTCATAGAATGATCAGCACACGCATCTCTCGTCAATTCATAGAACAAAACCTATTTTAAAACAAATAGTTTATTACATTTATTTTGTAAGTAAACGATTAATTTACTTATCCTCCTTTGATAGGAGGCGATCATTGGTGTTCATCACCTTGATGGCCAACTGTTGGGCACGCTCAACAATGTCTGTCCTCTTCCTGCTGGAGACACTCAGGCCGATCTCAGCTGAGAATATGCGGTACTGCATCAGTAGCACTTCCAGTTCCTAGACATTGTGAACGAGGAATTTCTTGGATCCATCAGAGCAGACGAGCTGGCACTTCCTCCAGGTACCGCAACCAATGTTTGGCATCTTGTACTGACCCTTGAACCTCCTCCTGACTAATGGTAACACTTGATGGCCTGTCAACGGCCTGCTAAAAATATAATAGCATTACTGCACACACAGCTATTAAACCTGGCATAATAAAAATATGTATATCATTATGAAGAAGCAAGAAAAAAAGATTATAAAAATGTATTATGCAGAAAGAAAACTAAATAATACAATCATTTGCGACAAACGCTAGATTCATTTTCTTTACATATATAAGATAAAGTACTTCTGAATGACTGCAAAGGTTAATTTGCAAATGAAGTTAACTATTCGTAATTTCCAATTCTGTAAATTTCAGAAATATATTTAGATTAAATAATGTCCCTTAATAAGTTTAGTCATTATGTCCCTTGCCTTAATTAAATTTTGTTTGTTCCTTTCGTTTATGTGGTCTCTCCCGAAGATGTTTGAAGAGAATTTTTAATAAATTCGGTGACCACTCAACAAATATGCTATGGTGTTGTTATGATAATCTGGACATGCTCTACATTTTTTTTAGCAATTAAGAAAATAACTAAACGAAACAGTTTTATGATTTCTTATCATGTGAATAATATTTTGTTTTGATTATGATAAATAGAGTTGGTAATAGCGATCAGATCGGTAGAAAATATAAAGAAAAAGGAATAGTGTACCTACTAAACACTGCTAGAGACATATTTTAACAACTCACATTTAGCAGTTACACAAGGATATAATACTGTCAAAGAAACTGCAGTAAAATCTATAATGCTGAATTTATAACCTAATAAAATTCACAGAAAATCATGTTTCATCAATTCATAGCGTGAATCGGTACAACTATCTCTCGTCAATTCATAGTGGATCGGTAAAACTATCTTTTGTCAATTCATAGAGTCAGTCGGTACAATTATCTCGGAACTGTCATAACATCTGATGGGAGGTGTATTAAAGACATTAGATCGAACATCACGATGGCAAAGATGCCTAATGGAAAACATACTAACCAATAAAAAGATGTCAATTGCAACGAGAAAAAGAGTGTTGAAGTGCTACATAGATCGTATACAATTATATGGATGAGTATCATGTACAGTAAGCAGATGAGCTGACGTCTGTGGAGACGTAGTTACTGAAAAAAAATATGCAAAGAATATAATGTAAAGACACAAAATCAACGAGCAAGTCCTACAAGGAACAAATGAAAACAGTAAACTGATTAAAGAAATTAACAGTTGGCAAACAAGATTATTTGGGCGCGTAATTGATGGAAATAAACGAACACAATTAGCAACAGTTGGAAAGATTGAGAGAAATGAGCAAGGGGAAGGCAGAGAGATAAATATATCAACAGCTTGATCACTTGCCATAATCGAGACAAGAACACAGACCTGATTCACGACTTGTAATAGTGTAAGGTGGCGAAACATGACCACCAATGCTTACGGGCATGGCACATGATGATGACTAACAAAGTAACTAACATAGAATGTGATAAGGCTTAGCTTCATAGCTTTGATACAGATACTCCCATTTCTTTGCTTATATGGGCAATGGTCTGGCTGCTGTTTTTTCCCTTTTCAAAGTAAGGATCAGGGACCAATACCTGTCATTGGCTGCATTCTCTTCGTTTTTGTTTTAGCACTGATAAGATTTGATAAGAAAAAAAAAACATGCACAAACAAATGCGATTCGTATGCTCAAACAATTGTTGTGTAAACAAAGATCTTGATATTCCGTTGAAAGTTACCAATATGGTAGACACTTTAAAGTTAGTTAGTTAGTTAGTCGCAGTTCCAACTTCACAGCAATGGGTCGTCCCCATTATGCTCCGTTCCTGTGCCAGTGAATATCACACAAAACGCTCCCCACTGCCCAATGTGAAAAGTAGAAAAGACAGGAGTCTCGACAAACAACATCCCGCACAAATACACTGTGCATAATGCCGCCACCAGAATGTCAACACACCAGTCCCCCACGAAACACCTAGTTCATCTCTGATGGAATCGGCTGTCATTTTCCTATCTGAATGTTTCCTAGATGTTCACCCACACAGTCCACGAAAATACAGTTCATCGCTGATGGCAGTGGCATTCAACCAGAAGCCCAGCAGCCACTAATTTCTGCATAAGGCAAAAACCGGTCAACTCTGGGACATAGCCACCTGCCATCACTCCGAACATGCTGTCACGTTTTAAAAAACCTGAGGCATATTCAAAAGCATTTCACACGAAACTCACAGCTCACAGTGTCGCGCCACGCTCTCACTCAGTAGCAGGGCGACGGAACCATCAAGCCTCCATAGTCGCCTCTTACGACATGCGTGGTATGCTACAGTGTTGCTGTTCTTTGCTTCCCTTATGGGCCCCGGCAACACACGGGAGAGACACTTTAAATACTGTGGTAATATGTGTGTTGTATATATTTGGAGGATTCGACGATTTGCTTGTTGAGTGACGTCTGACACTTGAATAGATACAGCCAAATATGCCAGACACTGAGCAATCGACTGTTTGTGTCTTCAATATTAAAAACCGTTTATCAGCAAAATAAGTGACGATTTGCAAACTGTCGTAAGATGGACAATCTTTTCTGGTGGGAAGGGTGTTGGTGGAAATGATGAAAGACGATGTTCAGCAAAGAAAGATATACTTGGTTATCATCACCTTTAACTTTTGCACCAAGCCTCGTGGGGAGAAATAGTTGACCTTCGAGCGTCATATGTATGGCACAGGATAGTGTCATTCCTTGTGATTGTACAATCTCTATGATGTCGTTAGTCCATGTTTTTTCCATGTGTGTCCTCTTGATCTCGTTTCAGATATTCTTTGGTGTAGCGCCAATGCTGGTAACTGGTGGTATTGCATTCTACCGAGATGGTCGATCCATTTGATCTTCTGCTTTTCAATATATGTGGCTCGAGGTGTTGATAAAACTATTTCTTTCTTGGTATCGGAAAGTTAAGTTTGCAGCTCTTCTCTAGCCCCTCATCTAGTAGATATTGATTTTGCCTGTGATTTGGATGATGTCCAAGTTTGATATTGGCAGCATAGGGTTGGTATGAAAATGCAATTCATCATCTGTCGTTTTGCGGCCATAAGTATATTTCAATGTTTCGTATGGGTAACAGTGATATATAATAAGCACACTTGTTTTTTGACATCTGACTAAGATTTATCGAAATCAGATGCCAAAGGTTAACTGGTTTTATATTATGAATGAAGTGTGTTTAACTGTAAGTTTTCTAGTAAATATTCGTTTCCATTGACGACAAACTTTAATTTTAGTGGCGGACATTTAGTCTTGGTATTGAAATAAACATCATATTAGGGGACTTCAATGCAAAAGCAGGAAATCAAGGTGATAGATACACAGTAGTAAACTATGGTTTTGGAGAGAGAAATGAAAGAAGATACAGATTCGTAGAGTGGGCAAAAGAATAGGAAATGATTGTAGGAAACACCTGGTTTAAGCAACACCCTAGAAGATTATGGACATGGAGGAGTCATGATAACAGGATTAGAAACCAGACTGACTACATTCCGATTAGCAGAAGATTTAGAAACGCGTTAACTATAGCAAAAACAGTTCTCAGTGCTGAATGTTATAGCGACCACAGATTACTTACAGGAACATTGAGGATAAAGTTGAAGATAGTCAAGTATATAACAGGAAACACTAAATATGATTTGTGTACATTGTGTAATGACAAGCAAATACAAAACAAATTCAACATAGAAGTACAGAACAGATTTGATATATTGTCTGATCTAGAGATCCTATTCCAGGATGAGGATGATCAATGGGAAATGTTGAAGAATTCAGTCAGTTTGGCTGTAGAAACAACTATTCCAAAACTAAAGAAGGTGGGTCGTAAGAAATGGATAACTGAAGAAATTTTACACCTAATGGAAACAAGAAGACTCAACAAAAATAATTCTATCAAATATGAAGAAATTCACAGACAAGTCAGAATGCTATGTAAGGAGGCAAAAGAAGCATGGCTTGAGGAAAAGTGCTTAGAAATTGAAAAACAACACAACAGTCAAAATACCAAATTAGTGCACAAAAGAATTCATAATAATAAAATATAAATATAAAATAATAAAAGATCAAGTACATCAACAGGCTGTCTAAAAACTAAAGATGACAAAATCATAATAGAAAAAGATCAGATTACACATGTATGGACAAATTATGTGAAAAACCTTTATGAGGATAACAGAATGGAACAGTATGATATTAGATTTAATAATGAAGGACCGCCAATTTTGAAGATGGAAGTTCGAAATGTTCTTAAGCATATGAAAGCTGGCAAGGCCCCCGGTGCCGATAACATCACAACAAAATGATCAAAACTTTATATAAGAGATATACCTCCTGAATTATGTAACTCTATATTTATTGCAATACCAAAGAAATCAGGAGCCTTGGAATGTGATCAACATAGAACAATTAGTATAATGAGTCACATCACAAAGATTTTGCTAAGAATTATCATGCAAAGAGGTAGGAAGAAGTTACAACCTGAAATAGTGGAAGAACAATGTGAGTTTGTGGAAGGAAAGGGTACAGTAAATGCTGTGTATATGCTGCGAACAGTTATTGAACGTGCTATAGAAGTAAACAAGGATATACATCTTTGCTTTATTGACAACACAAAGGCTTTTGATAGAGTTAGACATGCCAACATGGTGGATATGCTTTCAGATCTACAAATTTATGGGACAGACATAAGACTTATAAAAAAAAACATATATTGGAAACAACAAGCTGCGATAAGGATCGATAATGAAGTGGGACAATATCAGCCTATTAAGAGAGGTGTTAGGTGGGTATGTGTAATGTCTCCAGATCTTTTTTCCTGTACAGTGAAAATATTTTCAGAAATGTAGAAGATATAAATGGAGTCAGCATTGGAGGACGAAACATCAATAACATTAGATATGCAGATGATACAGTATTGATTGCAGGCAATGCGCAGGATCTGCAACAATTAGTAGATACGGTTGTTGTACATAGTGAGCAACTGGGTTTAGAATTAAATTGTTAAAAGACACAGGTTATGGTCGTCACTAGGAAAAACGAAGTGCCACAATGTAATATAAAATTAAATGGGAATATTCTTCAACAAGTGAATCGGTACAATTATCTCGGAACAGCCATAACATCTGATGAGAGATGCCTTAAGGAGATTAGAACAAGAATCGCCATGGCGAAAGTAGCCTTTAGAAAGATGAAATCCATTCTGACCAATAAAATGATGTCAACTGAAACAAGAAAAAGAGTGTTGAGGGGATACATAGAGCCTGTTCTTTTATATTGATGTGAAACTTGCACAATGTGCAGTCAAGCTGAAAAACATCTGGTGGCTGCAGAAATGTGGTTTCTGAGGAAAATGCAAAGAATACCATGGACAGATAGAAAAACCAATGACCAAGTACTACATGAGACAAATGAAAATCGTAAATTGATTAGAGAAATTAGACATAGACAGTCAAAATTTTTGGACATTATGAGAAGAAATGGATTAGAGAACTTAGTGACTACTAGCAAGATCGAAGGGAACAGACCAAGAGAAAAGACCGAGAGGAAAATACCTGGATGGCTTTGCCACATGGCATAGACGAGACAGGAACACTGAGCTGATCCACGACACTGGTGGCCGAGTTAAATGGCGAGCCATGACCGCCCACGCTATCCGGCATGGCACATGATTGATTGTTTGTTGCGGTGGCCTTATGCATGTATGCGTGTGCCAGCTTTTGGTTTGTCGGAACTGCTGTCTGTCCTACTTTTTCCAGAAATTTATGTGGTGAATTTGATCGAATTTGAACTTCCATCCATCGATCAAATTCACCACATAAATTTCTACCACCTCTGTCAATTTCCTTGACACCACCATCAAGTTAAACCCTACAGGCCTGACGACCTCCGTGTACTATAAACCTACTGATGCTCACGGTTTCCTCCTGTACAGCTCATCCCACCCCAAAAGCTGCAAAGATTCCATCCCATATTCCCAGCTACTCCGCCTTCGTCGTATCTGTCAGGACGATAATGACTTCCTCGAGAGAGCCCACGAAATGCTGGACTTTTTCCGCAGACGGTCCTACCCAGAGGACGTCTTGTCGACAGCTTTCTGCCGCATAACCCAGGTCTCGCGGGAAATGTCCCTCGCCAAGCATACGCGACCTCCGAACAATGAACCCAAGCTTATCCTCACCTTCCACCCACAGGCCTATGCCATCAAGCACATTTTCCTGAGACACTGGTCCATCTTGGAATCCGATCCTACCACTCGTGAGGTATTCTCCAATGGCCCCAGGGTAATTTTCCGCCGTAACCAGAGCCTCAGAGACCACCTTGTGTATAGTCGCCTCCCCACGGTTACTTCATCCGTGGGCACATTTGAATGCCATCGTAGGAACTGTCTGACATGCCCATACGTTGTTCAGACACCAGAGATTGCATTTCCACGAGGTACCTTCACCTTGAAAGATTCTTTCACTTGCACATCCCGCAATCTGATTTATGTTATCATCTGCAAACGATGTGACATGAAATGCATTGGCCAAACGGGCAGACGTCTTGCGGATCGTTTCAGGGAACACCTCAGGGACATCAATCTGGGCGCTGACAAACCTGTCCCCAACCATTTCAATTCCTCCAACCATAATGGAGCCGACGAAGCATGTGTCACCGCATTAAAACCTTGCTTCTCCAATAGCGGCGTCAGACTTAAAATTGAATGCCAACTAATCAACAATCTGGGATGCATCCACCCAGCCGGAATTAATACGGTTGTGGATGCTACAGTATAACTGTGGCATCTTCCCCAATTGTTCACACTATCTATTACTATGCTGTTCCCCCCCCCACCCCCCATATCTAGACTTAATTGTCCTCACATTCCTATATTTTCATAGCAGACTGTTCACATATTTTTGGCTACTCAAATCCTTTTTGGCAACCCATTTTTAATTCAGCTGGCCAAGTCACCTTTCCGGCCTCATATGGCTAAGTTATAGATCGTGTGTTAGTGTATTGTGGTCTTTCGTTTGCTGTATCTCGTTGTTAGCTGTGTTGTCATTGACAAAGATTCTGAGAATCGAAACGTCTGTGTGTCGTATTGTATGCGTTCGTGTGTATTTTATCTTATTTTATTATTCATTTTTATATTTATTGAGTGCTTCTGATTTCGGATTTTTCACCTGTATTTCGCGACACGTGGATCTCCTTGTAAGGTATGTGCAACGTTTGTTGATGTTTAGTTCGTTTTTTTTCTCGCAGGAGTTCAAAATACCTATTTGTTTCCATTTCATATTGTTATATCCTGCTGCAGCCGCTGCTTTTTCTCTCTATACCACAGACTTATAGCCTCGCAGGCTAATAAAGCGTCTAGAAGCTGGAAATCAGGATGAGAGCGCACACCAAATGGAGAACACCCGGGAAGGTCTGGCTCCGGGGAGTGTGAGGAACGTAATGGAAAAGAAGCACTCGCCGAGAGGGTGGTGGAGGGCTGCTTCTGAGACCGGTGATCTGTGAAGTTCTTTCCGCAGTGTATTTTCTATCATTAAACATGGATTTGGCCTAAAGGCTCAAGAACTCGATTCGTTAGCCGCGTTACCACGCGTTCGAAATGCGGCGGCGACCGATTTCGCAACAGACAGTGTCGCGCTGGCATTTTAACGTATTGGTATGGGAGCCCGTCGTTCAGAAAGCAATGGCAAACTACAGAACGTAAATCTTGATAAGACATCAACAACAGCAGCAAAATGCTGGTGTTGACAGCGATGTCATGTAAATAGGATATGCTACACAAAACAAAACAAAAATATCAAACACAAAATAACATGGATTGCTCAGGTCCGAGAATCATTTTTTGAATCTTATTGGCCTTGTTAGATGTGTACTCACTCCATATTGTTTAAGGGAAATCCTTAAACAATATGGAGTGAGTACACATCTAACAAACCTATGTAGAAGTTTATACAACAACAGTGAATGCATAGTGAGAGCAACTGGAGGACACTCAGAACCCTTCACCATAAGATCTGGAGTACGACAAGGTTGTGTCCTGTCCCCTCTCTTGTTCATAACATATATAGACAACATATGTAAAGAAACCAGCCAAGCAGAGACAGCAATAATACCACATGACGAGAACACAGAAGAAGAACCATCTGCAAATCTAACCATTAGAGAACTCCTGTTTGCGGACGACCAAGCTCTAATAGCAAAATCAGAAGCTGAATTACAAGACCACATGAATAGTCTAAACGAAATGTGTAGGGAACATAACATGAAAATTAGCACAAGCAAAACAGAGGTAATGACTATAACTAAAGAAGAACAAACAGCAACAATTCACCTAAACGAACATCCCTTGAAACAAGTAAAGAGCTTCAAGTACCTAGGAATTATAATATCATCAAATGGCAGATCAGAAGACGAGATCGAAAACAGGTGCAATAACGCAAACCAACTCATTGGACAAATGGCACCAATACTAAAGAACAAACATGTATCAATAACTACTAAGAAAGGACTTTACAACACAATCTTCCTACTAACTCTGTGCTACCAATGCCAAACCTGGACAATGACAGAAAAAGAGAAAAGAAAAATCACAACAACAGAAATGAGGTTCCTGAGAAGAATACTCAACGTATCAAGAAGAGATAAGATCAGAAATGAAGAAATCAGGACTAAAGTGGGGGTTAAAGCTGCTCTAGATTTTATTAGAAAGCAGCAAGTCAAATTGTTTGGCCATGCAAGTAGGTTACCAGTCAACAGCATGCCACAACAAGCAATGATGTACAGACCAGATGGAAACAGAGGAAGAGGCCGACCACGTAAACGTTAAACGGAGGGAATAGCAGAATCCATGAGAATGTCGATGTACGAAGCCCATAACCGGGCACTCTCACGAAGTTTATACTTCACCTCGACACCGCAAGGTACAAGAAGAACGTGATGAGATGAGATGATGAGATGAGTAATAAGTGTGTAATGTTTCACATTGGCCAGAGTCTCCTCATGAGGTTCCACTTCCCCGTGTGTGGTTCAGATGACCACCCTGCTATTGACCCTGGCCAGATCAAGTGTAGATGACCACACTTTGATCTTAGCCCAAAGCTCGATAATTTGAAAGCGATTGTTGTGGTTTTGTTTTTAATGAAGGCTCAGTGTTCCACAGGGGCCAGATCCTCTCCATCAAACCCGCACGACTCTGTGTGTCATTATGATGACCGCCTCTGAATGTGGCCCTGGCGAGAACCAGTGCAGATCCATTGGCACCTTGCCGTCTTGACAGACGATAGTTTGTGCTTTAAAAAGGCATAATAACTTTTAACTATGGTGGTAGCGAGTGTGACTGATAAGGCCAATTTGCGCTGTAAATGTCCGTTCACAGTGGGTGCATCTGAACACGTGGTCATTTCCACCATCATGCACCATCTTACGTCTCAAACGCTTGGTGTGTGACTTTTCTGCAATAATTTTCTCCTTTGACTTTATTCCATTTCTGATATTTGCCCTCCATGCAACACGTTCAGCGGCGACTTGCTCCCAATGTGCATTATCAATGCCTGTATCAATCATGTCCCGCTCACACACATCTTTGTATCGTAGTAGAGGCCGACCTTGAGATCTCTTACCCATCTGTAATTCACCAAAAGAGATATCCTTTGGTATTCTACCATCATCCATCCTCCTAAGATGTCCTATCCATCTAAGTCTACGAAGACTGAGCATGGAATAAACTGTCACACAACCTGATCTTTCCAATACTTCAGTATTTGTGATTTTGTCTTGCCACTTAATACCAAGAATTCTTCGCAAACACCGCATATGAAAGCTGTTTAAATTGTTCTCTTGGTGTGAGTAAGTTGTCCAGGTTTCACTGCCATAGAGAAGAGTACTAAGGACACAGGCTTGATAGACAAGGACTTTTGTTTTGGCAGTAAGCTTCCTGTTCTCCCAGACTCTTTTTCTTAACCTGTTCATTGATGTTGCTGCCTTACCAATCCGGATGTTGATTTCCTGATCTAGGGATAATTTGCTATTAACCACTGATCCTAGATATGTAAAATGGTCTACTATCTCTAGTTCAGCGTCGTCAATAAAGATTGATGGTACCTCATGTGCACCTTGTGACATAATCTGTGTCTTCTTTTTGCTAATTGTTAGACCAAATTCAGAACAAGCATTGGAGAATGCAGATAGTAGACATTACAATTCTTCCTCAGAGTGGGTCGTAACTGCAGCATCATCTGCAAAAAGCAACTCTCTGATCAGTACCCTCCTAATTTTGGTCTTAGCCTTCAATCTCTGAGCATTGTAGAGGCCGCCATCTGAGCGTGAGTGAATGTATATACCACCATCCTGATCACGAAATGCATATTTCAGTAGAAGTGAAAAGTATATTCCAAAGAGGGTGGGAGCTAGTACACAACCTTGCTTAACTCCACTCTTGATTTCAAATTCTTCAGAAGTTGCACCATCAAACTTGATTATACCCTTCATGCCTGTGTGGAACGATTCCACAATGGACAGAAGAGTTGGTGGGCAGCCAATCTTCTTTAGTGCCTTGAACAGACCCTCACGACTGACCAAATCAAATGCCTTTGTGAGGTCGATGAAGGCAATAAACAGTGGTTGATTCTGTTCACGGCATTTTTCTTGCATTTGTCGCAATGAGAATATCATATCAGTGGTAGACCGGTTCTGTCGAAAGCCACACTGTGATTCGGAGTAGACTTGATCTCCTAGGACTTGAAGTCTGCGCAGAACAATTATGGCAAATACTTTTCCAACAATACACAGAAGTGAGATACCCCTATAGTTGTTGCAGTCGCTTCGATCGCCCTTGTTCTTTTACAGTGTTATGATGCTTGAATCTTTGAAATCCTGTGGGACTTGTCCTTCACGCCAGCATAGCTCTATTAGCTGGTGGATCTGTATAGTGAGTGTGTCTTGCCCACTCCTGATAACCTCTATTGGAATCCCATCCTTACCTGGAGCCTTGCCAGATGCAAGTTCATTTATAGCACACTTAACTTCTGTTATGGTGGGAAGTGTGTCCAGGTGGTCAAGAGTTGGTAGAGCCTCTATGGCGTTGAGGGCATCATCCGCTAGTTTGGTCTCACTTGAGTAAAGCTCCAAATAGTGCTCTACCCATCTGTCCATCTGCCGTTTCTTGTCAGTGATGATTTCTCCAGTCAAGGTTTTCAATGGTGCACTTCTTTTGATCACTGGACCACAGGCTTTCTTTATTCCTTCATACATGCTTCTTATGTCTCCCTTATCACTTGCGATTTGAATGGACTCACATAACTTGATCCAATAATCATTTGCACACTGCCTGGCAGCCTTTTGCACATCCTTTCTAGCTTGCCTTAGCTCACTCAGAGTGTTACGCGTTGGTCTTTCCTTGTTTCTTAAGAGAGCTTTCTTCTTCTTATCAATCAAGGGCTGCAGAGTCTTGCTGTTGGCCGCAAACCAGTCCTGCCTCTTATGATCCACGGTGCCGTAAACCCCTACGGCAGTTTTATAAAGAGTTTCCTTAATTTGACCCCACTTTTCATTTACTGTACAATTTTCTGGTGTATCAGTGAAAGCGTCTTCAAGTTGCTGTTGAAACTGAAAGCACTTTTCAGGATCATGAGTGTTAATAATATTAATCCTGGGGCTAGATTTGTGTTTAGCTGTGTAGATTCTCTTTGGTCTCAGTCTAACCCTTGCAACAACCAAAGAATGATCCGTATCACAGTCAGCACTGTGGTAACTACGAGTCAATGATATATGGTTCAGATGTTGTCTCCGTGTGATGATGAAGTCCAGCTGGTGCCAATGGCCGGATCTTGGATGTTTCCATGTGACCTTATGCATCTCTTTTGTTTAAAAAAAGAGTTTGTAATACATAGGTCATTACTGGTGCAATGCTCCAGCAGCCTTTGCCCATTTTCATTCATGCGACCGATGTTGTATTTTCCAAGGGACACTGGCCATGAACTCGAGTCCTTGCCCACACGAGCATTGAAATCACCGAGCATATAAATGTAGTCAGATTTTGGAACTGCCTTGATCACGGAGTCTAACTCCTCATAGAACAAATCCTTCACATCATCAGAGGAATCGAGTGTCGGTGCATATGCAGTAATAATGGTGGCAAACCCACAAGAGGTTGCCAAGCGCAGGGACAATAGTCTTTCATTTCCTCCTGCTGGAATTTCAATCATTCCCAGTAGCGAATTCTTCACTGCAAAGCCCACACCGTGTTGCCTTTTTTCTGCCTGCCCTCTACCCTTCCAGAAAAAGGTGTAGTTGTTTTCCCTGAGTGACCCTTCCTCAGCGAGGCGAGTCTCCTGCAGGCCAGCAATATCAATGTTAAGACGATTGTGTTCGGCATCAATCACAGCCGTTTTTCTCACATCGTCAATATTGATGAAGTCAGTGGAAAATCCTGGACACATGGTTCTCACGTTCCAGGTTGCAAGCCGTAGCTTGAGGTTTCTATTTTTATTTTTTTTTGTACCTGGTGCATTGGTTTTACAGCCTGCGATTCAGATTTTGTCCTAGCCCCAAGCACCCATTGAAGCAAGCAGGCTGTGGCGGATCAGCACCCAATTGGCTGGGGGCTGCCCAGCTTGAGGCGGGCGGTAGATGATCAGTGACACCTATAGGTGTCTCCCACCGTCAGAAGCAACGCGTGGCGCCCCATGTCTACGCCAACTGACAAGGACTTATAACCCGTAACAATTGCCTCTCGCTTTGATTCCGAGACCAGTTAAGACCAGGGATGGAGTTATTGCCTCTCCATAGCACAAAGCCTGGGCTAAAATATAGAGATCATGTGTTGCCCATGCAGCATGATCCCTCTCTCGGCCTGCCTAGTTCACTCCAGAGGAAAGGTAACACCCCTACATCTGGAACAAGACAAGCTGCAGAAGCTGCCGGATCAGCAAAGCAATGCTCTAACTGTCCGCCTGTCGGAGCTTCGATCCTAGACCAGTCGCCAACCAAGGCTTAGGGCCTGGTCTGCCCTGCCATGACAATTTTGTCTTTAGCTTGCATTTCCTCGCGCCAGGGTAAGGCTTGTACCCTCCCAATTGCGCTCTTCCGCCCGAAGCCGTTGGCACAATGTGGGGTGTCGGGTTTACCAGTGCAGATAATACACTGATATTAGCCAAAAGATCCAAATATAAAATAGCCACAGTTTATTTGGCCTTTCAAAAGCCAGTCAAAAATATAACATTCTGAACGTCAGTCGTATAAATTAGTAAATATACATGTCTTATTCCAGAAAAGCAATGAAAGCATGTTACCAAAATTAGTTAAACATCAAGCAATGTAACTAAGTAATTTATAAGTTGTGTTAAAACGCTGTTCATTTTTCTATAACGTATATAATTTTAAATATTGTGACATTTCATTCATGGTTGATTTATGTACGAAACTAAGGAATCATTAAAAACCTAATTTTCAAAACTGTAAGTGTTAGATATATTTTTAGATTGCATAATGCCCCTTAATATGTTAAATGATTATGTCCCTTGATTTAATTTAAGTTTGTTGCTGTTGTTTATGTGGCTTCTCCCGAAGTTGCAAAGAAAAAATTAAAACCACAAACGTATTGGAGAAATTAAACGTAGACAGTCAAGATTATTTGGACACGTTTTTAATTAGGAAAAAAAAAAAGAGCTAGACAATTTAGTAACAACCTTCACGATTGTGGTGGAAAGAACAAAAGGTAGGTAGAGAGATAAATATCTAGATGGATAGACCACGTGACATAATCGAGACCAGAACACAACGCTGATCCACAACTCTGGTGATTGTGTGACACGATTAAACATGGCCGAACATGATTATCTGCATGACATGATCATGACAAACAAATCTATAGAGATTAAAAGTGGTAAGGCTTAGCTTTATAGTGTTCCCACTGATAACGTTATTGAAGCTGTCGCTGGAGATACGGAGTTCAAGCTTTGTGCGACGCTTGCGGCAGGCCGCTCTATGGAAAGACACCGAGACATATGGGATAAAACAAGTTGCAATGAAGTCGGCCCTGTCGCCTTTAAACCATGCATTCCTTTTTTATCCCGCACTCTACATCGAGTTTCGGACCTTGCGAGTAAGCGACCGCCGAATACAGAACACCTGTACCGCCATGAGGAACAGTATGAGCGAAGTCGCACACTCAATGGCCAACCCATCTAGTCGTATGTACCGGGTTGACAAAGGCAGCTGAGATCTCGAGAAGAATTGCTTTTTTATTCAGCTTGAGGCGAGCTGTAGCTGATCAGTGACACCTGTAGGTGTCTCCCATCGTCAGAGGCAACGCGTGGCGCCCCATGTCTACGCCAATTGACAGGGACTTATAACACGCAACAGTTGCCTCTCGCTTTGATTCCGAGACCAGTTAAGACCAGGGATGGAGTTATTGCCTCTCCATATCACAAAGCCTGGGCTAAAATATAGAGATCATGTGTTGCCCAAAGAGCATGATCCCTCACTCGGCCTGCCTAGTTCACTCCAGAGGAAAGGTAACACCCCTACATCTGGAACAAGACAAGCTGCAGAAGCTGCCGCATCAGCAAAGCAATGCTCTAACTGCCCGCCTGTCGGAGCTTCGATCCTAGACCAGCCGCCAACCAACGGCTTAGGGTCTGCCCTGCCATGACATTTTGTCTTTAGCTTGCATTTCCTCGCACCAGGGTAAGGCTTGTACCCTCCTAATTGCGCTCTTCCGCCCGAAGCCGTTGGCATAATGTGGGGTGTCGGGTTTGGTAAGCGCCGCCCAACGTTCGGCGCTAACAGAAACCAGGTAGTACCGTCTACTGTTATACGATGGATCATATATGTGTGTGTGTATATATATATGTATATATATAATAAAAAAGCGAAGCACCGTGTTAAGATTTCCTATCAAGTGCATTATATTTTGTTTTGATTGTGATAACCATAGTTATAGTAGCAACCGGATCTAGAAAACATAATTTAAACGGAATATTGTGCTTAATAAACACTGCTAGAGTCAAATGTTTTTTTTTTAAATGATGTTTAGGTTTTACACAAGGAAATAACCACATGAAAGAAACTGCAGTAAAATCTTTTAAGCGCTACATTTCTAACCCCCCCCCCCCCCGCCCCCCCCCCCCAAAAAAAATAATAAATAAATAAATAAAATGCACAGAAAATCATGTGTTATCAATTCCTAGAGCGAATCGGTACAAATATCTCTTGTCAATTCATAGAGTGCATCCGTACAACTATCTCTCGTCAATTCATAGACTGAATCGATACAACTATTTCAGAACTGCGATAGTATCTGCGGGGGGGGGGGGGGGGGTTAAAAACATTATATCAAGCATCGCTATGGCAAAGATGTCTAATGGTAACCATACTGATCAATAAAAAGTTGTCAACTGCAAAGAGAAAAAGAGTGTCGAAATGCTGCATAGATATATACAATTATATGGACATGAATCATGTACAGTAAGCAGAAAAGCTGGCAAACATCTGATGGCAGTTGAGACGTAGTTCTGAGGAAGATGAAAGAATATAATGGAGAGACAGAAAAACCAATGAGCAAGTCCTACAAGGAACACATTACAACAGTAAACTAATTCAAGAAATTAAAAGTTGGCAAACAAGATTATTTGGGCAGGTAATTAACGGAAATAAACTAACAAAATAAGCAATTGTTGTAAAGATTGAGAGAAAGGAACAAAATGAAGGTAGCGAGATAAATATATCGATGGCTTGATCACATGGCATAATGAAGATAAAAACACATAACTGATTCACGACTGGTAATGGTGTGAGGTGGCGAAACATGACCTCCCATGCTAATCGGCATGGCACATGATGATGACTAACAAATCAACTAACACAGAAAGTGGTAAGGCTTAGCTTCATAGTTTCGATGCTGAGACCCCCATTTCTGTGCTTATCTGGGCAATAGTCAGGGTGCTATTTTCTTTCCTTATCAAAGCAATGATCAGGGATCATTACCTGGCTGCATTCTCTCCGTTTTTGGTTTAGTACTGCCGGGATTTGATAATAAATAAAAACATCCGTTGAAACATGTGCGATTCGTACGCTCAAACTATTGTTGTGTAACCAAAAAGTCTTGATATTTCGATGAAAATTACTGAAAGGGTAGACACTTTAAAATACTGTCGGAATATGTGTGTTACATATTTCAGCTTGAAGGATTCGTCGATTTTCTTGATGTGTGACTTCTGATACTGCAGTGAAATCCAAACTGACAATAAACTGTGCAATCTACTGTTTGCGTCGTCAGTATAAAAAATTTAAAAAAATATATGTGACGCGGGTAAACTGCGAAGAGGGATGGGGAGGGGAGGGGAGGGGGGATGGAGTCGTAATGAAATAGGATGTTCAGTAAGAGACCTGATACTTGATCATCATCACCTTCCACTTTTGCTGTCAAGCGTCGTGGGGAGAATTAGTTCCCGTTCCAGCGTCCAATATGTGGCACAGGATAGTGTCATTCTGTGTCAATCCATATTTTTCCTCTCATGTCCTTTCACTCTCGTATCAGATATTCTTTGGTGTAGCTCAAGTGTTGGTTGCTGACAATATTGCATTCTAATGAGATGGCCGAACCATTTGATCTTCTGTATTTCAATATATGTGGCTCAAGGTGTTGATCCCCTGTCTGTCTGATAACACTATTTCTTTCTCGGTATCGGAAAGTTAAGTTGGCAGCTCTTCTCTAGCCCCTCATCTCGTAGATATTGGTTTTGCGTGTGATTTGGAGGATGTCCAAGTTTGACATTGGCAGCACAGGGTTGGTGTGAATATGTTATTTATTATCTGTCGTTATGCGGACATAAGTATATTTGAATGCTTCAGTATGGGTGATAGTGATATATAAGCTCACTTGCTTTTTGAAATCTGACTCATATTTCTCAAAATCAGATGTCAATTGTTAACTGGTTTTTCTCACGAATAATGTGTCTACAACCGTTAATTCTCTAGTGCATGTTTATTTCCATTGACAACAAACTTTAATTTTAGTGGCGGACATTTAGTCTTGGTATTGTTGCAGTAGCCTTATGCATGTATGCGTGAGCCTGCTTTTGGTTTGTCGGAACTGCTGTCTGTTCTACTTTTCACAGTGAGGAGCATTTTGTGTGATGTTCACTGAGACAGGAACAACGGAGCAGTGTGGGATGACCCTTTGTCGTGAAGTTGGTACAACGGCACACGTCTATTTTATGTTTTAAAATGTGGACAACGAATAAACAATCCAAAGATAAAACTGAAGATTTCAAAATTTGGAATTAATGTCGAATAGAAGGAATGTGATTGCAGGAGGCAAGAAGCAATAAATCTCCAGTAATAATGCACCAAGACACCTTATAAAATTAACGTGAATGGAAAGCCACGCGTGCAGGTCAATAGTGTTTTCACTTATATCAATTAATAACAGTTGACGGCAGGTGAGAGGCAGACATGAGTATGAGAGAAGTAGACAAATAACATTTAACAATATGGAACATGTTCTCCTGGAAATCAGAGTGTGAGCGAACGACAGGAGAATAATAAATGGGAAAATCCTCCCCCTGGAAGTGTGAGGAACGTAATCGACGCGAGGTACTGGTCGAGGGGGCTGGGAGAGGGTGGGAGGTGTGACTGCTTCTGACGACTGCAGACCTGCTGTGACCTCCCCCAGCAGTGAGTTTTCTAGCAATGAACGTGGATGACGTATGTCCGTGTAAAAAACTTATTTTTGTTTGTTTGTAATAAGGGCGCAATGTTTCACAGTGGCCAGAGTCTCCCCATAAGCTTCCACTTCCCCGTGTGTCGTTCAGATGACCACCCTGCTATTGACCCTGGCCAGATCAAGTGTAGATGACCACACTTTGATCTTAGCCCAAAGCTCGATTATTTGAAGGCGATTGTTGTGGTTTTGTTTTTAATAAAGGCTCTGGGGTTCCATAGGAGCCAGAACCTCTCCATCAAACCCGCACGTCTCTGTGTGTCATTATGATGACCGCCTCTGCATGTGGCCCTGGCGAGAACCAGTGCAGATAATACACTGATATTAGCCAAAAGGTCGAGAAATAAAATAAAACAGCCACAGTTTATTTGGCCTTTTAAAGGCCAGTCAAAATTATAACATTCAGATTCAACGTCGTCTTTAGTAAATTTCCGATCCGATCCGATCTTGAGAAGAAAAATTGCAAACTCGGTCTCCATCAACCTGCTTCTTTAGCGTGGGTTAGATTGTCGATCCGTGGATTGGTGTGTATTGATACTGTTCCTCTTTGTGCTCTCTTTCGAGTTAATTTTGCTCGTGTTGGTTGTAGCTCCTGCTCCGGTGTCAGTGAAGGCTGGTTCTTATGTCGGTTTTTGAACTTGTTTATTGGCGTGCGTTGTCCGGTTCCATTTCATCCAGGTACTGCTTCCTAGTTTTTTTTTTTTTTTTTTTTTTTTTTTTTTTTTTTTTTTTTTTAATACTAACTAGTACAGAGTTGGTTGTTTTACTCTTGTGTTACTCCCCGGTACTGGTTACCGGGCTATTTAGTCCTGAGAAGGACTCGTCGTGTTCGTAGACCGGCACCTCAAGGTCGGTTGCAATCCGTGGCCCCAGTCCGTCTTTCCTTCTCTCTGTTCGTTACCAGCGCCTGCGCTTCTCCATACCAAGATGTCACCATCATCCCCCAGGCACAGCCAGTGGCCCATCAAGGAGAGCTGAGCCCCAAGCAAGCCCTCTCGTCCCCTAACGCTCCTTTCCAGGACCACGCCCAGGACATCCATCAAATGCCAAACAGATGGATGTCCTGAAAAAAAAAGAAAAGGTAAAAGAATTTCGAAAAAAAAAAAAAAAATAAAATAAAATAATAATAATAATAATAATAATAAAGTGTTTATAGTTTTGTTTTTATTGAGACATATAACGGGGACGTAAAGGTACAAACTAACGAAGAACAGATACAGACATGAATGACGTCCTCTCCTCCTCCTGGTTTCTGTCTTCTTTCTTAGGTTGAGGTTATATTTCCTTTCCTGTTCGACATATGTATTGCCTGACCAGCCTCTGGATCTCTGCGTTACTCTCTACGTGCAGGCATTTCGTCATTGTCATTGGTGAGTTGGTTTTACTGAAGTAATCTCTTAACTCTCTTCGCTCATTAGCTTCAGCTGTGTTGATGATAGGTATTACCTTCATCCTGTCCAAAGAAGTATTTTCTTCTTTGTTGTTAGCAGACATGTTTATCGTCCCTGAATCAGAGTCCGTAGTATAACCTACATGAATGCTTGGTGTATCTTGAATTTCCTTTTTGAAAGACTCTAAGATACTGACATCGTAAGAATTCTCCTCCGTGTCTTGATTGTCCTCCATGGCCGGGCTCTCTTGTGCCAAGTCCATTTGAGGTTAGTAAATTTATAAGTATTATTCAAAAAAACCAATGAAAGCATGTTATCAAAATGTGTTTCATATAAAGCAATGTAACTAAGTAATTTATCAGTTGTGTTAAAATGCTGTTTACTTTTTTCAAAGTATATAATCTGGACTATTGCAAAATTTCCTACATGGTTGATTTATAAATGATACTAACGAAACCCTAAACGGCTAATTGCTAAAACTGTAAGTGTTAGAAATATGTTTAGATTGGGTAATGCCCCTTAATATTTTAAATCGTTGTGTCCCTTGGTTATTTTAATGTTTTTGCTTTTGTTTATGTGGCTTCCAGCGAAGTTGCAAGGACAAAATTAAAACCATACACGTATTGGAGAGATTAAACGTAGACAGTCAAGATTATTTGGACATGTTATTAATTAGAAAAAATAACAACTAGACAATTTAGTAACAACCTGCAAGATTGTGGTGGAAAGAACAAAAGGAAGGCAGAGAGATAAATATCTAGATGGATAGTCCACGTGACATAATCGAGACCAGAACACAACGCTGATCCACGACTCTGGTGATGGTGTGAGACGATTAAACATGGCCGAACATGATTATCTACATGACATGATCATGACAAACAAATCTATAGAAATTAAAAGTGGTAAGGCTTAGCTTTATAGTGTTCCCACTGATACCGTCATGGAAGTCGTCGCTGGAGATACGGAGTTCAAGCTTTGTGCAACGCTTGCGGCAGGCAGCTCTATGGAAAGACACCAAGACATATGGAATAAAACAAGATGCAATAAAGTAGGCCATGTCGCCTTTAAACCATACATTCCTTTTTTATCCCGCACTCTCCATCGAGTTTCGGACATTGTGAGTAAGCGACCGCCGAATACAGAACACCTGTACCGCCATGAGGAACAGTATAAGCGAAGTCAGGCACTCAACTACCAACCCGTCTAGTCGTATGTACCGGGTTGACAAAGGCAGCTGAGAGTTCGAGAAGTGTTGCTTTACAAATACGAGACAAGGGTTTGCATCAGCCCCAGGTCTGTACAACGTTTATTTTAATGGGCATGGCAAGGCGCGTAGAGTGCCCTGGTCACCCACTGCACCCGTATTCCTCTCCAGTCGTCTTGACTTGTCTTGCCACTGGATTCAAATGGACTCTGGCAAAACAGTGTGGTAGACGAATTGCGCAACTCTTCCTCACTCTAATCCAATTCATAGCGCAAGTCAGTCTTCATCCAATCACAATGTTTATTTAGTGATAACATTTAAACAGGTAGAAAGAAGACTGGAATCACATTACAAATGTTGCATGTGCGTTGCATGACGTGGTGAACAACCACACATCATAAGTCGATTGTTTTGGGAATTTTACGTTCAGTTGTTTGCCAGTGCCGGCTCCGTGGCGAAGGTGTTACCGACCCAATTCGTAATCCCACATACCGAGTTCGAAACACAGCTGAGGGCGATTTGCAAGTAGATCGCCTTGCGCTGGTTTCCCATACAAAGGTTTGAGTGCCGGTCGCTCAGAAAGCAAGGGCAAACTATTGAACGTAAATTTGCTAAGACATCACCAACAGCCAAACAATGCTGGGGTTGACTGCAGCGCCCAGTAAAGGATATGCAACTAACTGGTTTTTATTTGTTTTTTGTCATTACTCTGTGAACGAGAAGTCAACTTCTAAGTCCAACTGACCAGTGTAGGGATTGAATCGCAGTCAGGGCACCGGAAATGTACCGTTAACCCAGTGGTAACGAAGACCTCTTAACACCATATTGGAGGAGTAGCGGTGAAAAGTAAAAGATACATTCCACGATCGTTGTATTAGTTTTATTAACTGAACCATAGCGGAGTTTATTGTAAACATTAGGCGATCAAAATGACTGGATATAAACACAAAGTAAATAAAACCAATGGTTATCAACAATGACAGCAACAACCACTTTAAAAAATTAATGTGACTGGACAGCCACTTATGTACATAATTCATATATCCCACCTCATCTATTGACGTACGGCAGAAGTCATGTGGGTTGTCCTGATTGTCAGTGTGTAATTTGGTCACATGTCGTACTGCAGAGCTCAACGTATATAGTTTAGAGTACTGATTATCAGATTACTGTTGTTGTCACTGCTTCGTTTGGTGAATAGAGTTATGTTTCCATTGCGTGGTGACTTTCACTATGTACTTACAATTTGATAGATTTTTTTATTACATTGGTTTTGTCCCCTGTATACATGTATATACTGTGTTCGCCAGGAATGAGGCGCTGGAACCTCTTGCCCCCGGGTAAATTGGGCCCGTTAGCTATTAAAGCGGCCAATTTAGGAGATGAAAAACTCCGATTATAAACCCCTAAGTTTAAGGTTGACCGATGTGCCGAGGACTGAATGGCTACGGGTGAGTTGGTCGTGAACGTGGAACGTCTGGTATGCGGGCGGGGCGTATGGACTCCTGATGGACATCCCCTGCCCCTTCCCTAGTAAGCAGGCAATGCTAGAAGGACCGTTTTTAAACAAAAAAATAATAATATAATTATTAATATAATTAATTCAAAAAAATATAATTAAAGTACACTATGTTGACATGGAAGCACCAATTCTTTTTAAAGGTTTTCATGGGATAAAACGAGGAGGTGAATTTGCTGTAGAAAGACATCGTCACAGTGTGTGGACAATATCAACACATGGATTACAAGATTATAAGTGTGTGGACAATATCAACACATGGATTACAAGATTATAAGTGTGTGGACAATATCAACACATGGATTACAAGATTATAAGTGTGTGGACAATATCAACACATGGATTACAAGATTATAAGTGTGTGGACAATATCAACACATGGATTACAAGATTATAAGTGTGTGGACAATATCAACACATGGATTACAAGATTATAAGTGTGTGGACAATATCAACACATGGATTACAAGATTATAAGTGTGTGGACAATATCAACACATGGATTACAAGATTATAAGTGTGTGGACAATATCAACACATTGATTACAAGAGTCATGTATGAATGCACGGTGAAGAAGCTGGACAATGTTTTGTAAACTCGCTATATCCAGAGCCCTTTACCGATATGGCACTTTATGAAGATACTAATATTTGAATTAAGATTTGCTCATATTCTTTGAGAATGTCATGTGAATGAGGCAGCTGGAGCATGCCGTCACAACAGGAAAGTTGTAGGGAATTAGAAGCAGGGGGAGAACTGAGAGAAGACACTGGGCGGTTTGACATTTTTATATGCAGGAATATCAGTGTCAGAAATGGTTGGCAGAACATCAGACAGAAGGTTCTGGTCAGGCATGGTCACCAACACCAGACAGCATGGACTATAAGTTGAAGATACTACTCGACTCTTTTGGTCGATACATAAAATGTGTTAAGTCTTGGCTAAGATCCTCAAACCAAATAAACAATTCATTTGTTAGGATTCTCCCACCCCCTCTATGTTATGAATGAATCGACGAAAACGAGCAGAATGCGAAAGCTTTAGTAGGATGCAATCACAGGCGGCAGCTATAACCCTCGTCAGCACGCAAACAACAAACATGCTCTATATGGCAGCAATCTACACGGACATATATAGCTGCCTTGTTATGGACTCGACACGTGTGAAGCACGCGCCTCGAATGGTGGTAGAAGAGTTAGTTAGTTAGTTAGTTAGTTAGTTAGTTAGTTAGTTAGTTAGTTAGTTAGTTAGTTAGTTAGTCGACAGATCATCCTCATTGCACATCGAACCATTCAGTCCATAAGTGCTCGGATCCCCTCTTCAGCAAATCCCGCAGCGTGTAGCGGCTAACGACACCAGTTCTGTGTTGGTTTATCAATCTTCTTTGGCTTCCTGCGTAGTGTTCTTGTTTGGCCACCCCTCTTTTAATTTGCTGTTCTCGCAGTCTGGCCAAGGTTGAAGATTCACAGTCATCACTTGGTTCTCGCAAAAGTCTTACTTCTCGTAGAGCATTCAGAATGTCAGAATGGTCCATGGCGCGTCCGCGCTCCACAGTAGCCTTACTTGCAAGTTGTCAGCCCGCTCATTACCTTGTACTCCCGCATGCCCTGGCATGAAGATGAAACTAATCTTTGCCAGCCTAGACCGCTCCAGAGACAGCAACCATTCTCTTGTACAACCAAGAATAATGAGCATAGCTTCATTCTGTATCCTTTCCATCCTTTCTATCTGCTTATCTCCTTTTCTATCGGCTGAGAGTCTGAATTGCCATCGCATACTCAAAAACAGACATGACCAGCCCCTCGTATAGAAGACATAGATGGCGCTGCTCACAGTTTGCTGCCGCCATCACCCGCACCGCAGCTAACCCCCGCTTGGCCTTTGTTATCACCTGGTCTTTGTGTTAATTATAAGCAAGGCTTCGAACAAACCGTATCACCAGGTATTTCATTGCCTGCGTTCTTTCCACCGTCTTTGAACACAGATTTACAGTTAGTGTTGGAGTGTTGACAATATGATTATTCAACGAGAACCAAGTCACTGTTGCCTTTGTTGGGTTGACCATTGCCCCAGCCTCAACACACCAAGTACTTATGCGATTGAGCATAAGTGATGCATAAGCGGTGGTAGAAGAGAACAAACGGACACACGGGCTGGACAGGAAAAATGTATTCGAAGGTAGTACTGGAAGCTGTGGGGGTGGAGTGGGTCAATCACAAAACGCCACATATAGGCATAGAGATATGACAGGCGGGCAAGGGGATGGCGTCCAGGTGAGCAACAGTGACACCTGTAAATGACATGGGCAACAATTGATGGAGTATGCATTATGAGGCGTTTTAATGGTTCATCTCACTTCTTCTTATAGCCCATGCTGTGTGACGAAGGTAATCATGTCTCTGCATAAACTTCGGTCTCGTTGGCTGCCACTCATTTCTGATGTTGATGTTAGTTAGTTAGTTAGTTAGTCGCAGTTCCAACTTCACAGCAACGGGTGGTCCCCATTATGCTCCATTCCTGTGCCAATGAATATCACACAAAACGCTCCCCACTGCCCAATGTGAAAAGTGGAGAAGACAGGAGTCTCGACAAACAGCCCGCACAGATACACTGTGCATAATGCCGCCGCCAGAATGTCAACACAATAGTCCCCCACAAAACACCCAGTTCATTTCTGATGGAATCGGCAGTCTTTTTCCCATCTGGATGTTTCCAAGATGTTCACCCACACAGTCCACGAAATACAGTTCATTGTCGATGACAGTGGCAGTCAACCAGAAGCCCAGCAGCCACGCATTTCTGCATAAGGCAAAAACCGGTGAACTCTGGGACATAGCCATCTGCCATCGCTCCGAACATGCAGTCACGTTCCAAAATACCTCGGGCAGATTCAAAAGCATTTCACACGAAACTCACAGCTCACAGTGTCGTAAACTGATCAGAGACATTAGACGTAGACAGTCACAATTTTTTGGGCATGTTATGAGAAGAAATGATTTGGAGAACTTGGTGACAACTGGTAAGATCGAGGGGAACAGACCAAGGGGAAGACCTAGAAACAAGTATCTGGATGGCTTGGCCTTGTGGCATGGTCGAGACAGAAACACGGAACTGATCCACGACTCTGTTGATCGAGTGAGATGGCAGAACATGACCGCCCACGCTTACCGGCATGGCACATGATGGATGGATGGATTCTCCATGTGATGATGTCAAACTGCCCGACATCTTCTCTCTTGGTCTCTCGCTGCCTCTCCCCCACTCCAACTTTCATACTGTGTTGACATACTGCAGCGTTCCCTTGCTCATGTCACGTCCACAAACTTATTGTGAAATAAAACGCTACTGGCCAGTAAGGCGTCTAGAAGCTGGACATCAGGATGTCAGCGCACGCCAAAAGAAGGACACTCGGGAAGTTCCGCCACCGTATAGTGTGAGGAACGTAATGAAAGCGAAGCACTCGCCGCGGAAAAAGGGACGGGGGTGCTGCTTCTGACGACCGGAGACTTCATGTGCTGTTTTCTCCGCCGTTGATTTTCTATAAGTCAACATGGAGTATAGTAATATGAATCTTATATATATATATATCCATGTCAGGTCTTAGTCAGATATGACTGAGCTACCGTATAACAGTAGACGGTACTACCTGGTTTCTGTTAGCGCCGAACGTTGGGCGGCGCTTACCAAACCCGACACCCCACATTGTGCCAACGGCTTCGGGCGGAAGAGCGCAATTGGGAGGGTACAAGCCTTACCCTGGTGCGAGGAAATGCAAGCTAAAGACAAAATTGTCATGGCAGGGCAGACCAGGCCCTAAGCCTTGGTTGGCGACTGGTCTAGGATCGAAGCTCCGACAGGCGGACAGTTAGAGCATTGCTTTGCTGATCCGGCAGCTTCTGCAGCTTGTCTTGTTCCAGATGTAGGGGTGTTACCTTTCCTCTGGAGTGAACTAGGCAGGTCGAGAGAGGGATCATGCTGCATGGGCAACACATGATCTCTATATTTTAGCCCAGGCTTTGTGCTATGGAGAGGCAAATCACAAATACTGAAGTATTGCAAAGATCAGGTTGTGTGACAGTTTATTCCATGCTCAGTCTTCGTAGACGTAGATGGATAGGACATCTTAGGAGGATGGATGATGGTAGAATACCAAAGGATATCTTTTTTGGTGAATTACAGATGGGTAAGAGATCTCAGGGTCGGCCTCTACTACGATACAAAGATGTGTGTAAGCGGGACATGATTGATACAGGCATTGATAATGCACATTGGGAGCAAGTCGCCGCTGAACGTGTTGCATGGAGGGCAAATATCAGAAATGGAATAAAGTCAAAGGAGAAAAGTATTGCAGAAAAGTCACACACCAAGCGTTTGAGACGTAAGATGGTGCATGATGGTGGAAATGACCACGTGTTCACATGCACCCACTGTGAACGGACATTTACAGCGCAAATTGGCCTTATCAGTCACACTCGCTACCGCCATAGTTAAAAGTTATTATGCCTTTTTAAAGCACAAACTATCGTCTGTCAAGACGGCAAGGTGCCAATTATATATATATATATATATATATATATATATATATATATATATATATATATATATATATATATATATATATATCTGGTCAGGTCTTAGTCAGATATGACTGAGCTACCGTATAACAGTAGACGGTACTACCTGGTTTCTGTTAGCGCTTACCAACCCCGACACCCCACATTGTGCCAACGGCTTCGGGCGGAAGAGCACAATTGGGAGGGTACAAGCCTTACCCTGGTGCGAGGAAATGCAAGCTCAAGACAAAATTGTCATGGCAGGGCAGACCAGGCCCTAAGCCTTGGTTGGCGACTGGTCTAGGATCGAAGCTCCGACAGGCGGACAGTTAGAGCATTGCTTTGCTGATCCGGCAGCTTCTGCAGCTTGTCTTGTTCCAGATGTAGGGGTGTTACCTTTCCTCTGGAGTGAACTAGGCAGGCCGAGAGAGGGATCATGCTGCATGGGCAACACATGATCTCTATATTTTAGTCCAGGCTTTGTGCTATGGAGAGGCAATAACTCCATCCCTGGTCTTAACTGGTCTCGGAATCAAAGCGAGAGGCAACTGTTACGGACTATTATCCCTGCGCTTGGCAACCTCTTGTGGGTTTGCCACCATTATTACTGCATATGCACTGACACTCGATTCCTCTGATGATGTGAAGGATTTGTTCTATGAGGAGTTAGACTCCGTGATCAAGGCAGTTCCAAAATCTGACTACATTTATATGCTCGGTGATTTCAATGCTCGTGTGGGCAAGGACTCGAGTTCATGGCCAGTGTCCCTTGGAATACAACATCGGTCGCATGAATGAAAATGGGCGAAGGCTGCTGGAGCATTGCACCAGTAATGACTTATGTATTACAAACTCTTTTTTTTAAACAAAAGAGATGCATAAGGTCACATGGAAACATCCAAGATCCGGCCATTGGAACCAGCTGGACTTCATCATCACACAGAGACACCATCTGAACCATATATCATTGACTCGAAGTTACCACAGTGCTGACTGTGATACAGATCATTCTTTGGTTGTTGCAAGAGTTAGACTGAGACCAAAGAGAATCTATACAGCTAAACACAAATCTAGCCCCAGGATTAATATTATTAACACTCATGATCCTGAAAAGTGCTTTCAGTTTCAACAGCAACTTGAAGACGCTTTCACTGATACACCTGAAAATTGTACAGTAAATGAAAAGTTGGGTCAAATTAAGGAAACTCTTTATAAAACTGCCGTAGGGGTTTACGGCACTGTGGATCATAAGAGGCAGGACTGGTTTGCGGCAACAGCGAGACTCTGCAGCCCTTGATTGATAAGAAGAAGAAAGCTCTCTTAAGAAACAAGGAAAGACCAACGCGTAACACTCTGAGTGAGCTAAGGCAAGCTAGGAAGGATGTGCAAAAGGCTGCCAGGTGGTGTGCAAATGATTATTGGATCAAGTTATGTGAGTCCATTCAAATCGCAAGTGATAAGGGAGACATAAGAAGCATGTATGAAGGAATAAAGAAAGCATGTGGTCCAGTGATCAAAAGAAGTGCACCGCTGAAAACCTTGACTGGAGAAGTCATCACTGATAAGAAACAGCAGATGGACAGATGGGTAGAGCACTATTTGGAGCTTTACTCAAGTGAGACCAAGATAGCGGATGATGCCCTTAACGCCATAGAGGCTCTACCAACTCTTGACCACCTGGACATACTTCCCACCATAACAGAAGTTAAGTGTGCTATAAATGAACTTGCATCTGGCAAGGCTCCAGGTAAGGATGGGATTCCAATAGAGGTTATCAGGAGTGGGCAAGACACACTCATTCTACAGATCCACCAGCTAATAGAGCTATGCTGGTGTGAAGGACAAGTCCCACAGGATTTCAAAGATTCAAACATCATAACGCTGTACAAGAACAAGGGTGATCGGAGCGACTGTAACAACTATAGGGGTATCTCACTTCTGTGTAATGTTGGAAAAGTATTTGCCAGAATTGTTCTGCGCAGACTTCAAGTCCTAGGAGATCAAGTCTACCCCGAATCACAGTGTGGCTTTCGAAAGAACCGGTCTACCACTGATATGATATTCTCATTGCGACAAATGCAAGAAAAATGCCGTGAACAGAATCAACCACTGTTTATTGCCTTCATCGACCTCACAAAGGCATTTGATTTAGTCAGTCGTGAGGGTCTGTTCAAGGCACTAAAGAAGATTGGCTGCCCACCAACTTTTCTGTCCATTGTGGAATCGTTCCACACAGGCATGAAGGCTATAATCAAGTTTGATGGTGCAACTTCTGAAGAATTTGAAATCAAGAGTGGAGTTAAGCAAGGTTGTGTACTAGCTCCCAACCTCTTTGGAATATACTTTTCACTTCTACTGAAATATGCATTTCGTGATCAGGATGGTGGTATATACATTCACTCACGCTCAGATGGCGGCCTCTACAATGCTCAGAGATTGAAGGCTAAGACCAAAATTAGGAGGGTACTGATCAGAGAGTTGCTTTTTGCAGATGATGCTGCAGTTACGACCCACTCTGAGGAAGAATTGCAATGTCTACTATCTGCATTCTCCAATGCTTGTTCTGAATTTGGTTTAACAATTAACAAAAAGAAGACACAGATTATGTCACAAGGTGCACATGGGGTACCATCAATCTTTATTGACGACGCCGAACTAGAGATAGTAGACCATTTTACATATCTAGGATCAGTGGTAAATAGCAAATTATCCCTAGATCAGGAAATTACCATCAGGATTGGCAAGGCAGCCACAACAATGAACATGTTAGCAAAAAGTGTCTGGGAGAACAGGAAGCTTACTGCCAAAACAAAAGTCCTTGTCTATCAAGCCTGTGTCCTTAGTACTCTTCTCTATGGCAGTGAAACCTGGACAACTTACTCACACCAAGAGAACAATTTAAACAGCTTTCATATGCGGTGTCTGTGAAGAATTCTTGGTATTAAGTGGCAAGACAAAATCACAAATACTGAAGTATTGGAAAGATCAGGTTGTGTGACAGTTTATTCCATGCTCAGACTTCGTAGACTTAGATGGATAGGACATCTTAGGAGGATGGATGATGGTAGAATACCAAAGGATATCTTTTTTGGTGAATTACAGATGGGTAAGAGATCTCAGGGTCGACCTCTACTACGATACAAATATGTGTGTAAGCGGGACATGATTGATACAGGCATTGATAATGCATGTATCAGGAGCAAGTCGCCGCTGAACGTGTTGCATGGAGAGCAATTATCAGAAATGGAATAAAGTCAAAGGAGAAAATTATTGCAGAAAAGTCACACACCAAGCGTTTGAGACGTAAGATGGTGCATGATGGTGGAAATGACCACGTGTTCACATGCACCCACTGTGAACGGACATTTACAGCGCAAATTGGCCTTATCAGTCACACTCGCTACCGCCATAGTTAAAAGTTATTATGCCTTTTTAGAGCACAAACTATCGTCTGTCAAGACGGCAAGGTGCCAATGATATATATATATATATATATATATATATATATATATATATATATATATATATATATATATATATATATATATATATATATATCATTTACAAAGCTTGTTTATTTTACATTTGCGAATACAGTATATACAATATATGCGAATTCATATACACGCGATAATATTGCATTCAAGGCATGGTGTCATTACCTACATATTACTTGTTGATTATGATGGTGATGTGGTTTGCTTTCATGCACACTAAAATCTTCCAATAGAAATTATTTCGAACTCCAAGTATTCTCAATTACACTTAGTTTTATTTAAACAAGTTTAACGGTATCATTGAATGGGAGGCTCCGTGGCGAAGTGTTCAATCCGTTTGACTCGGGCTCCGAAGGTTGTGGGTTCTATTTCAGGTCGCGTCCATCGGTTCACGAGTGAAATTTTTCGGAGACTCCTGTGGGTCGTCGCTAGAGCTACGGAGTTAGTGCTTTGTGCGACGCTTTCAGCGCTGCGGAAAGAGACCGACTCATATGGATTAAAACCCGGTGCAATGAAGTCGATCCTGTCGACTTTTGAGCGACTTTTAATCTGTAAGCGACTGAATCTTACATACTCCAAATATTCTCATTTACTTATGCTTTCTGAAAATGGTACATCTTGTATGTACCGACGCAATTTGTCATACATGTATATTTCGCAACAAGCATACCATTTTAAAAAGTAAATTGCATAACAAGTATATATGGTGTTTGCTTGACCACGCACGCGTGAGAGAGAGAGAGAGAGAGAGAAAACAAAGACTGAAGTACTGAAGTTAGCTACATTGGATGGTAACTTTGTTGGCCTTTCATCGGCCTGCCAAAAATTTTTCCATTTCACTTATTACACTATAATAAAATAAATTAATATACTACTATGACAAAGCAAGAAAAGTAGATTATAAAAATGTATTGTGCAAAAAGAAAGCTAAATAATATAATTATTTTAGTAATATGATATGCATATTTACATTTTCAATATACACATTAAGGTATTTGTAAATAACAGCAAAGGATGATATCAAATGAAATTAATTAAAAATTAAGAAAGTAATTCACAGAACTGTAAATATTATAAATAATTTTAATGTGATTAATGTCCCTTAACATTATAAATTATGTCCCATGGCTTAATATAATTAATGTCTGTTCCGATTGTTGATGTGGTCTCCCCTGAAGTTGATATACATTCGGTGATCACTTAACAATTATGCTAGCATGCATTTATGATAATCTGGATATGCCCTAAAAATATGGAAATAAACAATGGATATGCCATTATAATATTGTATCTCATTTTTATAATACTTTGTTATTAGTTAATTAGCGTTATTAGATGCAGTCAGATGGGTAGAAAATATTAAGAAAAAGAAACACGGTAACTAATAAACACTACTAGAGACATGTTTCATAAATAATCATGTTTAGCGTTTGTATAAGTATAAGCCAATGAAGGTCATTGGCACCTTTCTGTCTTGACAGACGATAGTTTGGTACATTGTGCTTCAAAAAGGCTTAATAACTACGATCCATGGCGGTGGCGAGTGTGGCTGGTAAGGCCAATTCTTGCTGCAAATGTTTACCCACAGTAGGTGCATGTGAAAACATGGTCATTTCCACCATTTTGCACCATCTTACGTCTCTCACGCTCTGTGTGTGCTTTATCTGCAATCATTTTCTCCTTTGTCTTTATTCCATTTCTGATAGTTGCCCTCCATGCAACACGTTCAGCGGCGTCGTGCTCCCAATGTGCATTATCAATGCCTGTATCCATCATGTCCCGCTTACACACATCTTTGTATCGTAGTAGAGGCCGACCCTGAGATCTCCTACCCGTCTGTAATTCACCAAAAAAGATGTCCTTTGGTATTATACCATCATCCATCCTCCTAACGTGTCCTGTCTATCTAAGTCTACGAAGACTGAGCATGGAATACACCGTCACACAACCTGATCTTTCCAATACTTCAGTATTTGTGATTTTGTCTTGCCACTTAATACAAAGTATTCTTCGCAGACCCGCATATGAAAGCTGTTTAAACGTTTCTCTTGGCGTGAGTAAGTTGCCCAGGTTTCACTGCCATAAAGAAGAGTACTAAGGACACAGGCTTGGTAGACGAGGACTTGTGTTTTGGCAGTAAGCTTCCTGTTCTCCCAGACTCATTTTGCTAACCTGTTCATTGTTGTTGCTGCCTTGCCAATCCTGATGTTGATTTCCTGATCGAGGGATAATTTGCTATTTACCTCTGATCCTAGATATGTAAAATGGTCTACTATCTCCAGTTCGGCGTCGTCAATAAAGATTGATGGTACACCATGTGCGACCTTGTGACATAATCTGTGTCTTCTTTTTGTTAATTGTTAAACCAAATTCAGAACAAGCATTGGAGAATGCAGATAGTAGATGTTGTAATTCTTCCTCAGAGTGGGTTGTAATCGCAGCATTATCCGCAAAAAGCAACTATCTTCTTCTTCTTCTTCTTCGTTCATCCGGAGTTTTTTTCCGGATGTGATTGCGTTGTGCCTGTTTACAGCGGAGCTGCGTTCTTGCGCCGTTAGGCCGACACATCCGACTTCTGCGGGCATTTGTTGACCGGGTTAACCTTCCCGGGAAGCAACTATCTGATTAGTACCCTGCTAATTTTGGTCTTGGCCTTCAATCTCTGAGCATTATAGAGGCCACCATCTGAGCGTGAGTGAATGTATATACCGTCATCCTGATCACGAAAGGCATATTTCAGTAGAAGTGAAAAGTATATCCCAAAGAGGGTGGGGGATAGTACACAAACTTGCTTAACTCCACTCTTGATTTCAAACTCTTCTGAAGTTGAGCCATCAAACTTGATTATACCCTTCATGCCTGTGTGGAACAATTCCACAATGGACAGAAGAGTTGGTGGGCAGCCAATCTTCTTTAGTGCTTTGAACAGACCCTCACGACTGACCAAATCGAATGCCTTTGTGAGGTCGATGAAGGCAATAAACAGTGGCAATAAACAATCTTGCATCTGTCGCAATGAGAATATCATATCAATGGTAGACCGGTTCTGACGGAAGCCGCACTGTCATTCGGGGTAGACTTGATCTCCCAGGACTTGAAGTCTGCGCAGGACAATTCTGGCAAATACTTTCCCAACATTACACAGAAGTGAGATACCCCTACAGTTGTTACAGTCGCTCCGATCTCCCTTGTTCTTGTACAGCGTTATGATGTTTGAATCTTTGAAATCCTGTGGGACTTGCCCTTCTCGCCAGCATAGATCTATTAGCTGGTGGATCTGTAGAGCGAGTGTGTCTTGCCCACTCCCGATCACCTCTATTGGAATCCCATCCTTACCGGGAGCCTTGCCAGATGCAAGCTCATTTATAGCACACTTAACTTCTGTTATAGTGGGAAGTGTGTCCAGGTGGTCAAGAGTTGGCAGGGCCTCTATGGCGTTGAGGGCATCATCCGCTAGCTTGGTCTCACTTGAGTAAAGCTCTAAATAGTGCTCGACCCATCTATCCATCTGCTGTTTCTTATCAGTGATGATTTCTTCAGTCAAGGTTTTCAGCGGTGCACTTCTTTTGATCATTGGACCACAGGCTTTCTTTATCCCTTCATACATGCTTCTCATGTTTCCCTTATCACTTGCGATTTGAATGGACTCACATAACGTGATCCAATAGTCATTCGCAACCTTTTGTACATCCTTCCTCGCTTGCTTCAGCTCACTCAGAGTGTTACGCGTTGGTCTTTCCTTGTTTCTTAAGAGAGCTATCTTCTTTTTATCAATCAATGGATGCAGTATCTGGCTGTTTGCCGCAAACCAGTCCTGCCTCTTATGATCCACAGTGCCGTAAACCCCTACCGCTGTTTTATAAATAGTTTCCTTAAGTTTACTCCATTTATCATTTACTATACAATTTTTTGATGTATCATTGAAAGCGTCTTCAAGTTTCTGTTGAAATTCAAAGCACTTTCCAGGATCGTGAGTGTTAGTAATATTAATCCTGGGGCTAGACTTGTGTTTAGATGTGTAGATTCTCTTTGGTCTCAGTCTAACCCTTGCAACAACCAAAGAATGATCTGTATCACAGTCAGCACTGTGGTAACTTCGAGTTAATGATGTATGGTTCAGATGTTGTCCAGAAAAATTCCGTCCAGTGATATTAACCGTAGTGTTTATTGATTACCCTTGAGCTCAAAGGCAGAGAACGACGCAACACAACAACAAACAAACACACATCAAACCTGCAACAATGTGAAACAGATTCTTATTTCAAATACATTTAAATGTCCAATTAAAATTAATAGCTATCAAGTGTTACGTTTGTTATATATTATGATTTGGACTTCCGATCCAATATCAAAAAGTCTGGTGAGGGGGATCATGTCTGTACACAGCCTTGTATCTCGTATGCTGCCACTACTTTCTAATGTTGATATTTCTCCTTGCCATGCTGCCAAACTGCGCAGCATTGTGTCTCTAAAATAAATCTTTAAAATAAATCTAAAAATTGTGTCTTTAAAAATAATTTAAAAATAAAGTTCGTTCGTTCGTCTCCCCCTGCCCCTCCTCTGCTCCAGCTAGACCGTTGTGACGACATACTGCATGTCCCTTTCTTGTGTCACACCCACAGACTTATTGAGGGACAACCGCCAACAGCGACTAAAGCGTGTTAAGTTAAAAAAAAAAGTGAGTTGCATATCCTTTACATGACATTGCAGTCAACACCAACAATTTATTGCTGTTGTGATGTCTTGGCAAGTTTACGTTCAGTAGGTTGCCATTGCTTTCTAAATGACCGGCACCCATACCATTTCATAACAAACCAACGCAACGAGGTCTGAAGCCAAATCGCGCGCAGCTGTGTTTCGAACGTGAGAATGCGTGATTACGAACCGCTTCTGTAATACCTTCACCACGGAGCGGGCTGATTAAAGTGTCTCCAAGTTGGAAATCAGGATGTGAGCTCGCGGCAGGAAAAGGACAAACGGGAAGAGCCTCCCACGGAAGTGTAAAGAACGTTATGGACGCGAGACACTCGTCGATGGCTTGAGGGGGGAGGGGGGGGGGGAAATCAGGGAGAAATGTGCCTGCTTCTGGCGACTGCAGACCTGCTGTAAGCTCGCTCAACAGTTGGATTTGTAGCAGTGAACATGGATTACGTATGCCCGTGTAAATATACGCCACGTCGCTGTGTGTCATTCGGATGACCGCCTCTGCATGTGGCCTACAGAGGGCAATTGCAGATAGTACATTTTGAACTTAGCCAAAAGGCTCAGAAATAATAAAAACAAGCCAACGATTATTTTGCCTTTCAAAGAACAGCCAAAAAATATAACAAAAGGTATAAATTCAAGAGAGTCTAGTCAATATATATGGATTATTCCAGAAAAGACAGGAAAGCAGATTTTAAATATGTGCAAACAAAATATAAATAAGTGATATATTAGTTGTGTCAATACGCTGTTTATTTTTATTTTGCAAATTTAACTTGAAATATTGGGGAATGGCAGTAAAGGTTGATTTACAAATAAAATTAATGAAAAATTAACAATGTAATTGCCACTACTGTAAATGTTATAAATATTTTTACATTAGGTAATGTCCTTTAATATGTTAATCCGTTATGTCCCATGTGTTAATTTGTGTGTATTCCTTTTGTTTACATGGTCTCTCCCTAAGTTGTTTGAACATAATTATGTATAAATTCGGTCACAACTCAACAATTATGCCAGCCTGTTGTTATGATAATTTGGACATGCTCTAAGTAAACAAAGAGAAGAAAATAAGCAAGCGAAGTACCATTTTATGATTTCGTACCATGTACATAGTATTTGGTTTTGATTATGATAATTAGCGTTCGTAGTGGTATTCTTTTACCTTTTGCATGATGGAAAACATACTGATCAATAAAAAGATGTCAACTGCAACGAGAAAAAGATTGCTGAACTGCTACATAGATCGTGTACAATAACATGAATGTGAATCATGTACAGTAATCAGAAAAGATGTCAAACATCTAATGGCAGTGGAGATGTAGTTTATGAGCAACATGCAAAGAATACTATGAACAGACAGAGAAAAAAAAAAACAATGAGCAAGTTCCGCAAGGAAGAACTGAAAACCATAAACTGATTAGAGAAATCAAACGTAGACAGTCAATATTATGTGGGCACGTTTTCAGTAGAAAGAAACTCGACAATTTAGTAACAACCTACAAGATTGTGGTGGAGAGAACAAAAGGAAGGCAGAGAGATAAAATCTGGATGGTCAGACCACGTGACATAATCGAGACCAGAATACAAAGCTGATCCACGACTCTGGTGATGGTGTGAGATGGCGAGACATGGCCGAACATGATTATCTACATAACACATGATGATGAATAACAAATCTACATAAATGAAAAGTAGTAAGGCTTAGCTTTATAGAGTTCCCACTGATAATGCCATGGGAGTCGTCTCCGGAGCTACGGAGTTCATGATTTGTGCGACGCTTGCGACTGGCCGCTCTGCGGAAAGTAAATCTGATGTCGGAGTGGGTTCGCCTGAAAGAGAGGGACAATGGTAATAAGGAAAGCTAATCCACGTACAAAAGTCAGTCTAGTGATACTAAAAGTAGCGTTTATGGACAACGCTTGAGTTCAAAGCGAGCGAGTGACCACAAAAACAACAACAACAAAAGCATGCAACAATATAACACATATTTTTTAATATCAAATACAATTTAAATTACCACTTAAAATTAATAGCGATTAAGAATTATGTAAACTATATATTATTGTTTGGATTCCCGATTCAATATTCCAAAGTCTGATCATGGATGTGCACGGCCTTGTGTCTCGTTTGCTGCAACTCCTTTCTGATGTTGATATTCCTCCATGACATGAAGGCAAACCGCTAAGTATCGTCTCTCTTTAGATGGACCTGTCTGTCTAATTCTTAACCCTTTGAAAATAGTTCGTTCATTCGTCTTCCCCTTCCTCTCCTCCGCTCCAGCTTTCCGTAGTGACAACATAGTGAGTGTCCCCTTTCTCCGACACGTCCACAACCTTATTGTGGGATAATCACCACCAGCGATTAAAGCGTCTCCAAGATGGAAATCAGGATGTGAGAACACGGCAGGAGATGGACAAGCGGGAAGATCCTCCCCAGGTAAGTGTGAGGGACGTAATGGACGCGAGGTACTCGTCGAGGGAAACGGGATGGGGCAAGGTGGGAGGGGTGGGTGGATAAATGTAGCTGCTTCTGACGTCTGCAGATCTGCTGTGAGCTCACTCAGCGGTGGGTTTTGTAGCAGTGACCATGGGTGACGTATGTCCGTGTATAATAACTTCCACGTCCCCGCGTGTCATTCAGATGACCGCCCCTGCTGCTGACCCTGGCCAGATCATGTGTAGATGACTACACTTTTATCTTATCCCAAAGGTCGATCATTTGAAGGCGATCGTTGTTGTTTTTTTTGAAACAAAGTTTCGGTGATTCCCACAGGTGCCAGATCCGCCACATCAGGTCCCCACGTCCCTGTTTGTCGTTTGGATGACCGCCTCTGCATTTCAACCTGGCCAGATCAAGTGCAGATACTACACTTTGATCTTAGCTGAGAAATGAAACACCTAAAGATTAGTTGGCCTTTCAAAGGCCTGCCAAAAACTTAGACGTTAGTAATATATCCTTTAATATCAAGATGGGTGTACTAAAGTGATATGTATTATTCAAGAAACGACGGGAAAATAGTTATAAAATTGTATTGTGCACAATATATGTAACTAAATAATATAATTACTAATGTTAATACGATGTTTATTTTTTCTTAAGATGTATAACTTAAAATATTGGGGAATAGTAGTAAAGGTTGATATACAAATGAAATTAACGAAAAATTAACAAAGTAATTGCCAGAACTGTAAATGTTAGCAATATTTTTAGTTTAGGTAGAGTCCCTTAATGTGTTAAGTAACTATACCCCGTACCCTAATTTAATTTTGTTTGTTCCTTTTGTTTATGTGGCCTCCCCCGAAGTTATTTCAATAGAATTGTTTATACATTCGGTAACCACTCAACAAATGTACTAGCCATTTGTTATAATAATCTGGAATTGCTCCATCTAAATAAAAAACAATAAGAAAATAAACAAGCGAAGTTCCATTTTACGATTTCTTATCAGGTGCATACTATTTTAATTTGATTATGATAATTAGCGTTAGTATTGACAATCAGATCGATAAAAAATACACAGAATATTGTACCTAATAAACACTTCTAGAGACATATTAAAAATATTACCTTTAACTTTTGTACAAGGATATAATACTACGAAAAAAACTGAAGTGAAATCTATAGTACTAAATTTCTAGCCAAATAATGTCTAAAATCACGTGCCGTCAATTCATAGAGACACTCACCACAACTATCTCGGAACTGTCATAACATCTGATGGGAGGTGCAATAAAAACACCAGAACAAATGTCGCTATGGCAAAGCTGCATTTTTCTTGATGGATAATATGCTGACCAATAACAAGATGCCAATTGCAACGAGAAAAAGAGTGTTGAATTGCTACATAGATCGTCTACAATATGGGTGTGAATCATGTACAGTAAGTAGAAGTGCAGGCAAACATCTGATGGCAGTGGAGATGTAGATTCCGCGGAAACTGCAAAGAATACCATGGACACAGAGAAAAACCAATGACCGAGTACTAGAAGAAACAAATGAAAATCGTAAACTGATTAGAGAAATTAGACGTTGATAGTCATTTTTTTTTTTTGGGGTCACGTTATGAGAAGAAATAAATAGTAGAACTTGGTAACAACTGGCAAGATCAAGAGGAAGAGTACAAGGGGAAGACGGAGAAGTAAATACGTGGATGGTGAGACTATGTGGTATGGCCGGGACCAGAACACTGAGCTGAATCACTACTCTGATGATGGTGTGAGATGGAGAAACATTACCGCCCACGATTATCGGCATGGCACGCGATGAATGAATCCACGCGCAAAATTAGGTCCAGTGATACTAAAAGTAGGGTTTATGGACTACGCTTGAGTTCACAGAGAGCGAGAACAACGACAACCCCCCCCCCCCCCCCAACCCCCCAACCCCCCCACCCCAAAGCATGCAACAATATGAAACAGATTCTTATATCAAATACATTTAAATTACGTAATTTCTCGTCAACCAACACAGAATTGGCATTATTAGCCACCGAACGTTCATGCATATGCTGGGAGGGTGGGGGAGAATCTGAGCACCTATTGACCTGTCCGGAGTGCAATGGAGATACCCCAACTGATAAGTGATAACTGATAACTGATAGCATTTAAATTACCAATTAAAATTAATAGCGATTACGTGCTATCTTTACTATGTATTATGGTTTGGACTTCCGATCCAATATCCCAAAGTCTGGCGAAAGTGATTATGTCTATGCACAGCCATGTGTCTCGTGTGCTGCCACTCCTTTCTGGTGTTGATATTTCTCCATGCCATGATGCCTAACCGACCAGCATCGTTTCTCTTTAGACGGACCTGTGTCCCCAGTTCTTAACCCTGTTAAAATAAAGTTCGTTCGTTCGTTCGTCCCCCCCCCCCCCCCAGCCTCACCTCTGCTCCAACTTTACCATTGTGACGACATACTGCATGTTCCCTTTCTCATGACACGTCCGCAAGGTTATTGTCGGATAACAGCCACCAGCGATTAAAGTGCCTCCAAGCTACAAAAAACCTGTACATCTGTATGGATGTGGAGCGTGGACAATGAGCAGACAAGCTGAAAAACATCTGATGGCTGTGGAAAGAATGCCATGGACAGACAGAAAAAAAAACCATGAACATGTCCTTAAAGAAACAAATGAAGATCGTAAACTGATTAGACATTAGACGTAGACAGTCAAAATTGTTTGGGCATGTTATTGTTATGAGAAGAAACAAATTGGAGAGCTTGGTGACAACTGGCAAGATCGAAGGGAAGAGACTAAGGGGAAGACAGAGAAGTAAATACCTGGATGGTTTGGCCACGTGACATGGTCGAGACAGAAACACGGCGCTGATCCACGATTCTGGTGACCGAGTGAGATGGCAAAACTGCCTACGGTTATTAGTATTGCACATGATGGATGGATGGATGGATGGATGGATGGATGGATGGAAGCTGGAAATCAGGATGTGAGCGCACGGCAGGAAAAAGGTCAAACGGGAATACCCTCCCTCGGGAAGTGTGAGGAACCTGACGGACCCGGGGGGGGGGGGGGGGGGGGGCTGGCTACTTCTGAAGACTGCAGAATTGCTTTCAGCTCTCTCAGCAGTGGGTCAGTCAATCAGGTGCCGTGACCTCAATGAAGGTTGACTGCAATGAATCTCCAACACTGTCTGTCTCCCGCCCTGACTGTACATTCTATCAGATTGATATTCGTCCATCTCTTGATGTTATTTTTCCCACTTGCATCGTTGCCTACCTCTTGCTCGTTTGCCCTCGACCTTACCCTCCAGTATGGTTTTTATAAGACTATTATGGAGACGGCTTTTTTCTGCAGCAAACAACCTCAGTGGCTCGGAATGGTGAAGAAGAAGAAGAAGAAGAAGAATTATGCCTTTTAACGTGACCGAAATATTTCATATTTTTTTTCCTTTCATCAACGCTCTTTTCATTCCCAATTTTTCTAGACTCTGTATAATTCATTGTTTTTGTTTCCATGAAATACGACATATCCTTCTGTATATTCACATCTAAAATGGTCTACTATCTCTAGTTCGGCGTCGTCAATAAAGATTGATGGTACCCCATGTGCACCTTGTGACATAATCTGTGTCTTCTTTTTGCTAATTGTTAAACCAAATTCAGAACAAGCATTGGAGAATGCAGATAGTAGACATTGCAATTCTTCCTCAGAGTGGGTGGTAACTGCAGCATCATCTGCAAAAAGCAACTCTCTGATCAGTACCCTCCTAATTTTGGTCTTAGCCTTCAATCTCTGAGCATTGTAGAGGCCGCCATCTAAGCGTGAGTGTATGTATATACCACCATCCTGATCACGAAAGGCATATCTCAGTAGAAGTGAAAAGTATATTCCAAAGAGGGTGGGAGCTAGTACACAACCTTGCTTAACTCCACTCTTGATTTCAAATTCTTCAGAAGTTGCACCATCAAACTTGATTATGCCCTTCATGCCTGTGTGGAACGATTCCACAATGGACAGAAGAGTTGGTGGGCAGCCAATCTTCTTTAGTGCTTTGAACAGACCCTCACGACTGACCAAATCAAATGCCTTTGTGAGGTCGATGAAGGCAATAAACAGTGGTTGATTCTGTTCACGGCATTTTTCTTGCATTTGTCGCAATGAGAATATCATATCAGTGGTAGACCGGTTCTGTCGAAAGCCACACTGTGGTTCGGGGTAGACTTGATCTCCTAGGACTTGAAGTCTGCGCAGAACAATTCTGGCAAATACTTTCCCAACAAACCACAGAAGTGAGATACCCCTATAGTTGTTGCAGTCGCTCCGATCACCCTTGTTCTTGTACAGTGTTATTATGCTTGAATCTTTGAAATCCTGTGGGACTTGTCCTTCACGCCAGCATAGCTCTATTAGCTGGTGGATCTGTATAGTGAGTGTGTCTTGCCCACTCCTGATAAACTCTATTGGAATCCCATCCTTACCTGGAGCCTTGCCAGATGCAAGTTCATTTATAGTACACTTAACTTCTGTTATGGTGGGAAGTGTGTCCAGGTGGTCAAGATCTGGTAGAGCCTCTATGGCGTTAAGGGCATCATCCGCTAGTTTGGTCTCACTTGAGTAAAGCTCCAAATAGTGCTCTACCCATCTGTCCATCTGCTGTTTCTTATATATATATATATATATATATATATATATATATATATATATATATATATATATATATATATATATATATATATATATATATATATATATATATATATATATATATATATATATTCCACTGACTTGATCAATACTGACGATGTGAGACAAACGGCTGTGATTGATGCCGAACTCCATCGTATTACCATTGATATTGCTGGCCTGCAGGAGACTCGCCTCGCTGAGGAAGGGTCACTCAAGGAAAACAACTACACCTTTTTATGGAAGGGTAGAGGGCAGGCAAAAAAAAAAAAAAGGCAACACGGTGTGGGCTTTGCAATGAAGAATTCACTAATGGGAATGTTTGAAATTCCAGCAGGAGGAAATGAAAGACTGTTATCCCTGCGCTTGGCAACCTCTTGTGGTTTTGCCACCATTATTACTGCATATGCACCGACACTCGATTCCTCTGATGCAGTGAAGGATTCGTTCTATGAGGAGTTAGATTCCGTGATCAAGGCAGTTCATAAATCTGACTACATTTATATGCTCTGTGATTTCAATGCTCGTGTGGGCAAGGACTCAAGTTCATGGCCAGTGTGCCTTGGAAAATATAACATCGTTCGCATAAATGAAAATGGGCAAAGACTGCTGGAGCATTGCACCAGAAATGACCTATTTATTACAAACTCCTTTTTTAAAACAAAAGAGCTGCATAAGGTCACATGGAAACATCCAAGATCCGGCCATTGGCACCAGCTGGACTTCATCATCACACGGAGACAACATCTGTACCATATATCATTGACTTGAAGTTACCACAGTGCTGACTGTGATACGGATCATTCTTTGGTTGTTACAAGGGTTAGACTGAGACCAAGGAGAATCTACACAGCTAAACACAAATCTAACCCCATGATTAATATTATTAACACTCACGATCCTGAAAAGTGCTTTTAGTTTCAACAGCAACTTGAAGACACTTTCACTGTTACACCAGAAAACTGTACAGTAAGTGAAAAGTGGGGTCAACTTAAGGAAACTCTTTATAAAACTGCCTAAGGGGTTTACGGCACTGTGGATCATAAGAGGCAGGACTGGTCTGTGGCAAACAGCCACACTCTGCAGCTTTTGATTGATCAGAAGAAGATAGCTCTCTTAAGAACAAGGGAAGACCAACGCGTAACACTCTGAGTGAGCTAAAGCAAGCTAGGAATGATGTGCAAAAGGCTGCCAGGCAGTGTGCAAAAGATTATTGTATCAATTTATGTGAGTCCATTCAAATCGCAAGTTCTCACGAAGTTCTTTATAATAATCGAGTGAGATGGTCGTAGTCTAGGTTTCAATGTTCCTTGTCTGTCACTATGGAGTGTAAGTTGAGCTAGCCACCTGTCTCACAATGCAACTCACCCCCGCAGTACACTTCCATCAGTCAGTCAACAATAATGATTTGGCGCACATAATCCTTTAATGCATACAGAATACGGAAAAACTGAACATATTTCTATATCCAGAAATCAATATACTCTACAGAATATATATATATATATATATATATATATATATATATATATATATATATATATATATATATATATATATATATATATATATATATATATATATATATATATATCCTCCTCACAGCTTATTCAGCACACATTACTGCCTTCGTAAGGCCTTATTAATCTCCAATTCCCAAGACAGTTATCCAGCTACTATCCACGGCTGGACCTCACACAATACAACCCACACACTGGGTTTAGGCCTACACTAACTATACCACCCACTCTGGGTTTTTGCCTCCATTCAAAATTGGGAGAACAACACCAAACAGGACCGTGCTCTCTAACTAGCTCCAAAAAACGATCCGACCCTCAGTCGGTCTCCGCTCCAACTGCCCACAGTCAATGTTTTCCACTGTTTTTTAACCCTCCTGTGTAGCCCCTCTCTGGGCTCCCCACAACATTATACCCCAGCCTAAAACTGTCTCTCTCCCCATCCACACTAGCTGACTGTAAAACCCTTCACACCTCTTAACTCACTGTCTCCAACATTCGTCTTTTCTTTCTCATGCCATGTCACTTGTTTATGTACTAGCAAGGTCATTCTCCTTAATGTCAGTGAACCCAGGCATATGTCATTACCTCCTCCTCAAAAGAAAACATCGTTTTCAAATGTTGGGAGGCTAATACTTATCAAATATGTGACCCAGACATATTGCCCGGTAGCCCTAAGTATGAGTCCATCTCACTTTAGGTACCACACTAAATAATATATCAAATACCCATAGTAAACGCCCATATTCCACACACACCAATACAAACAACTTTCCATCTTGTGTACTAATGCATGATCTAACATTGCATAATAATCAACATAACATAGAAAAGCATTATATTTTTGTACCTGCAGGTCTATTAATATCTTCACAACCACACAAAACTATTTGTGTACCGACCCTATATCAGGTGGTTCTGTTCTTGCATTAACCATCCTCTGATTTCTGTCGATGCTGTGTCTACCTTTCATGTACTCATGACTCATGGTACCTATATATTTACAAAACCTGTATGCTATCCCTAACCGTTTGTCAGTGATGCCGCAAACCCTCTTTTGGACTGACTTAAATTTTCTATCTGCGTCTTGCACCGTTACACTGGAGTCTCTGTTTAGTTTGACATCTTTATTAAATCTTGGCCCATATACCTGGCGCCCTGCTATCTGCTGCAAACGCCTTCTGCCTATGTGCCCTGCACATAAAATATCCTGAGCTGATCTAGTATCTCGGTCACTACGCGCTAAGGGTGCTACTACTTGCCCATGTGCAGTTTCGCCATCTGAAAACCCGGGAGTGAGAACATTGTTCTTCCTCTCGAAGCACCATCTACCCTTCTTTGACTGCCTATTTTCTACTCTACTACACCCTTGGAAACATTTGTTCAGAGTAGTATCTTGTCTCTGGGAGTCAGTAGCATTATATTTGAGATCCATTCTCACCTGCTCAGCTGTACTACCCTTTTCTTCAGTCCCTATGTCTACTACAAGTGCCTCTTATACTTCAGCCATACTCTCTAATTTAGGTTTTCTTTTGGTAACTACCACGTTACTGCTTACATTATGTTTTTGGTCCCAATAAACTGCTTCCTCTTCTGTACAATCTTTAGCTCCTGGCACATTTCCTATGATGAGATCTGCCACTGGTGAGTCCAAAACACACGCTGTCACTCTTTCTGTGATATATGGTGTTTTCACTGTTATTACGGCTAATGGGTAGAACTCTACTGTCCCATTAAATGTTATGCATCTAATCTTTTTCTCTGTGTAATCCGGGAGTATTTGTGGCGAAGTGGTCAAGCCGTTTGACTCGTGATCCGAAGATTGTGGGTTCGATTCCGGGCCGCACCCTTCGGTTTACGAGTTAAATATTTCGGAGACTCCTGTGGGTCGTCGCTAAAAGCTACGGAGTTCGTGCTTTGTGCGACGCTTTCCGCGCTGCGGAAAGAGACTGAGCCATATGGGATACAACCCGGTGCAATGAAGTCGACCCTGTCGACTTTTAAGCGACTTTTTCTCTCTGTGTAATCCGATGGGTTTACTTAACCTTTTCTAACTCCGATAGACGTACATCCCCAATCCCTAATTGTTAACGCTGGCCTATCATTAACGAATCCATGGTGTAGCTTCAGACTTATTCCTTCATGCACTGCTGACCCTGCTTTAACCGTGTGACCACACATAAGACCGGCTGACCGTCTTTTTTAAAAAGAGGTTTACATCCACTACAATTTTCATTATTGAATTTCTCGACCGCTTGCGCTGCATTTGCGTGCTCTGTTTCTCCCATCGTACACTCATAGCTACCGTGCCCGGTCCCGCCACATTTGAAACAGATAATGTCCTTCTTCCTATTATTCGTTGGCCCACTTGCTGGTTGCACATCACACTCTGCTGCCCTGTGTGTCCAGCTCCCACAATTCCAACATCCGGCATATCTATTTGGACGTCTCTGAAAATTTCCCCTTTTGAATGGGTAATGTCCTGCTCTGCCAAAATGGTTGCCACGGAAACCATTGTCTTTAGGTCAATGTTCCTCATATCTTTGTGTTAAATCTACACTTTTTGATCTTGGTCTAATAACTGGATTCTGGTGTTGTTTTGTATACGCTGTAAGACTATTTCCTCACTCATTTGTCTACCAATAGAGCTATTTGGTTGTGCAGTCATGTAATTTTGCCCTAACTGAGACATTGTGTCTATGTCCTTTGGTTTACGTTCTTCAAAGAAAGTCACTAAATTAGTATTGCACGAAGATAATACTTTGTCTCTTAACATTAAATCCACTAATCTATTAAAATCTTTTCCAACTACTGCAAGCTCCATCCATTTATTAAATGTGTTCTTTACTGTATTAACAAAATCTGTTAAATCCTGATTTGTCTCTGGCACTAATAGTCTAAACTTTGTTCTGTATCCATGCTCAGTTAGTTGGAACTTTGTAAGCAAACGTTGACGCAGAATAGTATAGTTGTTTCTTTTTCCCAAAGGTAAATTAAACATGGTATCTAGGACCTTATCCGTCAGAAGCTCACTCAGCTTCATAGAATATTCTCCTTCTGGAATGCCTAACGCTTTCGCAGACGCTTGAAATCTGTCAAGATAAGATTCAAGTTTGTCTCGGTCCGTATAATAATGCAATTTCAATCGTTGTGACGACTGCGAAGGTCTTCTGCCTTCCTCACTCTGATCCTTAGATGATAGTTCTAATTCTTTTAGTGCAATTTGAGTTTCCATTTCTAGCTTCAATTGTATCTCTTTCTCTTTCTGTGGACTCTTGTTTTCCATTTTATCTAACTTTACATCCTGTAGGCGTTTTTGTTGTTCCATTCCTAGTTTCACTTGTGTGTCTCTCTTTCCTGTAGACGCTTAGCTTCAGCTATCTGTTCTTCCTGTCTCTGTTCTCTCACAGCCTGTCTTTGTTCTCTTTCAGTCTGTTTTTGTTCTTTTGCTTCTGCATACTCCAGTAACTCTTTACCCTTCAGACATAACCGTTCACCCACTTCAATATATTCCATTAAAGTAGGCATCTTGTACTTGTGGACATGTTGCTGTCTGTCAGCCAACTATAAATGTCAAGACTATGCTGCTAGTCTTTGTGTACCTTCCTTAAGTACACCACCACACAGACTGTACGTAAATTCGTAGTACTAATATTATCCCTCTATACTCACACAGTCACTCTATAAGCACTAGGTAGTGAGGGGGTATTTACCTATACTCCCTTATATATATGTATGACAACTAGTTTCATAAAGTCTCTTTAAATATGTTAAACATACATATATCTATACATATACAAACGAATGAATGATCCACAATAAGTGATGTCTATAAAACACTAGACACACAAGCTGAGTACACGGAGACAGTGATCACACAGAAATAAACCACAATAACATCAACAAGCTTGTGTGAGACGACCACAGTGCGCGTAATATATATAAACTGACACCGAACACTAGACAGTAGAAATGACGAAAGATCACAATAAAAACATATATCCGAAGAAAACAACTATCATCTGTAAATATTATGAAAAGAAAGAAAAGCACTCTAAATTAACAATATAAACAACTCTGACGTCATACACAGCGGCTCTAGATATTGGTTAGGACCCCAATGCCAATGCACGACCACGCTAACTTTTTAGCGTTGTTCTTACAAAAATATCGTAAGCAGAAGAAAGAACCACGTTTTGTAAAGCCTATCCTGTTTTAGATAGAAAATGCAAAAAATGTCCATCCAACAACTACATGTAATAACATATACATATATAGATTCACAAACGATGAAGACAGTTAAAACAATGAGAGCAAACAAACTGGCCAAATGGCATGCCGACAATAATGTGCTTATTAACTAGTCGCAAAAGTTCTTAATTTGTTTTTAATAGTTCTCCACAATATGCAGAAAATGTCTGTTGGTTAATGTTCCGAAATGTCTACTACGCTAGATCGCAACAGCCAAATGTTCTTTTAATATGTTGTTACTTTCCCTGGACGTGGTGACAACAAGGAAATAGTCCAAACGTCTTGTCTCAACACAGTCCGTAGCGTCTTTATACCTTGGTTGCGGAGATGGCCTCTTATTCTATCATATATGTGTTATTGATTCACGTTTAACGACAATTTCACACACACACACAACTTACAGCAAATGTCCAGCACTTTAACTCTGTATAGTAAGTTCTTTTTGGCAACTGTATGCGACCATGCTTGCGGTGATGACACGTAATCCTTCGTTGTAAAAATGTTTGCTCGTGACAGAGTAATGATAACAGAGGGATTGAACAAAGACGAACATAAAGTCTGGTTTTCGTTCACAACAACTTGTTGTGTTTATTCACGATTCACCTTCTCGCCACATGAGTCATCTTGTCAACAACAGGCCGTGGAAATTTCCCGAGTACCTTCACTCCATCCCCAATCCCAACTAACAATGTCACCTCAATTTCTCTTTATCACCGTCAGTGGAAAAAAAATCCTCAGTAACTTCTTACTGGTAAACAACCTTGACTACCAAGGTTACTCCAGCCTCAGCAAACAACAAAATTCCACTAGTATTTTTGGTCAGTTCGCCCCACCCGTCCTTTTTCGTGTGGCCGAACTCTTGACCTGTCGACCTGCGACCACACAGTGCGATTGTCACGCCACACACACCTGTCTTCAACGCGCACAGGACTGACCCGCTCCTCTCGTAAACAACTTTTTGTCCACGCGACTTTTCACCTGTGCTGTTTGTGACTAGTGACAAACCCGTCACCGTAGTACACTCTCCCGGTTGATCTGTGACGTTTCTTCACACGCGCTGTCCTCGCCACACACACATACACACACGCTGACGTCGCCACACTCTGGAGGACTCAACACTGGTTGTTCCGTGAACCGTCTGCTACCTTGAGTATTCAATGCCGTCTGTCTGTGTTAATTATCTGCCGCACACACAAAAGAGTTCCCATTAATATCTTGAAGCCACAATATCCAAATTGTCAAGGGTTTGTTTGTTTGTTTGATCGAACGTAGTCACCAGATAATAACTCCTCTATAAGCGACGAGCCCACAGATATCTCAATATATCACCGTGGAACTTGACCGAATGTATCCATCAGAAAATCTTTACTGCGCGACGAGCTCCCAGATATTTCAGAATGACAACAATGTTTATAATGCAATGGGTTTCTTGACCGGAAAGCCCTCAGATATCTCGTAATCAAATACACTCCCCCGATCTCTGCTTGGCTGGTTTCTTTACATATGTTGTCTATATATGTTATGAACAAGAGAGGGGACAGGACGCAACCTTGTCGTACTCCAGATCATAGATAACGGGCTGTATTTCCAAAGTCCCATTTCAGCCGCTTTCGCTCAAATCCTAACAAGCCATGGCCTGACCCTGTGAGAATCCCTCCTTAGTTGTGTCTAATGCTGGTGTGGACTACTGCGTGTGCCTATCCTCAACTGTCCCTGACCGCACACTGGTGGTTGTACTTAGTTAAAATGCTAACGGTTATTTCGGCAGCATTTCTGCACCTATCTAAGGTTCTAAACACGGCGTGCTGGTATCTTGATGTTTCTCGCCCAAAGTCTAAGCCCAAAGTGATATTGCTAACCGTCTGTTGTCAGATGACGTATATACGATGCGTTTACTCTTATTGTTTTCTGGTGCATGATATGTTCTTTGCATGCGCACCCAACTTAACACTTCTACGACAATACAAAAACAATTAATTAATAAATACTGACGTATTGTATTGGCGATCATAGAAGTAGGGGTGAGGATTAGAGACTAGAGAAGCAGCGAGGCGCTGTCGCCATTTGGAGATGGCAGGTTAGAATCCCGGTCGGTAACCGGCCTTTCAACGGCCTGCCAAAAATATAATTATACTATTCCTTTACATTGTATCAAAGCAGTACACTTAAAGTCTTATAAAGTATCATAGACAGCCAGGAAAGCTGATTATAAAAAATATATTGTGCGAACATATAGCAACATATAGCTTAATAATATAATTAATTGTGCTAATAAGCTGTTACCTTTCTTCAAGACTTATAACTTAACATATTAAGTTATGGCAGAAAAGATTGATTTGAAAATAAAACTCACGATATATTAACACATAATTGCCAGAATTGTAAGTGTAATATTTTTAGATTAAGTAATTTCCCTTAATATGTTAAGTCGCTATGTCCCTTACCTTATTTTCTCTCTTTATGTGGTCTTTCCTGAAGTTGTTTAAAGAGAATTATTAATAAATTCCGTGTCTACTCAACAATTATGTTACCGTTTTGTTATGATAATCTTTGCATACTTTAAATTAAAAAAAATAATAAATAAAAAATAAATAAGTGAAGCACCGTTTTATCAATCATGTGCATAATATTTTGTTTTGATTATGATAACCAGAGTTAGTAGTAGCAATCAGATCAGTAGAAAATATAAAGAAAATGGAATATTGTACCTAGTAAACACTGCTAGAGACATATTTTTTGTTAAAGCATATCTAGCTTTTGCACAAGGAAATAGTCGCATGAAAGACGCTGCAGTAAAATATTTAGAGCTAAATTTCTAATCCCCCCCCCCCCCAAACAAAAACAAATATAAAACAATTACACAGAAAATCATCTTTCATCAATTCTTAGAGTGAATCGGTACAGCTATCTCTCGTCACTTCATGGAGTTAAACAGTACAAATATCTCAGAACTGCCATAGTATCTCCTGGGAGGTGCATTAAAGACATTAGATCAAGCATCGCTATTGTGAAGATGTGTGATGGAAACCGTACTGACCAATAAAAAGATGTCAATTGTAACGAGATAAAGAGTGTTGAAATGTTATATAGATCGTATTCAATTATATGGATGTGAATCGTGTACAGTAAACAGAAAAGCTGGCAAACATCTGATTTCAGTGGAGACATAGTTTCTGAGGAAAATGCAAAGAATATAATGGAAATACAGAAAAATCAATGAGCAAGTCCTACAATAAACAAATGAAAACAGTATACTGATTAAAGAAATGAAAAGTCGGCAGTCAAGATTATTTGAGCACGTAATTAATGGAAATAAACTAACAAAATTAGTAACATTTGGAAAGATTGAGGGATAGGAACAAGGGGCAGGCAGAGATATAAATATATCGATGGCGTGGTCACATGACATAATCGAAGCATGACCTCATAACTGATTAACGACTGGTAATAGTGTGAGATGGCGAAATATGACCACCCATGCTTACCGGCATGGCACATGATGATGACTAACAAATCAACTAACATAGTAAGTGGTAAGGCTTAGCTTCATAGCTTCGATACGGAGACTCCCATTTCTTTGCTTATTTGGGCAATGGTCTGGGTGCTGCTTTCTTTCCTTATCAAAGCAATGATCAGGGATCAATACCCATGTATTCTCTTCGTATTTGTTTTAGTACTGCTAAGATTTTATAATAAATAAAAACAAATGCTGAAGCAAATTCGATTGGTATGCTCAAACTTGACATTCTGTTAAAAGTTACCAATATGGTAGACACTTTAAAATACTGTGGGAATATATGTATTTTATATGTCTGAATTATTCGTGGATTTGCTTGTTGTGTGACTTCCGCGACTTGACATATTAAAACGATATTAAAACAACTATACCAGCAATATATCATGTAAACTGTCGTAATATTGACTGTCTTATCGGATTGGAAGGGGGTGAGTTGACATGATGAAAGATGATGTTCGGTAAAGGACCTTATAATTGATCATCATCACCTTCCAATTTTGCATCAAGCAGCGTGGGGAGACATAACTGACGTTCCAGCGCCCAGATGTGTGGCCCAGGAGAGTGTCATTCCTTGTGATTGTACAATCTCTGTGATGTCTACAATCCATTTTTGTTTTTCAATGCATGTCCTCTTACTCCTAGATCAGATATTCTGTGGTGTAGCACTAGTGCTGGTAGCTGATGATATTGTATTCTAACGAGATGGCCGATCCATTTGATCTTCTGCATTTCAATATATATGGTTCAAAGTGTTGATCCCACTGTCTGTCTGATAACACTATTTCTTTCTCGGTATTGGAAAGTTAAGGTGGCAGCTCTTCTCTAGCCCCTCATCTTGTAGATATTGGTTTTGCGTGTAATTTGGATGATGTCCAAGTTTGAAATTGGCAAAACAGGATTGGTGTGAATATGCTATTTATCATCTGTCGTTGTGCGGACATGAGTACATTTGAATGTTTCAGTATCGGTGATAATGGTATATAAGCTCACTTGCTTTTTTGACATCTAAGATTTCTTGAAATCAGATGTCAACGGTTAACTGGTTTTCCTCACGAATACTGTGTGTAAAACTGTTAATTCTCTAGTGAATGTGTGTTTCCATTGACGACAAACTTTAATTTTAGTGGCGGACTATTAAGTTGGTACTCTGCAGTGGCATTATGCATGTATGCGTTTGACTGCTTTTGGTTTGTCGGAACTGCTGTCTGTTCTACTTTTCACAGAGAGGAGCATTTCGTGTGATATTCACTGACACAAGAATAACGGAGAAGTATGGGAGGGCACTGTGTCGTGAAGCTGGTACCACGACTAACTTCTGTTTTATGATTATAAATGAAGACAGTCAATAAACAATCCAAGGATAAAACTGAAGATTTCTAAACTTGGAAATATTGTTGAATGGAAGAAATATGATAGCAAGAGAAGAGGAGAACCAAAACTCTAGTAAAACTGTGATTGAAGGAAACATTACTGAATGATAGGAACAGCAGATAATTAGTGTACTCCAGGTCTATTTGGAAGTACAATTGTTTTTAAATGATGTTAAGGAATAAAACGCGTGAAATTAAATTTAAATTTTTAACTGTAAATTTACTAAATCAGGTTCTGTTATTTCTTCTTCTTCTTCTTCTGTTTTCCTGTTTGCCTCTGAGAACCAGGACACGAATAGAGTCCTGGATTCATTTCTGGTACATTCCTCATAATTATTGTACCATCACCATCATGTGCCATATTTAGATAAGCAATAAGGTTCGCCTTCTCACACGATCACCAGTCTGGGATCAGCAGGCTTGGCCATGGAAATGTTATTTCCATGGGAATCACATGGGAGAGGTCCCATGGGATGGAATGGGATAGGACAGCACACATTTGTATTTCCCATGGGACAGTAGCCATGTTATAGCAACTTGATCTACATCAGAGCTACCCTTATTTTTTTATATATATTTTACCATTTTGAAGCTTATTATCCTTTTTTTTTCTTTATATATTTATATCTTTATATGAATATATTTTACTCTTTGATCCTCCACCAAACAAAGCACTTAAGTTTGATGACCCCAGAAACAAATGCCTTGAGAATGAAGTCACCATGCTTAAAAAATTAAGGCAACCAACTTTACAACCATTACATTATTTGAAAAATGAAAATAGGTTTAACTGCTAACAGCAAGTGCGAAAATTGTTTTGGCCATACCAGAAAACGGATGTTACCAGCTCTCATGATAAACTCTGTGTATATCCGATTTACATGTAAGATGAAAATTGTGGAAATGGTTCAGGGATTACCTGGATTAACTTAATTATTATAAACAGTCGATCAGCAGGAAATTAATAATGTGCTGAATGAGTAGAGTAACTCAGAAACAGAATGAGAGTGTCAGAATGACTCTGAATTGTCATATGTAGATTAAAAGTATTTTTATTTTTATTAAAAACTCTTGAATATTAAAATTAATCAATTATGTCGTTTTATATGTCTCTTTATACTTGTAGTCCTATTTAGTAGACACTAAACCTAAACATTCATACATTTCATAATTTTATTTGAACTGCATCCCATATTAATATTATAATGAGAATCCAATTGAATGGGATGGGACAGGCATACATTACAATGGGATAGGATGGGGTGCGACAGAAAAATATGTCCCGTGGACATGCCTGGGGATCAGGGCTGTGCTCCTTTTGCCTCACAGAGTCACGGCATCGGCACTGAATTGAGTTCTGGTTGTTCCTCATAATCCCTGGTATTTACTATATATTATGGTTTGAACTTTCGATCCAATATCCCAAAGTCTGGCGAAGGTGATCATGTCTGCGCACAGCCGTGTGTCTCGTGTGCTGCCACTCCTTTCCGGTGTTAATATTCCTCAATGCCATGATGCCAAAACATACAGATTAGTCTCTCTTTAGACGAGCCTGCGTGCCCACTTCTTAACCCTTTGAAAATAAAGCTTGTTCGTTCGTTCGTTCGTTCGTCCCACCTTTCTTCTGCTCCAACTTTACCGTTGTGACGACATACTGCAGTGTTCCCTTTCTCTGCCACGTCCAGAAACTTATTGTGCGATAACCGCCATCAGCGATTAAAGTGTCTGCAAGCTGGAGATTAGGATGTGAGTGCACGGCAGGAGAAGGACACACGGGAACACCCTCCCCCGGGAAGTGTGAGGAACCTAATGCACGCGAGGTACACGTCGAGAGGGCAGGGGTGGGGGAAGGGAATGTGGATGCTTCTGACGACTGCAGACTTGTTGTGAGCTCGCTCAGCAGTATGTTTTCTAGCTGTGAACGGTGATTACGTTTGTCCATGTTTAAATTTTTTTTTTTTTTTTTAAATAAGAGCGTCCTGTTCTCCAGGGGTAACGCCACATCAGGTTCCTCGACACTGTATGTCATTCAGATGACCACCTCTGCTGCTGACCTTGGCCAGATCAAGTGTAGATTCTACACTTTAATCTTAGCCAAAAGGCCGAGAAATAAACAAACCGAAGATTATTTGGCCTTTCAAAGGCCTGCCAAAAATATAATCATGAGCCAAGACACCATCTGTCATGATAAGATGCTAAAGTTATACATATATTATACTAGAAAAGCCAGGAAAGCAGATTATCAAAATGTATTGTGCAAACAAGTAACTAAAGAATATAATACGCTGTTTCATTTTCTTTCACATATATAAAATAAAATATCGGGAAATAGCAGTAAGGGTTGATTTACAAATGAAATTAACGAAAAATTAATAAAGTAAATGCCAGAAATTTAAATGTTAAAAATATCTTTAGATTAGGTAATGTCCCTTAATATGTTATATCGTTATGTCCCATGCTTTAATTTAATTTTGTTTGTTCCTTTTGTTTACGTGGTTTCTTCAGAAGTTGTTTGAACAGAGCTGTGTATACATTTGGTGACCATTCAACAATTATGCTAGCCAGTTGTTGTGATAATCTGGACATGCTCTAAATAAATAATAATTTAAAACAATAAAAACTACCATTTCATATTTTCTAATCGTGTGCATGCTGGTCTCTCTGGCCGAGGGGTTACAACACTTTCTCCGTAATCCCGTTTATCACGCAGTCTCGTAGCGGGGCGAGAGCTGGGAGCGGTTCGATCCCCGCTGGTGACTGGGATAACTGAGCCGGCCGCTCAGAAAGCAATGGCAAACTACTGAGCGTAATCTTGCCAAGAAATCAACATACAGCTGAAAGATGCTGATGTTGACAGCGATGTCCTGTAAAGGATATGCAAAAAAAAAAAAAAAAAAAATCGTGTGCATAGTATTTGGTTTAGATTATGATAATTAGCGTTATATCATAAGTCAGGTCTTAGTCAGATATGACTGAGCTACTGTCTGACAGACAGTACTACCTGCTTTCTGTTAGCGCCGAATGTAGGGCGGCGCTTACCAAACCGAACACCCCACATTGTGCCAACGGCTTTGGGCGGAAGAGCGCAATTGGGAGGGTAGAAGCCTTATCCTGTTGCAAGGAAATGCAACCTAAAGACAAAATGTCATGGCAGGGCAGACCAGGCCCTAAGCCGTGGTTAGCAGCTGGTTTAGGATCGAAGCTTCGACAGGCGGACAGTAAAGCATTGCTTTGCTGATCCGGCAGCTTCTGCAGATTGTGTTGTTCCAGATGTAGGGGTGTTACCTTTCCGCTGGAGTGAACTAGACATGCCGAGAGAGGGATCATGCTGCATGGTCAACACGTGGTGTCTCTATATTTTAGCCCAGGCTTTGTGCTATGGAGAGGCAATAACTCCATTCCTGGTCTTTACCGGTCTCGGAATCAAAGCGAGAGGTAACTGTTACGGGTCCTTGTCAATTGGCGTAGACATGGGGCGCCACGAGTTGCCTCTGACGGTGGGAGACACCTACATGTGTCACTGATCAGCTACCGCCCGCACGGCAGGAGATGGACAAACGGGAAGACCCTCC
>OY992896.1:68943089-69290829 GCA_963921405.1 Cepaea hortensis
ATTGTCATAATAACAGGATATCATAATTGTTGAGTGGTCACCAAATTTATAAAAAATCATGTTCAAACAACTTCGGAAGAAACCACGTAAACATAAGGAATAAACACTATTAAATTAAGGCATGGGACGTAACGACGTAACATAGTAAGGGACATTACCAAATATAAAAATATTCTTAACATTTACATTTCTGGCAATTACATTGTAAAGTTTTCGTTAATGTTATTTGTAAATCAACCGCTACTGCATTTCTCCAATATTTTAAGTAATATATGTTAAAGAAATATAAACAGCGTACTAACATAAGTAATTGTATTATTTAATTACTCCTTTTTGCACAATACACTTTTATAATCTGCTTTCCTGATTTCAGGAAAAATATATATATGACTTCACAACCCCGTCATGGTACGAATAAGAGATTATTGATGTATATATTTTTGGCAGGTCTTTGAAAGGCCAAATAATCTACTGCTATTTTATGTCTCAACCATTTGGCTAATATCAAAGTGCAGTATCTGCATTTCATCTAGTCAGGGCCACCTACAGAGACGGTCATCCGAATAGCATACAGGTACGTGAGGAACTGATGGGGCGGCTCTGCCTCCTGTGGGAATCACCGAACCTTTATTTAAATAAAACAACAACAACAACAAGAACGGTCTCCTTCAAATGATTGACCTATGCACAAAGATCAAAGAGTAGTCATCTGAACTTGACTTGACCAGAGTCATCAACAGAGGTGGTCATCTAAATGATAAACGGGGACGTGGAAGATTTTATACACGGACATCCGTCATCCATGGTCATTGCTACAAAAACCCACTGCTGAGGACCTCACAGCAGGTCTGCTGTCGTCAGAAGTAGCTACATTTCTATCCACCCCCGGCCGCCCCATCCCGCCCCCTTCGACGAGTACCTCGCGTCAAATGCGTTCGTCACAATTCCCGGAGGAGGGTCCTCCAGTTTGTCCTTCTCCTGTCGTGCGATCACATCCGGATTTCCAGCTTGGAGACTGATGGCGGTTATCCGACAATACATTAATGGACGAGTCATGAAAAAGGGTACGCTGCAGTATGGTTACCACGGTAAAACTGGAGCAAATGAGAGCAGGGCGAGACGATCGAACAAACAAACTTTATTTTCACAGGGTTAAGAATTGGGCACACAGGATAGTCTAAAGAGAGACGATACTGGACGGTTTGGCATCATGGCATGGAGGGATATCAACATCAGAAACGTGTTGCAGCACACAAGACACAAGGCTACCACAGACATGATCTGACTTTAGGATATTGAATCGGATGTCCAAACCATAATATAGAGTAAACATAACACTTGATCGCTATTAGTTTTTATTGGTAATTTAAATGTATTTGATATAAGAATCTGTTTCATGTTGTTGCATATTTGTTGTTGTTGTTGCTGTCGCTCACTTTGAACTCAAGCGTACTCCATAAACGCTACTTTTAGTATCACTGGCCTGAATTTTGGGCGTGGATTAGCTTTCTCTTATAACCATTGTCCCTTACCATCACGCAAACCCACTCCAACATCAGAGGTACTTGTATTTTAAGTCCCCAAGTCAAGGACGAGAAGTTAACATTTTAGTCCAAGTGTTCAGTGTAGGGGTTGAACCTCTGACCTCAGCATCAACACCCCGGATGTTTAAGTACGAGCGCTCTTATCCTTTCGCCCATGTTGATCTAAACAATATATATATAGACCTGGGGTGATGAATACTCTTGTCTCACATCTGTAAAGCAATACTTCTCGTTTTCTCAGCTGAGGTCTTCGTGGCCGCGAGGTTAATGCGATTGCGCTTAAATTGCAGGGCCATGACTGTGGTTCAATCCCTACACCGGTCAGTTGGACTTGGGGGTTGTCTTCTCGTTCAGACAGTAATGGCAAACTACTGAACGTAAAATTCCCTAGAAAATAGACCTGTGATGTGGGGTTAATCGGGACGACCTGCAAAAAAATGCAACATTTAATGTGATTCCAGTCTTCTTTCTAACTGTGTGAATGTCCGCACTAAATTAACATTCCGCAGACCTGGTGATGATGTCCTACAATTGTTAAGCAATACATCTAGGGCTTTCACCTACGTTTGTCATGCCCGCACTCACGACTATACGGGTTGGTCATTGCGTGTACGACTTCGCTTATACTGCTCCTCATGGCGGTACAGGTGGCTGTGTATTCGGCGGTCGGTTACACACAAGGTCCGAAACTCGGTGGAGAGTGCGGGATAAACAAGGAACGCATGGATTAAAGGCGAGAAGGTCGAGTTAATTGCAACAGGTTTCATCCCGTAAAGTTTGATGATTTTCCATTTAGCGACCTGCCACAATCAACGCACAAAGTATGAACTCCGTAGCTCCAGCGACGACTCCCATATTAGTGGGAACTATATACAGCTAAGCCTTACTACTTTTCATTTCTGTTGATTTGTTAGATAATCATGTTCGGTCATATTTCGCCATCTCACGCAATCACCAGAGGTTGGATCAGCTTTGTGTTCTGGTCTCAATTATGTCACGTGGTTTAACCATCCAGATAGTTATCTCTCTGCCTTCCTCCTGTTCCTTCCAGCACAATCTTGCAGGTTGTAAGTAAATTGTCTGGTGTTTTTTTGTTTTTGGTTTTTGGTTTTTATTTTTAAATAACTAGCCCAATTAATCTTGACTGTCTAAGTTTAATTTTGCACATCAGTTTATGGTTTTAATTGCTGGTTTTTTTCCCCTGTTTCTCCGTGGCATTCTTTGCATTTTCCTCAGAAGCTACATCTCCACTGCCATCAGATGTTTGCCATGTTTTCTGCTTACTGTACACAATGCACACCCATATAATTGTACACGATCTATGTAGCAGTTCAACAATAATTTTCTCTTTATAAGTGTTGAGTGGTGACTGAATTTACAAACAATTATGTTCAAATAATTTTGGGGAGGCCACATAAACAAAAGCAACAATAAAAATTAACTTAAGATATGGGACATAACGACATAAGATATTAAGGGACGTTACCCAATATACAAATATTTCTAACATTTAAAGTTCTGTGAATTATTTTATTATTACTTTTAGTTAATTTCATTTATAAAATCAACCTACATTACCATCCCTCAATATTTCGAATTTGTATGTTAAAGAAAAATGAACAGAGTTTTAACACAACTGATATGTTACTTAGGTACATTGTTTTTTGCAGAACACACTTCTATAATATGCTTTCATTGCTTTTCTCAAATAATACATATACAGTGACTAATTTGTACAATTCTTTAAATTTTTAATTCGATATTTTTGTCTGGCCTTTGAAAGGCTAAATAAATTGTTGGTCGCTTCTCGGCGTTATGGCTAAGATCAAGTGTAGATTTATCTGTGCTTGGTCTCGCTAAAGTAAAGAGACGGTCCACTAACACTGGCAGTGGGCCTCTAATGGTACATGGTGGGACGACTAAATGGCCCACAACAAAAACTGGTGGAAGTGGGAACCTCACAATTATGTTAACAAAGATGTTACACCCACCAAATCGCGAGTCTATAACCCATGGCATTTAGGCTGACATTGGACCAGCAAGAGGTAGTCGTTACTGTCAAGTCCAGTGTAGGAACTTATATGGCTGAGAGGCATCCAATGGTAGTATGTGTGACTAAGTCCAGAATTGATCTATACATACATGTATCCGAAGATGAATAATTCTAGTACATAAATAGAGTCGTAAACAGTCCAATGAATTTTCTGCTGCGTGTGTATACATAATTACCCCACTAGCTTCATTCGGTGTCTTTGGGTTGGTATTCAGGTGTTGGACCTGTTTTGAACTTTTTGTTATGGTATGGTTCAGTTGGTAGTCAGTTGGTGTTAAGTTGGTACCTTGGTTGTACTGGCTTATGTTGTTTCAGGGTCTCTTCCCATGTGTTTGAGTTGGTGTTCGTATCTAGAACTTTGTGTTGAGTCTGCCGCTGTATTACTGATTGAAGGATTATTAAATCCTGAACAGGAAACTGGGAATGTCCCATGGTTTCGTTGACCTTGCTGAATGATGGCGTACCAGGCGGTATCTCCCAGACGTAAAAGTAGACAATACTCTGTTGTCGGTATAGTTTGAATATCCACTTATCTTGATGGAAAATTAAATACAGAGATTCATCGTGGATATCGTGACAGAAGTAGGACTATAAATCGCTGAGTGTCTCTCTTCAACAGGTCTTTCGCTGGCTAGGCAGCGGATAAGCGTAGCAGTCAAGGTTGATGTTTTTCTAGATCCAGACTATGGTTAGGACATTTTCCCATTTATCACTTACATCAGGCTGTTGACCCAGGATCCTGATTGGTGAAATGTCCAAATTCAAACCACGACTCGCTACTATCTATAGAAATGGATGACAAAGAATACAACACGGGCATTAATCTACTGTCGTATGGTAAAATGTTTATACCACATTTAAAAACAAACAAGGAGAAGGTAAAAGGAGTGGGTTTTGCACATTCAAATGTCCCTCGCCGCTTGTTGTAGAGCCATTCTGACTCTAATTGTGAGTAGGGTATTTTGTCACTCTGTATTCTTTTCTCATGTTGTTACTAGGACTATTAGATGAGCGAAGCCATTCTTTCTATCCAAACATGTTGATATTGCCTCTCTCGTACTTGAAGAGAATAACCTATACATAATCTCGGTTGTTTCTAATGCCTCGTCTTCCTTCTGTCGCTATAATCAGCATTAGGCCAAGGCTATTCAACATTTTCTTCTTATGTACTGACATGCACAAGGATTCTTACATCAACATCATCATGTCCCCAGGGGTAACATTAAAATGTATATTCCCAACAGCACAGTAACAATCATGACATAATATAAATAAATGAATCTCTTAACAGAGAAACCCAACATGTACCTTTTCTCACATATGAATTAACCTGAGAATCATAAATGATAATTAACCATAATAATATGCAGGAGCTTATGTTTTTGGATTTCCTCATTGGTTAATCAATAAAACTAAAACATAAACGATTTTCCCCCACTGCTTACAGCAGCATGAGGTTAGTGAACGATGTGATATATTTTCAAAGTGCTGCTATTTGTAAGAAAATTTCTTATTTTTTAGAAATGATTTATGCAGCTTGATAAGTGTTCGGAACATATAATATTATTCCAGTTGTCCACCACCCTTAGTGCGGTGTGGCTAAAGGCTTGGTCATATCACGCGTTTTATTTTTTTTTCCATGGGATTATATTCTCCCACAGGGCATTTCCCTAGCAATATTTTATGAAATGATTACATGTCCATCACCCATATTGAGTGGTTACTAGTTATCAGTTATCAGTTGGGGTATCTTCGTTGCACTCCGGACATGTCCATAGGTGCTCAGATCCTCCCCCCAGCATATGCATCAGCGTCCGGTGGCTAATAGTGCCAGTTCTGACTAATATGTTAACAAGAAGATTGTGCCAAAATGTAGCACGATAGTTTCAAATTACAGATCAGCAATTTAGGAAAACAATTTCTCCAGCATGAAACGATGTCTATCAGATAAGATGTGTTACCAATATTTTGTGTCCACATGGAGAGAACGTTTCTGAAATGTGCTTCTGAAATGAGTTGAATACTCTACAGTACACATAATATTTATAGATTATAAGCATTTCTAGTGAGATATAGGTTCACAATGCCTATAAGAGATTTTAACATAGGAATTAGAAATTGTAAGTATGGACATTTTACAGCGTGGCACACACATGCCGTTCAGTAGTAAAAATCAATCAGACTCCAGTTTACAAGAATTGTTGATTTAACATTTTAACCAATTCTCAATTAAACACAATGGTATATGTACCTTATAAAAATACATAGATACGTATTAATAATTTAGATTTAGCATACCAATTGCTGCAGAGAATGATGTTTTTGGGGAAAAACTGCCTTTCCCGCACGGGGAAATGCCGACGTCTATCTCTTGTGCTCTTTTCAACAGAAATGGACACTCTAATCCCTTTGTCTTAACAGATAGACGACGGTTGGCCAGGTATTTCCCCAATCGGCAGCATTAAATTTAACTAATGCCAAATAAATTTGAATGCCCTACTCTTTTCTTCTCCTACATTAAATAAAGTACTTAAACAGTAATTGTTAGGGATTGGTATTTGTAAAGCGTCACTAAAAGGATGTTGGTAGAGACGTTTTAGTATATCACACGTCTATCCCGTTTGGAAGCCTGTCGTTTAATCGAAACGACAGGTTTATCCGTCTCTACAATTTCCGTCTTTACATTGACGCACCTACTATCCCTTATGCTTTACTACATTTCTCCTATATCAATTACTTTATCAGAGCCTCGCCCATTTTCTTATAGTCACGACAACTGGCATAACCTTAAAGGCTTATTTCTCTTTTAGTGAAAGAGTGTAGTACCCTCTCCACTGTTGTTAGCTATGGATTGAAATACGCGTGATCTTCTCTGAGTTTGCTACATGAAAGTACTATTTTGTCTGCCTCAAATCGACTTTCTGAAGCAATTGAAATATCATCATTAAGCTTTCAATAGCCAGGTGATACATTTTATTTGAGATCATTTGCTGAATTTCTTTTCCGAATATATTTAGTCTGGCGTTAGGAACTGGATAAAGTCAATGGGTACTCCTACATGGGTTATTAAGAAATCTAACATCTGCATTTTGCTGATTTTGGGTTTTGTGCGTCAACTCCCCTCAGATTCTTTTCCCAGCTGAAAGTCTCTTCTCTCCTTGTAGTTCCCTATGGTCTACGTGTGTAACCACTTCTAACGTAAGTATGACTAGTTGAGATATATAACAGCTTGATTTCTCTCTCATTAGATTATTAATCTTGAGATTATGTTAAAACAGCGGTTAATTTTGCGTCTACTGATAGCATATTAAACATCGCCCGTCTCCCTGTAAGTTAAGCGTTTGTTTTAACTATAAATGTAAATTTAAAGGAAGCTTGAGATGGTCCCTGTTTTTATTTTCCATCTAACACATTATGTGTTGGGTTTTTAGTCGAGTTATGGGATTTTCCCGATCAGTTTTAAAAACTACCGGTTAGAGTTGTGTCCCTTTCTCTTGCGGGTTTACCCGGAGAATCTCGTTCTAAAATGTAAACAAGGGTCCAACTTTTCCAGATTTTAGTTCTGTACCGAATTTTTACGGAGAACATGAATCTGTCAGAAATGTAATTCATAGCTTACTCCCTCTGCTTTTCCTTCTAATCGAGATCTATTTGTTCAGCCTTAACCCTAATTAGTAATTCTAACCTGTCTCGTTAATATTCAGCTCTGTATTTCTTGCTTTGGTGTTGAATTACGAGCAAATTTGCGTCCTTTGGCGCAAATTGATCGTCGTCTGTCTCCCTCCAGGCTTTAGACAATTTTCAACTTGACAACATACATTGTTAAGTATGTTCAGACGTACTGTCTCCTCTACTTTGTATAATCAGTCCCGTGAGAAAGTAAAAGCCTGTTTTAGGTTCCTGTTTAGAGTCTTTCATACAATCAAGTTGCTGGTGTACTTCCAGTTATAGATGTGGATTACTAGTCCTTTTAAGCTCTTTGAAAGCCTTAGGTACATATGTATTTTCTCTCATCCTAGTGTTTTCCTGAGGTATTTCCTCAAGATTACAGGTAAAGTACTCTTAAATTTCTCCCCAGTTTCGTTTTCATCCATTTAATACGTGGAAACTCTGGTTTTTTTAGATTGAAAAATGTCTCTTCTCTGAACTGTTATATTTATTTTACTAGCTGGATTCCTGATTGAAATTTCTAATCTAGTAAACATAAACAACTGTCAGCTGTATGCTCCAATTTGCTTGAGTTAACACATTTATAGCCCATCTAGCATGTGTGTACTTGTATAAGTATTAGGCGTGTCCCTCTTTTCCATCAAGAGATGCGTCTTTACAAACAATCCTTATGTTAAGGTGGTTGGATAAAATTAACCGCTGTTTTAACATAATCTCAAGATTGATAATCTAATGAGAGAGAAATCAAGCTGTTATATATCTCAACTAGTCATACTTACGTTAGAAGTGGTTACACACGTAGACCATAGGGAACTACAAGGAGAGAAGAGACTTTCTGCTGGGAAAAGAATCTGAGGGGAGTGGACGCACAAAACCCAGAATCAGCAAAATGCAGATGTTAGATTTCTTAATAACCCATGTAGGAGTACTCATTGACTTTATCCAGTTCCTAACGCCAGACTAATTATATTGGGAAAAGAAATTCAGCAAATGATCTCAAATAAAATGTATCACCTGGCTATTGAATGTTTAATGATGATATTTCAATTGCTTCAGAAAGTCGGTTTGAGGCAGACAAACTAGTAACTTCGTGAAGCAAACTCAGAGAAGATCACGCGTATTTCAATCCATAGCTGACAACAGTGGAGAGGGTACTACACTCTTTCACTAAAAGAGAAATAAGCTTTTTAGGTTATGCCACTTGTCGTGACTATAAGAAAATGGGCGAGGCTCTGATAAAGTAATTGATATAGGAGAAATGTAGTAAAGCATAAAGGATAGTAGGTGCGTCAATGTAAAGACGGAAATTGTAGAGACGGATAAACCTGTCGTTTCCATTAAACGACAGGCTTCCAAACGGGGGAGACGTGTGATATACTAAAACGTCTCTACCAACATTTTTTAGTGCCGCTTTACAAATACCAATCCCTAACAATTACTGTTTAAGTACCTTACTTAATGTAGGTGAAGAAAAGAGTAGAGCAGCCAAATTTATTTGGCATTAGTTAAATTTAAGTCTGACGATCGCGAAAATACCTGACCAATAGTCGTCTATCTGTTAAGACAAAAGAATTAGAGTGTCCATTTCTGTTGAAAAGAGCACAAGAGATAGACGTCGGCATTTCCCTGTGCGGGAAAGGCAGTTCTCCCCTAAAAACATCATTCTCTGCAGCAATTGGTATGTTAAATCTACATTATTAATACGTATCTATGTATTTTTATAAGGTACATATACCATTGTGTTTAATTACGAATTGGTTAAAATGTTAAATCAACAATTCTTGTAAACTGGAGTCTGATTGATTTTTACTACTGAACGCCATATGTGTGCCACGCTGTAAAATTACCATACTTACAATTTCTAATTCCTATGTTAAAATCTCTTATAGGCATTGTGAACCTATTTAGTGGTCACCGAATATATAAACATTTCTGTTGAAACAACTTCTGGGGATTCCACAAAACAAATTGACACATAAAATAAATTAGGACATGGGAGATAAAAATTTATAATGTTAAGGGACTTAATTGCATCTAAAATATTTATAATATTTGTTGTTGATGTTTGTCCATCAAGAATGATGATGGCCATTCATTGTATCCAGTGGGGTTGAAAGTATGAAGCCGTGTGTTCTAAGATGGCTGATAAGGCCTATTTTAGCTCGAAATGTTCTTTGACAATGTGGACAAAGAATACTTGACGTTTCTGGAGGAGGATTTTCTGCGGTGGTTTTTTCTGTTCTGTCTTTTCTTCACAGCTATTGCAGTCCTGGTTGCCTCTCAAGTGACTGCACCCTTGAGTAATGATGTACGCCACGAAATTCGGTCTCTGGCTGCAGTCTCCCAGGTGTCATGATTAATTCTAAAAGCATTCAGTGAGATTTTCTGTGTCTTTAAAGCGTTTCCTCTGGTCGCCTTGGGAGCGTTTACCACAACGCAACACGCCGTAAAAATTTCGTAATATTTATAATATTTACAGCTTTGTGAATTACGTTCTTAACTTTTTGTTAATTTCATTTACAAACACTCTAAAATATATATGTACAGTAGAAATATGCCTACTGTATGTTCAAAATTGTTTATATTGTTTAGCTCTCTATTTTGCACAATATATGTTTATAATCTACATTTTTTTTTCGATATAATGTTATATATAATTTAGATATTCCGAGAATAAGGCAGACGAATTGTTTGCTGTTTATATATATATATATATATATATATATATATATATATATATATATATATATATATATATATATATATATATATTAGACATTAGACAGGAACAAACAACCATACAGCTGACAAAACAGACAGACAGCAATGCACTACACTTGCACACACTAGAGGAACAGCTAGAGCAGCACCAACAACACAGATATCTGAGTGCTCTCCTGAGAACAAAGCTCAACACAATCGTACAAGAGACCCCCAGTAAACAATACATGGAAATTGAACAAAATATACAGCGTAGCAGACAAATAGGCAAAATAGTAGACATGCAAGGCAATATGCAAACAGAACTAGCACAAATAACAGAAGTATTCAATCAATACTACACTCAACTGTTTACAGCAGAGACAATAGACACACAGACACAAGACAATTTTCTACAATACAGTAAAAAGCTGTCAGATGAAGACAGAGACAGACTAGAAACAGAACTAACATTGGCTGACATAACACACGCACTCACCAAAATGAACAAGGACAAGACATCAGGGCCTGACGGTTTAACGATATAATTCTACCAACACTTCTCGCCTATCTTAGGTGGTCTTCTTCTTAAAGTCTATCAAGACGCCTTTGATAAACAACAACCAACAGATAGCTGCAACATGTCTTACATCACAATCATACCCAAAGAGAAAACAGACAAAACACAGATGTAAAATTATAGTCCAATATCACTACTGAACACAGACTATAAAATACTTACCAAGGCCCTGACCCAGAAACTTAGACCCTACATACCAAAGCTCATACACCCTTACCAACAATGCGGAGTACCACATAGGATCATAAACCAACACACACATTTCATTAGAGACATCATTACATACACACAGGAGAAAGACTGTCAAGCCTCTCTTTTGTCCTTAGACCAGGAGAAGGCCTTTGACAGAATCTCACACTCTTATCTACACAAGACATTAACACATTGCAACTTAGGAATATACTTTAGGAGGTGGATAGAGATCTTGTACCGGAATCCTGAGAGTAAGGTGTTGGTTAACCACACATTTACTGCGGGGTTCAGGCTCACAAGATCGGTGAGACAAGGATGTCCTCTGTCGCCGATCATATATGTACTGGTTTTAGAACTACTACTGGAAGCCATCAGACAAGTCACCAACATCACATACACATTCATACCAGGCGGAGGAGAGCGGAAGTTGCTTAAATGCGCAGACGACACCGTTTTCTTCACCACCAACAAAACATCCATCACAAAGATACTCTATACATTTACACAATTTGGTAAATGGAGTGGGGCCAAATTAAACATAAACAAATCACACATAATGGGTCTCGGAAAATAACGGAATAAAGCCGATTTTCCTCCAGACCTAAAAGCCACAGACAATATTAAGGTATATGGATTCACATTTCCCAGCAACTCCAGACAGATACACGCACAAACATGGCAAAACCACACACACAAAATAGTAGACATGCTACACAGGTACAAGTACAAGACATCTACAATTTTCGGCAGGAACATCATTGTCAACACTTTCATTATCCCCAAAATTGTATATTTAGTTACAGTACTAGACCCTCCAAGACAGACAATCACAGACATCAATAAACATATCAGACGTTTCATCATTGGCAACACAATTTACTGCATACAGCATAAGACACTCATACAGGACAAGAAACACGGAGGAATAGCACTGCAAGACATACACACAAAGATTCAAGCGCTGAGAATCCAACATATAGGACACATCCTTAGTCACCCAGAACAACACCCACTAGCACTCTACTATATAGAAATGAGACTGCAACTTATTAGGAGAATACATCTTAATACACCACACTACTTTGGAAATCTACCAGCGTTCTATAAGACATGTATACAGGCACTCCGAGGGGGTGAGCACTTACTACACCAGACAACACGCCAAATCTACAAATACCTGGTTAACCAACAAGCACCCCCACTACAAGTTAGAATTAAAAGAGGAAAAACATACTACATACAAGACTACACATGTACATTTACTAACCTCCACAACCCAAACATAGCTCCCAAAGCGAAGGAAATTACACATCGTTTGATCTTTAACATGACACTGCTACCGAAAAACAAAAACACAGGTCAAAACGAATATCACCATGTTACCTCTGTAGACAAAACATACAAGAAACAGAAGACCACATTGTTTTTGCATGTCCAACAGTACAGACTGCACTAGACGCTTTAAGACAACAACCTCTGAGATATTCACCAAAAATAAGATAGATATGTACAAGGTAATATTTTTAAACGCATTACCAAAAACCAAAGAAGAAATCACACAAGATTGTTGACTGCACTAGCAGAGTACAAGTATGTGGTATGGACCTGTAGAAATGCAGCAACATACATGTTCAGAACATATAATACAGCATATGGTCCAAAACAAAATCACACAAATATTCAAAAGTACTTAGACAATAGGGAATATACATATTTCAAATTTTTCTGTGGTATTTGGATAAGGTATACAAACATAGAGATACATCTAAATATGTATTGGTTCGTGCATGCATAGATATGTCTGTACATATACGTATAAGTGGGCATGTGTGTGTGTGTGTGTGTGTGTGTGTGTGTGTGTGGAAATATACACATACATGTGTATGTATATTTGGTATGTATATATCTCTGTCGGTAGTGTTTGTGTGGATGTATGTTTTACCCCTAGTCATGCGTGGATAAACGTACAGTTTTCATAAATACGTGACCGAAAAGTGAAAAAAAGCATGTGCCTTATAGTGATTAAATAAAAAAGTTAGAATTTTATTTCTGTACTAATTTGGGAGATACACTTTTGAACTAACCGCAGGATTTTTTTTTTTTTCGTCGCTTGGTCGGAAGAATGTCAGTACATAATTCGCACTTGCATAATATGTGTATATGCTTTATTTTGTTTTTGTTTTAAAAAACTTTCAAACACAATTCGTACTTGCAAAAAAAAAAAAAAAAAAAAAAAAGTGAATTAAATCATACTGATCCGAATTCTCATGCATCAAGACTACTCGCCCAAGAGATTGACAGATTAACGAAAGGCGAAGAAGATAAGAAAGAACGCCCTCCTGTTCAGGTGATAGATGTGCATAGTGATCGTCCTCAAAAATGTGCACTGAAAATAAGAGTTCCGGTCAAAGAACACCCCAGGAACAATTTTGTGGGGAAGTTGCTTGGACCAAAGCGAATGGTCCTGAAATCCCTGCAGGATCAAACAGGATGCAAGATGGCCGTAATGGACAGAGGATCAAAGAGAGAAAAATTAAAGAAGAAGAGCTGAGAAAGGAAGGCGGAAAGTATGCACATCTGAATGAAGATCTCCACGTCTTGGTTGAGTGTTACACATAAATTACTGATGGCTACAACAGACTGGCAATGGCACTGGTTGAACCCAAGAAGTTCCTTGTCCCTGAAATGAGTGACGACATGTATGGTGGCGGAGATCATGGAGAAATAGGAATGAACGGTGGTGCACCTCGAGGACGTGGTGTATCCAGGAGTGGCCTACCAGAAAGAGGTGGTCGCGGGTCATTTAGAGGCCGTGGAAATGGACCAGTGCCTGGTGGAAGAGGTGCTCTTCTATCCAGAGGTGATGGCCCACCACCAAGAGGTGCTCCTCGGGGAGCTCCATCATCTCGCGGACCCTCACGTGGGGCCGTGTCTAGAGGTGGTCGCTCATCTGGTGCAGCTTCTTATGATGGCTACAGCGCACAGCAGGGATACGGCTCAAGTGGTTATGACTATGATGACAGCTACTATGGATCTGGACAAGATTCCTATTACGATTATGGCGGTGGATCATCAAGTTCAGCTGCTGGTTACGATACATACTCTGGCATTATGCTGATTACAGTGAAGGCTAGCCCAGTGGAGGAAACGCTGCTCCTCCCACATCTCGGGGTGCATCAAGAACTCAAAGCAGATCTCACCCATATACGCTTGCAGCTTCTGGAGACTATTAGAAGATGTTGTGGTTTTAATGTGTTGTCACAGAACCAGAACTGCAGCTTTAACAAGGACTGTCACTGTTCTCATATTGCAGGTGCTGGATTATTTGACACAATCTTCTCATCGTGCAGCTCTCATGTCTTGCTGAGGTACTTGGGATTTGACTGCAGTTTTGTTTTGAATGCTGTTTATTTTTATTATTATTATTTATTGAGCAGCATATTCTGTAAAGTGGGAAAGTGTATTCTTAACATCTATTTTAACTGGTCAAATTGGTCTTATGTGTAGGTTATGCAAGTCTGTTTCATAAAAGATGGCAGTGATCAGAAACAACTTTTTTGTTTTTTTACATTAGAGATATTGTTGTCCAGGCAAGAACAGCTAAGTTTTAGCAGGCTAAATATTGTACAGTGTTTATTATTTGTTATATGAAAACTGATGTCTGTATTCAAAGTTTGTTTTCTTACCATATGTGTGTTTTCAAATGTTATTGTCAGCATCCAGTCATGTGTCCTTCAAAATTGTTGTTTCCATTGGAAGAATGAAGAAGACAAAATTTATAGAGGATTACTGTCCACAAGCTATAAGATACTATCCGCATTATTACTAAATAGACTAAAACCATATTCAGAAGACATATTAGGTGACTACCAGGCGGGTTTTAGACAAACTAGATCAACAATAGATCAGATATTTATCTTACGACAAATAGCCGAGAAAAATTGGGAATATAAAAGAGATCTCCATAACATTTTTGTGGATTCTAAAAAGGCTTATGACAGTGTCCATACGAATAGTCTATGGAATGCTATGCAGGAATTTGGAATACCAAGGAAGTTAATCAACATGACCAGACTATGCGTGGAAGATACTTATAATATAGTAACATATAAATAAATAAATGTGTTGCGTATCCTTTACAGGACTTAGCTGTCAACAGCAGCATCTTCCAGCTGTCTGTTGATCTCTTGGCATGATTACGCTCAGTAGTATGCCATTGCTTTCTGGGCGGCCGGCTCTGTTATCTCGCAAGTCACCAGCGGGTGTCGAACCGCTGCCAGCTCTCGCCCGCTTACGAGACTCTGCGTGATAAACGGGATTACGGAGAAAGTGTTGTAACCCCTCGGCCAGAGAGACCGGCATAGTAACATATAAAGGCAGGAAATCAGACCCTTTCCAAATAACATCTGGCTTGAAACAGGGTGATGCCCTATCGCCGCTACTCTTCAATCTGGCTCTAGAGAAAGTTGTAAGGAAGGTAAAGGAGGGATGTGATATTGGAGGAACATCAAGCTGCTTGGTTATGCAGATGATATAGATATTATAGGGCAAAGTGAACAAAAGACATTGGAAAGATTGACTCACTTAAAGGAAAAAGCCCAACAAATGGGGCTGGTTATTAACCAAGATAAGACAGAATATATGGTAATTTCAAGAGACGGAATGGCTAAAAACTCTGGCCACATTTTGTTGGCACCTTGCAGTCTTGACAGACCAAAGTATGTGAGTTGGAATGTGGCCAATATTCCATCACAATGCCTGGGCAGAGCTTCAGCGGAACACGTGGTGCCCAAGCGACATGACCTCTCTCTCGACCTAGCCTTGTGTTGTCCAGAGGAATGGGTAACCATTACGTCTGGCACAAGGTAGGCTGCAGACGCTGGCGGCGCAGCGTCAATCCTCCGAGACCTCGCCACCACGAGCCGGTGGCGAGTTATGGCCAGACCTTGACACCCAAGGGACCCTGCTTAGAGGCGTTCAGCCAAGTCCCACAGGTGATGGCCTCGTTCGAGCCCGGACCATAGCTATTAGCTCTAGAATTGCCACAGTTATCCAAGTATGATCGTGTCATCTAAGGAACCTCGACTGATTAAATGAGCCATTCGCGGTTTCACAGTGAGACGGTGTGAACTTAGACATGCATGGCTTAATCTTTGAGACAAGCATATGACTACTGGCAGGATCAACCAGATATCTATCGGACAGACGGGCTATTCACGCACACGCAAGCCAATAGTAGCATCGCTAAAGCGCGCCTTCCCGGTACAAGGTGATACATGCAAAACCACTGGACGCCTACCGACGAGCTTTCAAGCTACGCCGGCAGGTCTGACCGAAAAAAAAGCTATACCAGCTTATTGACTGCAGGCCCACTACCCATCGAGAGAGAGAGAGAGAGAGAGTGGGCGCTTATCGAGACTTTGTTGAACGGTCGTACAAATTTTGCTCTTTTGCCCGATCAAACCACGACCCTGACTGCACGATGCGGTTACATTCTCGAAACGTCTGTCTCGCTAACTTGAGTCCATACAAATAGATAATATGACCATTAAAAGAACGGAAACATACAAATACCTGGGTACAATCTTCAACTGCTCCAACCTCATAAGGGAAGCAATACAAACTAGAATCAACTCTGTAAATAAGATATACTATGCACTACAACATCTACTAAAATCAAAGGCGCTATCTCGTAACACCAAAATCACAATATACAAAACACTGATCAGACCAGTTGTGCTGTATGGCTCTGAAACCTGGAGTACAACGAAAGGAGACGAAGCCTTGTTACAAACCTTTGAGAACAAAGTCTTAAGACGCATCTTTGGACCCATTAGGGATACACAAGGCGGAGAGTGGAAAAGAAGAAGTAACAAAGACATTTATGATCTGTTTAAGTCCCCGCTCATCACTGGTATCATGAAGGCTAATAGACTACAATGTCTGGGGCATATAGAAAGAATGGAAGATAATAGAGAAATATAACTCGCTTACACTCAGGAAATAAATGACCGTAGACCCCGAGGTAGACCAAGAAGATGGTGGAGAGATAATATACATACAGACCTACAAGCACTTGGAACCAACGACAGGCAAGAGAAGGTCAACCAGAGAGACGAATGGAGACGGATTGAATCTGCAGCAAAGAACCTCAATGGCTCGGAACGCTAAAGAAGAAGAAGATTGGAAGAATAGTATTTTGTTTAGTCGTATGAACATTAAAGACTCATCAGAACAAATAGAAAAAAAAATAACGATTAATGTTAGTGATATCATCTGGCTATCTTGGTAGTGGATCGAGGACTCATTTCCTATTATTCGTCCACGTTCGACGCCACGGGACAATCCCATTTTCGATTTACTAGCTACTTCGTTCCGCACAAGAAAAAATATTTTTTTTTTTTTTTTAAACTTTTATTGAGTGTTAAAATCTTTGCAAAGTGTATTGTTTGTGTTTTTACAGAGCGTTGCATGTGGGCGTGTAGGTGACATATGCGCAAAAATTACAAATATTTTATACATTAAACATTCCTCCATTGACATTGTTGTAAGGAAATATTTTAAATCAACAGCGTGATGGTAGTGGGCTGTTATTATTGCCCTTGCCGCCCCGCTCTCCTGTCAGCTCCAAAACTCCTACCAAGTACCATCACCACCCTTCGGTGATGATAAACATGGCGGTGCAAAAACTGTTTACAAACAACCGGTGAGGGTGGCAGCAAAGACAACAATCACAGTATCAAAAATAGAAACCAGAGTAACAATGTCAAAGCGTCCATTGGGCGGACAGTCGTTAACACCGTGCACGGAGCTTGCAGTGTTGAAACATTGTATATATTGCATTAACAAGTACATTTTATTCATTGTTAGCAGTATTTAAACTTTAGGATTCAAAGTGTTGTGTTATCTATAAATAGATGGTGTCATCATATTAAACATTTAATAATTAATGCAACTAAACGCTTCTTTAGAATAACATTTGCGAGTTATGTCCCTTGCAAACAATAAAATGAATATTATGTTCCCGTGAAAAAAAAATTTTTTGGGCAAGGCGTTGAAAGGCCAATAAGATTTATGTTATGATATTCTATGGTCACATAGACAATCAACCGCGGAGAAAGCAGCACAGGAAATCTCCGCTCCTCAGAAGCAGCAACCCTGCCCCTTTTCAGCGGCGAGAACTTCACTTCCGTTACGTTCCTTACAATACATGGTGGCGGAACTTCCCGAGTGTCACACTACATGGTGGCGGAACTTCCCGAGAGTCACACTGCATGGTGGCGGAACTTCCCGAGTGTCACACTACATGGTGGCGGAACTTCCCGAGTGTCCTTCTGTCGGCGTGCGCTGACATCCTGATGTCCAGCTTCTAGACGCCTTACTGGCCAGTGGCGTTTTATTTCACAATAAGATTGTGGGCGTGGCATGAGTAAGGGAACGCTACAGCATGCCGTCACAGCGGGGAAGCTGGAGTAGAGGAGAGGCAGGGGGAGACCAAGAGGGAAGATGCCTGGCAGTTTGACATCATCACATGGAGAAACATCACATTAGAAATGAGTGGCAGCACACAAGACCACAGTCTGTGCACAGACATGATTACCTTCGCCACACGGCATGAGCTATAAGAAGAAGTGAGATAAACAATTAAAACGCCTCAGAATGCATACTCCCTCAAATGTTGCCCATGTCATGTACAGGTATCACTGTTGCTCTCCTGGTCACCATCCATTCCCCTCCTATCATTTTTCTATGCCTAAATGTGGTGTTTTGTGATTAACCTTCCCCACCCCTACACCTTCCAATACTGCCTTTGAATACCTTACTCCTGTCAAGCCCGCGTGTCCGCATGTTCTCTTCTACCACCATTCGAGACGCGTGCTACACGGGTGTCGTGTCCATTACAAGGCAGCTCTTCACGACAGATAAGTAACCTGTATGTATATGTTCGTGTAGATTGTTCTTATATAGAGCATGTTTGATGTGTGCGTGCTGACGAAGGTTATAACTGCCGCCTGTGATTGCATTCTACTAAAGCTTTCACATTCTGTTCGTTTTCGTTGATTCATTCATAACTTAGGGGAAGAAAGCCTCACTCATCAATTGTGTATTTGGTTTGAGGATCTTAGCCGATCTTAACACTTTTTCTGTATCGACTAAAAGGTGCGATTATTCTCCTCTCCTTATAGCCCATGCCGTCTGGCGTTGGTGACCATGCCTGTCCAGAACCTTCTGTCTGGTGTGCTGCCAACTATTTCTGACACTGATGATCCTGCATACAAAAATGTTAAACCGCCCAGCAATTTCTGCTTTCTTCGCCATAGACTTCTCCACCCCTCCAACTTTCAGGTGGTGATGACATATTCCAGTCTTCCCCTTCACATGAAATTCTCAAAGAATGTGAGAGAATCGTAATTCAAATATTAGAACATTAAAGGTACATGTATACACGGGTTTCGAGTGCGGAAATTAATTGCTTATGGGGATGAAACCACTTTCTTACCTACAACTAATGCTTCCGTAACGAACATACTTCACACCTTCAGACAGTTTGGTGAAGGAAGTGGGGCCAAAATAAACATACAGAAGTCTAAAATAATGGGTCTGGGGAAGTTGAAGAATAAAGCAGATTTCCCCCCGGATCTAACAGTCACAGACAACATGAAAATATATGGGATCACATTTTCATGCGATCCCAGAAAAACACACAGAAACATGGCCATCACTAACAAAATCAATTATAGACATACTACATAGGTTCATTCATTCAGTAGCAAGTCCTTTGCAGAACCTCGTTCCCATAGCAACCTTCCGAAAATCCTCTCCATCATAAGCAAAATGTCCAGCGTCCGATACACCCATCTGGAGATCATCCGCCACATCCTGCATCCATCTTCTCTTTGGCCTTCCTCTTCCTTTCTTCCCAGGCATATACCCCTCAATTACTGTTCTCTCCAAACTTTCGTGAAGTTTCAAGTGACCAAAATATTTCAATTTTCTTTGTTTTATCGTCTTTATTAGCCAGCTTTCTTCAAATTCAGCTCTTGAAGTATGGATGCTTCTAAGATATTCTTAGAACTCGTCTATGACATTTATATTCAAAGTCATGTATGCGCTGTTCGGATTGTTTAGTAAGTGCCCAGGTTCACATGCGTATCTTGCAATGGGAAAGATGCATGCTCTTAAAAATCTAATTTTTGTAGTTCCAAGCCACTTCACTGTCATTCATATCATACATTGCGGGGGATCGGCAGGGGTTCTGGAAGAATCTCAAAACTGAGAGGGAAGACCAGGAGAACATTTAATCAGATAGCGATGAGAACGATTAGTAGTATGACTCTTCGCTGGCTGTTTAACGAGGGGACTGAGCACGTATGGGAATATCCTGAGTGCAGTGATGTCGGTTCTTAACTCAACTCATCTCAACTCAACTCATATCATACATTCCACTGCAGTATTCCTGCCATCTCTCTAGAATTTGTGTAGATTCTGTTAAGGTATTTCCCAACTTATAACAGATAACAATCAATTGAGGTTGAACATTTCTTGTCAATAACTTCATTTCTTTGAACATTTCGTAATCTCTTCCAGTCTTACAGTATTGCTTTATTCTGGTACAGCAATCTTGTATATATTGGTTGTTGTCATATCTTGTGTTCTTTCTTATTTCTTGAGTTACAGACTTATACATCATCTACTGTTATTGTATTCACATCCTTTCTATTGCAATCCCCTTCGTTGTTTTATTAATTCTAATGTGTCTGATTTAATCCATGGATTATGTTACTTAGTCCTGATCGGTATTAAATCTTTGGCTGCTATTATCAAGATATCAGTAGTAATGCATGTTGTAAATCCCCCTTAATGAGACATAAAATACCTCATACTGAGACATGCGGTATGAGCCATGTCTCATTCTCGTCTCATGTCTCATGTCTCATGTCTCGTGGTGGGTGGGTTGTGGCCTGCCTCATGCCTTCCAGCTCCTGCCTCGTTTTTTAAGTGTCAGCTGTCGTTTTTTAATCAGAGCATCGGGGTTAACAAGATCAATTAAACTATGGCGCCAGGTTTGCTAATTGAATATGTCAGCCGGTGTAATGAATTAATTAGGTTCCCGTTTTGTATAGACGACATAAGAGGTGTCAGGTGGTCGACAAACAAGCGGAGTCGGGTGGTAAAGTGAGTGCAGTCTCGGGCTTCAGGGTAGTGAGCAGGTTCGGTCGGACCAGGTAGGTTCGAATCCTACTGGGTGGTGGGGTAGTGTAGCAATGGGTGAGTGTGTAACGAAGCTAGGTGGTATCATTGGCGGTTCGAATCCAGCGGTATCGCTTTGCATTTTCCTCAGAAACCGCAGTTCCAAGCCAGCAGATTCAGCGTGACTGCTCATTGTCTTCACCTTCATACAAAACTACAGGTTCTATGTAACAGCGCAACACTCTTTTTCTCGTAGCAATTGCCATCTTTTTACTGGTCAATATGTTTTTCATCTTCGCCGTGGCGATAAGCTTCCTGTTTGTATAGACGGCACAACAAACTGGGCATCCACCATGCTCTTTATCATATAACAGCTGTTGCAACACTCGGCAAAATTAAACAAGGAAATATGGTAATGAAACTGTGCGAAAGATCAACTGAACTAGGTGGGCAGGCTCAGTAAAGATGCGGTCGATAACGACGGCGGCAGGTTTGCTTATTGTAGCAGAAGATGTGACCAGTTGTATAACCCTTCCTTGTCTTCACATTTGTATGGTAACACCGTCGCATTGGAGATGCACGTGATAAAGCTGTCAGCCATGGTAAAGAAATAATTATTTTTCCGTTTGTATAGACGTACACAAGCTAGTTGGTACCATAGGCCCCCTCATATGGAGGTGATAGGTTCGAAGCTCGATTCTTTATCGTTGGTAAGTGTATGGGGTGCGTAGATGGACATAGAGGATGTGGTGGGATATCACCAGTGTGTAACTGGGGTGTCTCTTGGGTGCCCTACCATGTAACAGGTTCGGATCTCACTGTGTGATTGGGGTAGTATGGTGGTGGGCGAGTATGTAACGGGGCTAGATTGTATCGTAGACGGGTCGAAGTACGCACCTGGTTGAAAAGGGTGTCAACCCTAGGCGGCTCTTTTTAAGTGTATACTAAGCCGTAAATGTATACCAACGGTGTCTAGTTGCTACCATAGCGCTTGACAGGTTCGAAACCTACTGGGTGGTGGGTTAGTTGGAAAAAAGATACTAATCAAAATGAGAAAAATTCCAACCAAACTAAGAAATATGTATGGTAAAGTAAGAAACAAGTTGGCCAGAGTAATAAATACGCTAGCCAAATGAAGAAATATTAACCAAAAGAAGAATAAAAATGTATAGCAACCTCACAAATTCCCCACTGACTCTCACAATTTTACCACTTGCCATTACAACGTGTCGACTCCCTCTCACAATTTACCCAAAGGGGTTTACTATAGGTATTATATATCCACAATCAAGCGCTCTCACACTCACAAGAATAACGAAATACTGGGATTTAAGCCCGTTTTTTAATCAATTTCTTTGTTTGCAGTCAAAGCATAGAAATTCCGCCAATCACCTTGTTGTTGAAATATCCAAGGACTTAGTTTATCAGCCATGTATTCGCCTACAGATTTAGCGAAGTCCTCTTGCAGCTCTTCGACATTCACAGCGGCGTTGTAAGAATTATCAACCAGCTGCTTACCCAGACGCATGCCAAAGGTAAACAGCATAATTATTCTCCCATAGTTGATGACATTATCACCAAAGAATTCATCACTCACTAAAACAAAGACTTGGAAAACATGGTCGGGGTTGATACTGTCTTCTAGTCTCGTGAACAGCACAGATTGTTGTTTGGCTATTTGACCGACTAGACCAGACAACGTCGAGTTATTTGCCTTTTTGGAATTGTAGGAACTAATAATAGTCAACGCCATATTAACCATCTCGCTATGAAATTGTTTGAAGTCAAGCGTTGCTTGTGTCATTATTATAATGATAGCTAACATTCATCAAAATATGTCTAGCAGTGAAACCGCTGGTCCTCTATTGTGAAACTTGATGTAAAGGGGTCAAAATGGAGAATAACATAATACTTGTATAAAGCGATGGACTAGTCTCTTCTGGTTGGTCAAATTATCCAAGCTACTGGAGATAAACCAGTTGTCACCGAAACCACTAGACGCGTGTTTTAGACAAGGAATATGATTATCGACCAGTATGGTCACTGTTAATTAAAAGTTAAAAAGTAAATTTCTCTTTAATGTTTCCAATTTGAATGTTTCATGTTGTGCCATACCAAGGGGGCATAGAACTGGACATAAGAAAATGCTATTTTAGCAAGGCAGCTTTTGTATTGACTTCATATGAGTCACCGGGGTTTAGTGTAGCACTCACTGTGGAATAACTTTTGCAGATGTCAAGCAGGTGAAATAGACCTGTGAATACCGTGCAGTTAGCAGAGCTCGAATTGGTAATATATGGAATCGCCGACTGGTTTTGGTATAAAAACTGTTAACTGATATAAATATTTCGATGGAGGTACAATGGAAGTTTAAAGACGGTGTGATATGAAAAAGGCGAGAAGCTACATATGATGTAGAGCGACCCACTGTGGTAAAAAGAACCCAACAGTGTCGATAGATATCCGAGTAGTCTGTAGAAATGGTTCTGTAGTCGATACTCAGAAACGGCAAGTTGAATCTTTTGGAAACGTACAAAGCTTTTGGTAACGTAAAACGGGAAAAGTGACGCCGTTGCTAATTATATTTTGCGAAATAACAATTAAGAGTTATCGTATAACTACAGCCTTGATGTAACAGAAAAATTTTAGTACCAGAAATGTATGCTTAGTGGTTCTTGACGATGTGAAATCGACCGTTAACTGAACAACGACAACCTGACAGAAGCTGATGCGTTCTAGTGTGCTATTGATTGTAAAAGTAAACGATACAGAGAATGATAAAACCACAGAAGTAAATTTACTTCATGTCTGTTTTCCGTGTGTATAATTATTATGACTCGGTACCAATCATCCGTGCAGTTGTACTCTCTGTGCGTGTGTGTCGTTGTTCTTGTACTGGTGTTCCACTGTGTTATTGTCGCGTTTGTTCCGTTGTGTGTTTGTTATTGTCTCACTGTACCACTGTGTTTTTCGTATGTCTCGGTTGTTCCCCACCCAACCTTGTTTCAACAAACATCAGGAAAAACCACCACTCGCAGTAGTCAACATGAAAGACAAGAAAGACGAACACAGGATGAAAACGCCATGAAAACAAGGAAAAGACAAGAAAGACGAACACAGGATGAAAACGCCATGAAAACAAGGAAAAGACAAGAAACGATATGAAAACAAACAACCAATCATACCACTGAAATAACCAACACACAAAACTCGGTTTTCATAACTCTTTTATTTTTCATCAAACACTTTGTGGGGTACATTTTCACTAGTGTACAAAACATATTCAGCAAATATGACAACGATTATTACCAAGGATAGCACAACGTATATTTTCAACACATTCATTTACAAAGTACACTAAAAATTGTTAATTGTTTACAAACCATAACACAAGTAACATTTAAATTGCTGTGTTAATATGATAGTCATCATATCTAAAATAACAGACTTGCTTTAGCTTTCTCGGGTCTGTGGTAAAGAGGTTATATCCTATAGTCTGTTTACTTTTGTCTATCTCAATATAAAACTCCATATATCAGTAACCAACTGAGGGAAAACGCTTTAGTATAAAACATTATCATTATGTCCAGCCAACAATTTTTGTGCTGGCGTTTGTACAGCAGCTTTCAAAGTTTGTTTATCTACGGTATATAATTTACTGGACAGAGAGGAAGGTCATGTTATTAAATGTATTACGTCTTCTAACGGAAACACTACCGCTGAATAGTTAATTTTTTTTTTTTTTTTTTTTTTTTTTTTTTCGTAGGCCATAGGATTGGTCTTATGACAGGTTCCTCACGTACAACCTTCTGTCGTCATCCGAACTGGTGGAAAATTACTGTACAACAAGGTTGTTAGCGAGAAATCACTAGTTTTTCACCAAAACATCAAAGAAATGTCGCCGCTTTCCATGATTTATGTTGCTTTTGGACCTATCAAAGACACATTCGTTGGGTTGGGTTACATATAAGATAAGACGTCAGCAACAATTTAATAAAGATACAACAGACAGTTTTCAAGATAATTTATCGTGAATGAAGGCATTCATTTCTGGATAGATTATAATTACATTTGCATCTGTTGTTCTCAAGCAGAGGTTGACAAATATTGTCGTTTATTAAGCTATTGATGTTAGAAACAACAAGTCGAAGACCTGGTCATTGGGTGTTTCTGTCTGTACATCGTAGTCTTTGTAGCCGCCTTCTTCTCAGGTGTAGAAAAGAGGCTGGTGGTATCACTCACAGAATTGTACCAGGAATGTGTCTTTATGTATTATTCAGTTTGACTCGTTCGTCAAAGTAAGCAAGGAACATAGTTCACTGTTTAAGTGAGTGGTTTATAGAGAATACGCCAATATGTATGCTACGTGTTATTTGTTGTATTCCCCTGTCTATTTATGTATATACCGGAAGGCAGTTTAGCACACTATTCCAAAGACCCTTGATAGTTATTATATATTGCTCAGCTGTCTTCTTATAGTACAATCTTAACAACAAAAATAACTAACAAATGACTGATAAAACAGAACCATACAGACATATTTCATAAAGAATCCAGAACAATGGGTATAATAAAGCAACTAAAACGTATAGAAGGTCGACTAACTCTAAGGGGTGAGGCGAGGACGGATAGATAGGTCCAAAGGTTGAGATTGCGGGTCCGTATCAGTGGGGTATGAGGTGGTTTGATTTATAGATGATGTCCCCGGTAGTAGCAGATTGTTGCACTGGTGATTGTACTGGAGTACCATTCGATGTAGTTTATTGAAGGATAAGGCGATGAGTTCGTTGGTGGTCAGATGTTGTTTCATAACCCTCGCCAAATGCGCAGCGGTTAAGTCCTCAAAATCTGAGAACAGACAGGAGTGACCCAACTGGTTGGCCTGCTCCTCTTCACAACCAGTGCAGTATTCTTCCCGATCAATCTTAAGAACAGTCCATATTTTCTGTGTAAGTTTGTCATGAAGATATATCTGTAAGTACACAAACAGTATCTCTGCATTAGAAGTTACAAGACAAGCTCCGACGGAATACATAAACAAGACAATTAAGCTATAATAACTACAGGTGGGGGTTGTGAGCAGAGATACAACAAACTCCTAGGGGGTCGTAGAGAATAGTGGCACTGGTGATGACTGGCAGCGGTGATTGTAGCAGTGATTGAGGCGGCGTTGATATTAAGATGGGTGACCTTTTGAGCAGGGCGTCTATCGCCCTCCATAACCAACCGTTGCTTGTGAACCTCCCAGGGTCGTCTAGTATCTATCTATCTATCTATCTATCTATCTATCTATCTATCTATCTATCTATCTATCTATCTATCTATCTATCTATCTATCTATCTATCTATCTATCTATCTATATATATATGTGTGTGTGTGTGTGTGTGTGTGTGTGTGTGTTAAAGCAGTTACAACACAAGATCCTACAGAATACTTAGTCTATTATAATTACTGGTGGATTTGTAGTCAGATCCACTACGAAGTCCTGGGGTGTCGTAGAGCAAGGTGATGTCGGTTCCAGTTTCGTAGAGCATGGGGAGGATGGGTCCAGAATTATTGTATCAACCGAGTATGGTCCCTGGGATGAGGATGCCGAAAAGTAGTCGGGGGTCGTAGAGAACAACGACAGTGTGGTGGGTGGTTCCATTGTTATTGGTTCACCAACCCCTGTTTCCATTTGTGGTGACCTTTGCGAAAAGAAGTCGGGTACCGTCGAGAATAACGACCCTGATCCGGGTGGTTCCAGAGTTAGCTGTTCACCGAACCATGGTTCGTGTTGTGGTGATCTTGGGGCAAAGACAGTGGGTACTGTCGAGAATAGGGGCAATGGTGTATTGTAACGGCGATTGAGCCGGCGAGTGTTAAGCCGGGTGACCCTTTTTTCAAGAATGCTGTAAGCGATTCCTATCAACTCCTCTCGACTGAGCAGGGCATCTATCGCCCTCCATAACCGACCGTTGCTTGTGAGCCTCTCAGGCTCGTCCAATAAACAGGTGTGGGCCAATTGATTTGGCTGTTGTTCTGCACACCCTTGACAGTCAATGGGCTCCCTGGTTAGTGTCGTCAACAGCTGACGGGTAATCTGCTGCCTGCTTCGCATTGTCTGTGATAAAACATAAAAAATACATATGTATTTAGATGTGTATATAAAATATATACGATAAGACAGAAAGAGAAAAGATATCGACGAGTGAGAGAGAGAGAGAGAGAGAGAGAGAGAGAGAGAGAGAGAGAGAGAGCGAGAGAGAGAGAGCGAGAGAGAGAGAGTTGTGGCAGAGCTGGAGAGAGGTGAGAGAGAGGTGGCAGAGCTGGAGAGATATGTGAGAGAGAGTGAGAGAGAGAGACAGGAGAGAGAGAGAGGTGGCAGAGCTGGAGAGATATGTGAGAGAGAGAGAGAGGTGGCAGAGCTGGAGAAAGGAGAGAGAGAGAGGTGGCAGAGATGGAGAGATGTGTGAGAGAGACAGGAGAGAGAGGTGGCAGAGCTGTGAAGTATATGGGGTATAGTGTAGGGCGGTGTGACCGGTTGGTTGTATTGTTCAGATAGACATCATTATTATACAAGTCTATGCAACAACACCAAGTAGTAGTAAGGAAGAAAGACAATACTTTTACGTTGAAGCGGAAAGGGTGATTGTTCACATCGGACTACAGGAAATAACAATAATACTAGTTCATTTAAGACACAAGTAGGCGAGGGGGAACACGGAGGTTATAGTTGAGGCGACAATATGTTTTAGGTTCATGATATGAAAACAGAGAGAAACACTCTTTTTCTCGTTTCAGTCGACATCTTTTTATTGGTCAGTCTGTTTTTCATCTTCTCCATGGCGCTTCTTGTGCTAATCTCTTCAAGGCATCTCCCATCAGTTGTTATGAATGTTCCGAGATACTTGTATCTATCTACTCACTTGTTTCAGAATATTCCCATTTACATGCATTGTGGTATTTCGTTCTTCCTAGTGACGATCATAATCCGTGTCGTTTTATAATTTAATTCTAACCCTAGTTGTTCACTGTGTACAACAACCGCCTCTACTAAATGTTGCAGGTCCTGTTCATTGTCTGTAATCAAGACTGCATCATCTGCATATCTAATGTTATTGATGTATCTTACCCCAGTGTTGCTTCCTTCCATATCTTCTACATTTCTGAAAATATTTTCACTGTATAGCGAAGAAATATCTGGAGACATCACACAACCCTGTCTCACACCCCCTCTTAATAGGGTGATATTGCCCCCTTTCATTATCAACTCTTATGGTCGCTTGTTGTTTCCAATATACGTTTTTTTTTTTTTTTACAAGTCTAATGTCTTTTCCAGCAATTTGTAGATCTGCAAACATATCTACCATGTTGACATGTCTTACTCCCTCGAAAGCCTTTGTGTAGTCAATAAAACAAAGGTGTATATCTTTGTTTACTTCTATAGAACATTCGATTACGGTTCTCAGTATGTACACAGCCTTTACTATGCCCTTGCCTTCTACAAACCCGCCCTGTTCTTCTCCTAATTCAGGTTGTATTTTCCTCCTCACTCTTTGCATGATAATTCTTAGCAAAATGTTCGTGGTGTGACTCATTATACTAATTGTTCTATGTTGATCACATTTCAAGACTCCTGCTTTCTTTGGGGTTGCAGTAAATACAGACTTACATAAGCCACGAGGTATATTTCCAGTATCATATATTGTATTAAGCCGTCTGGTAACTTTATCTATTCCATACGTATCTCTAACCAATATAACATTGTCAACAGAACACAATAGTACCACCTGCTAATAGTTGCAACTATTTATTTTATCTACCTTGTTCCACTGGAGGGACTTCCGTATGTTGATGCTTCCTTTAGCCCGATTACGTTCTACCGCCTTTACACGCCCGGTATCTAGCTCAATTACACGGATAATTTTTATTCTCTACACCTGATCCTGTCCACCGTTATCTAAAACCACAAGCCACAAACAATAGGTTATACCATATATTGTCTGGTATATTTCACCGTCTCTCGTCATATACATACGGCTGAATTATAGTATAGCTAGCATGGAATATTATTACCCAATCGAATAATAGTAAAGTCAACTTACCAAGCCGATGTTTTTTTCAAAAACTGTTGTAGAACTCAGATGTTTTTACAAGTGACGACCGTTGATTTGATAGCGTGTACTTACGAGTGTGGTTAGTGTGACTGTATAGGGTTAACAACAAAGTCGCTTCATGTTTTATACATTTTTGTACCGCGTGTGATATGTTACTCGGCGGAGTAAAAAGACAAAGATACTTACTTGTCGACGCACCTGTCTGCGAGTGTATGAGTAGGTCACGCCTAAATGTAATTGTCCTTTTTCCCAGCTGTCTGTTGTTGGTCCACAAGGCACACGGTACCTTTTCTTTCTGCTAGGATATGATATAATGGTTCGCGAAGATACCAAAAGAGTTCGTTACCATGTTTCATTGTTGGTTTGATGCGGCCGATGTGACCTATGCCACACCTGGTATGTACTAAAACACAAGCACCATGCTGACTGACCCTGATCGGTTATCTCGGCATCTCGGGCTACCCATTTTGTGTAAACAATTAGGAGCGCTGTCGCCACAGTTATCGCGCTCATCTCCAATGCGCCTAGACATTCTCTAGACACACATGTCTCAGTCGAGCTCTTCTTTGTTAACATATAGTGGTGATATGATTAATAGTACCAAAAGTGGCCAGCACAACTAATTTACAATACACATTATTTCTTTTACTATACACCTGCGGATAATACCGACTTTTTGGTCACAGATGTTGTAAAACCAACCTTAACAAAGATACGAAACACGTGACACCAATGTTACTCACACACACACACACACACATACAATACGCACCCCCATTTCTGTTTGTTGCGGACATAACTTCACACGCGTGATGTCCCTTAGTAGACTTGAACTGCTTCGATATTGTAAATGAATGTGTTGAAAATATACGTTGTGCTATCCTTGGTAATAATCGTTGTCATATTTGCTGAATATGTTTTGTACACTAGTGAAAATGTACCCCACAAAGTGTTTGATGAAAAATAAAAGAGTTATGAAAACCGAGTTTTGTGTGTTGGTTATTTCAGTGGTATGATTGGTTGTTTGTTTTCATATCGTTTCTTGTCTTTTCCTTGTTTTCATGGCGTTTTCATCCTGTGTTCGTCTTTCTTGTCTTTTCCTTGTTTTCATGGCGTTTTCATCCTGTGTTCGTCTTTCTTGTCTTTCATGTTGACTACTGCGAGTGGTGGTTTTTCCTGATGTTTGTTGAAACAAGGTTGGGTGGGGAACAACCGAGACATACGAAAAACACAGTGGTACAGTGAGACAATAACAAACACACAACGGAACAAACGCGACAATAACACAGTGGAACACCAGTACAAGAACAACGACACACACGCACAGAGAGTACAACTGCACGGATGATTGGTACCGAGTCATAATAATTATACACACGGAAAACAGACATGAAGTAAATTTACTTCTGTGGTTTTATCATTCTCTGTATCGTTTACTTTTACAATCAATAGCACACTAGAACGCATCAGCTTCTGTCAGGTTGTCGTTGTTCAGTTAACGGTCGATTTCACATCGTCAAGAACCACTAAGCATACATTTCTGGTACTAAAATTTTTCTGTTACATCAAGGCTGTAGTTATACGATAACTCTTAATTGTTATTTCGCAAAATATAATTAGCAACGGCGTCACTTTTCCCGTTTTACGTTACCAAAAGCTTTGTACGTTTCCAAAAGATTCAACTTGCCGTTTCTGAGTATCGACTACAGAACCATTTCTACAGACTACTCGGATATCTATCGACACTGTTGGGTTCTTTTTACCACAGTGGGTCGCTCTACATCATATGTAGCTTCTCGCCTTTTTCATATCACACCGTCTTTAAACTTCCATTGTACCTCCATCGAAATATTTATATCAGTTAACAGTTTTTATACCAAAACCAGTCGGCGATTCCATATATTACCAATTCGAGCTCTGCTAACTGCACGGTATTCACAGGTCTATTTCACCTGCTTGACATCTGCAAAAGTTATTCCACAGTGAGTGCTACACTAAACCCCGGTGACTCATATGAAGTCAATACAAAAGCTGCCTTGCTAAAATAGCATTTTCTTATGTCCAGTTCTATGCCCCCTTGGTATGGCACAACATGAAACATTCAAATTGGAAACATTAAAGAGAAATTTACTTTTTAACTTTTAATTAACAGTGACCATACTGGTCGATAATCATATTCCTTGTCTAAAACACGCGTCTAGTGGTTTCGGTGACAACTGGTTTATCTCCAGTAGCTTGGATAATTTGACCAACCAGAAGAGACTAGTCCATCGCTTTATACAAGTATTATGTTATTCTCCATTTTGACCCCTTTACATCAAGTTTCACAATAGAGGACCAGCGGTTTCACTGCTAGACATATTTTGATGAATGTTAGCTATCATTATAATAATGACACAAGCAACGCTTGACTTCAAACAATTTCATAGCGAGATGGTTAATATGGCGTTGACTATTATTAGTTCCTACAATTCCAAAAAGGCAAATAACTCGACGTTGTCTGGTCTAGTCGGTCAAATAGCCAAACAACAATCTGTGCTGTTCACGAGACTAGAAGACAGTATCAACCCCGACCATGTTTTCCAAGTCTTTGTTTTAGTGAGTGATGAATTCTTTGGTGATAATGTCATCAACTATGGGAGAATAATTATGCTGTTTACCTTTGGCATGCGTCTGGGTAAGCAGCTGGTTGATAATTCTTACAACGCCGCTGTGAATGTCGAAGAGCTGCAAGAGGACTTCGCTAAATCTGTAGGCGAATACATGGCTGATAAACTAAGTCCTTGGATATTTCAACAACAAGGTGATTGGCGGAATTTCTATGCTTTGACTGCAAACAAAGAAATTGATTAAAAAACGGGCTTAAATCCCAGTATTTCGTTATTCTTGTGAGTGTGAGAGCGCTTGATTGTGGATATATAATACCTATAGTAAACCCCTTTGGGTAAATTGTGAGAGGGAGTCGACACGTTGTAATGGCAAGTGGTAAAATTGTGAGAGTCAGTGGGGAATTTGTGAGGTTGCTATACATTTTTATTCTTCTTTTGGTTAATATTTCTTCATTTGGCTAGCGTATTTATTACTCTGGCCAACTTGTTTCTTACTTTACCATACATATTTCTTAGTTTGGTTGGAATTTTTCTCATTTTGATTAGTATCTTTTTTCCAACTAACCCACCACCCAGTAGGTTTCGAACCTGTCAAGCGCTATGGTAGCAACTAGACACCGTTGGTATACATTTACGGCTTAGTATACACTTAAAAAGAGCCGCCTAGGGTTGACACCCTTTTCAACCAGGTGCGTACTTCGACCCGTCTACGATACAATCTAGCCCCGTTTAATACTCGCCCACCACCATACTACCCCAATCACACAGTGAGATCCGAACCTGTTACATGGTAGGGCACCCAAGAGACACCCCAGTTACACACTGGTGATATCCCACCACATCCTCTATGTCCATCTACGCACCCCATACACTTACCAACGATAAAGAATCGAGCTTCGAACCTATCACCTCCATATGAGGGGGCCTATGGTACCAACTAGCTTGTGTACGTCTATACAAACGGAAAAATAATTATTTCTTTACCATGGCTGACAGCTTTATCACGTGCATCTCCAATGCGACGGTGTTACCATACAAATGTGAAGACAAGGAAGGGTTATACAACTGGTCACATCTTCTGCTACAATAAGCAAACCTGCCGCCGTCGTTATCGACCGCATCTTTACTGAGCCTGCCCACCTAGTTCAGTTGATCTTTCGCACAGTTTCATTACCATATTTCCTTGTTTAATTTTGCCGAGTGTTGCAACAGCTGTTATATGATAAAGAGCATGGTGGATGCCCAGTTTGTTGTGCCGTCTATACAAACAGGAAGCTTATCGCCACGGCGAAGATGAAAAACATATTGACCAGTAAAAAGATGGCAATTGCTACGAGAAAAAGAGTGTTGCGCTGTTACATAGAACCTGTAGTTTTGTATGAAGGTGAAGACAATGAGCAGTCACGCTGAATCTGCTGGCTTGGAACTGCGGTTTCTGAGGAAAATGCAAAGCGATACCGCTGGATTCGAACCGCCAATGATACCACCTAGCTTCGTTACACACTCACCCATTGCTACACTACCCCACCACCCAGTAGGATTCGAACCTACCTGGTCCGACCGAACCTGCTCACTACCCTGAAGCCCGAGACTGCACTCACTTTACCACCCGACTCCGCTTGTTTGTCGACCACCTGACACCTCTTATGTCGTCTATACAAAACGGGAACCTAATTAATTCATTACACCGGCTGACATATTCAATTAGCAAACCTGGCGCCATAGTTTAATTGATCTTTCCATTGTTAACCCCGATGCTCTGATTAAAAAACGACAGCTGACACTTAAAAAACGAGGCAGGAGCTGGAAGGCATGAGGCAGGCCACAACCCACCCACCACGAGACATGAGACATGAGACATGAGACGAGAATGAGACATGGCTCATACCGCATGTCTCAGTATGAGGTATTTTATGTCTCATTAAGGGGGATTTACAACATGCATTACTACTGATATCTCTATCTATTACTGCCAATTCACAAGGTGTCATTTCCTCTTGTATAGACATCAAGACCCCAAAACGATTCTTCACTTCTCCGTTCTAATCATCTGGTACTTTTGTGAGATCAAAACGAAGTGGCTTTGGTCCTCGGGTAAGCTTTTTCAGTTTTACTTTCACATCTGCTATTAATAACTGATGATCTGTATCACGGCCTGCACTTCGTAAGGTTTTTGCCGATATTATGCTTGATCTCCATCTTCTTTATATTAAAATATAATCTATCTGGGTTTCGGTAGTACTGTCCGGGAACTTGCACGTGTAGTCTTCTTGGTTGTAGTTTAAAACGTTATTGATATAGGTAAGAAAAACTGTTGACCTGCACAAGTGGCTTTCCATTCACATTAATTTTCAAAAGTGACTTGATGCTGTCAGTGTTGATAAACACAAGTGGCTTTCCATTCACATTAATTTTCAAAAGTGGCTTGATGCTGTCAGTGTTGATAATCACAAGTGGCTTTCCATTCACATTAATTTTCAAAAGTGGCTTGATGCTGTCAATGTTGATAATCATTGTTTTTGTTAATTGTATTGTTTTTATACTGTGGAAATGTGGTTTCTGAGGAACATGCAAAGAATACCATAGACAGACAGAAAAACCAATGAACAAGTCCTTCAAGAAACAAATGAAGATTGTAAACTGATTAGAGTCATTAGACGTAGACAGTCAAAACATGTGCACATGTTATGAGAAGAAATGACTTGGACTACTTGGTGACGACTGGCAAGATCGAAGGGATCAGACTAAGGGGAAGACCGAGAAGTAAATACATGGATGGCTTGACCAAGTGGCATGGTCGAGAAACGAACACGGAGCTGATCCACGGCTCTGGTGATCGCGTGAGATGGCAGAACATGACCGCCCACGCTTATCGGCATGGCACATGATGGATGGATGGAATTGACATCATTGTATTGGTCAGTAAGTTTTCCATCAGCAGTGTTGCCATCTCCCTTTGATGAAAAAGCTCCAAAATCGACCCCAAAAAGAACTAAAAAGCACCACAATTTTTTAGGAAGCACCAAAGAAAAACACCAAATGTTTTTATTACAAATGTAACAAGGTAGCACAGTATAATTTATTATTATCACTTCATATTACAATGAAGTTTATTCCAGATCCGCAAACCGCTATCAGAACTACTTTCGAGCCAAAAAAGCACCAAATTGCAATACTATATTTTTGGGAAATCACTAAAACAAGCCCTGGCGGTCAATCAATCATGTGCCATGCCGGAAAGCGTGGGCGGTCATGTGGCCCTGGCGGTATTCATTCAAAATGTTATAAAGTAGCACATTATAATTTATTATTATCACTGAATATTAGAATGAAGTTTATTCCAGATCTGCCAAATCCCAGTCAAACAACTCCTCTTCAGTTTCTTTAGCTATTTCCTGTTGTGTTTGTTCCTGCGATGATGAGGATGAGGAGGATGATTGAAAGAAACATGTATATGCCTCCTGTGATCCAATTTTTCGCAGAATATCCTTAGGTAGTTTATAATCATGACAGCGTTTGCCATATCTTTTCATTCCATATCTAATAGTCAAAACAGCTGTCAAACTCTTTATGCTAAGTCTATTCCGCAATTTTGATTTTATAACTCCCATCTGACTGAAAATACGCGCCACGTCCGCATTAGAATGAGGTAAAATGAGCAGAGTTAAAGCTAAATCTGTAAGATCTTGGAAAGGATTTTCACCGGTGGCATCCCTGTATGAGGCTATGGCATGATGTCTTCAGACGTTCGCATCCCCAGTCCATTTACATTTCTCAATACTCAGTAGTTAACCACGTAAGCCGTCGTGATACCCTAACTAAAAATAGAATCGTAGATTCTAGATCGAGAGAGGGTAGATGAATGGTGGGGTCTCAATTTGATTGGGTAACCCTTGGGCTGGTAACGCTCCTTAATACATAATTAGCCTGCCAGTCGAAGCCTTGATTCCATCCCGTAAGGACATGTTCAAGATGCAGTGGTAAAATTTGCCCAAAAGCATTCTTTGGGAGGTGCTCATCTGCACTCCAGGTACCTAAATCACTTAATATGTTATGTGTAAACCTGATGAAGTGAGAGAGAGACGAATGGCCGAGTATTTTCTTGAGAAAATGTAAAAAGAAGACAGGACTTCGGTACAGTGACTCTAAAACTGCCGCTCAAAACCTGTCATGTCTACCGCAGTGAAACACTCTTACCATGTCTATTGTCTGTCTGATTTGATGATTTGCTTATGCTTATGACTGTAAACCACGCTCAATGCATATGGCAAAACCTTTGTGCGCTCTGAACATTCATTGAGTGCCTATCATGACCATTCTTAACCAAACTGTACATCGCTCTTGAGAGTTACCTTTGGCAGTTATGTTTCAGAATGTGTGATGCTATATACTGTATGTAATTTCTCCCTTATAATGGCTGAGAATGTTTGAGTGAATGAGATGATAATTATATAATTAACTTCTCATATTTGTAAAAGTAAAGACACTTATTAAATCCATGTTTGCAGGACTGCATTGCACTGTGGAAATTAACCTAGTGTCTGTCAGATGAATACATGGGAAGGCTCATGCTATTTGTCAGGGAAAATTCATGTTTTCTTTCATTATGTGTATTCCACATGTGAAAGCATTTCTAGTGCATGATTTCTGCCATACAATGCCTACTTCTTGGTGCTTAATCACACTGTTTGTTCTCATGGTACACCGGTCCCTGTGATCTACTCATTGTGAGAATTTACAAGATAATTGTGTGAAGCTGCCTCTGATTAGGAGTATGTGCCTATGACTTCACGGTTTTGGGGATGAACCTGGAGAAAGGATATCACCCCAAACCCCCAAATAAAATTGCACTTCATCATCAGTGAGAGGCGGGTGTTCGAATATCACACTCCCCTTTCCCCTCCCATTCCTCTCTGAATCTGTGATAGTACTGTATAACTGTGACAATGGTTCAATAGATGTAAAACACATGTTGTGCCTTTGTTTATTAACAGAGAATGAGGAAGATGGAGGAGGCCCTTTCAATTACCAGGACAACTCCAGGGAAGTCCTGAGCTCTAGCTTCAACTCCAGCTGAAAAGTCAGACTCCACAAAGACGAAAATGAACAACAGGTTGCAAAGATTCAGCCTGAATCCACTAATTCTGGCCTATACAGATGGTACTGAAGAAAAGTCTTTCTTAAAAGCCTAAGACAGGGATACTCTCCAATTTTGTAAAAGCTCCAGGCTATATCTTCAAGATAAATTCAAGAAGAAACCTTAAGAGGAGAGATCACCTGGTCTTCAGCATGTCACTACTGGCTAAGAGTGGACATTAAAGGTGCACTTGGAGCTGACCCTATCACAGTTTAATATTAATAATGGCTGAAAGCTGAAGGAGCAGAAGTTAATAAATAGAGCAAATTCACAAAATGGATTGGTGTTAAGTCGGTGTGGTGATTCAGTTCCATCAGAAATCTTAGGAGTGATAGACTGTGAAGAAAGACAGCTGGGACATATTGTTTCTTTTTAGATCTTCCTCCACTGGAAAAGTAAAAGAACAGTCTTGGGTGTCAACTTCATGAACAGTCAGATTTAGGTGAGATAGACAGAAAGAAGAATGCTAGGACATATTGTTTCTTTTTAGATCTTCCTCTACTGGAAATGTAAAAGAACAGTCCCAAGTGTCAACTTCATGAACTCACCAGTGAAAAGATAGAGCTTTAAAATTTCTTTCAAGATTGTGACAGCAGGGAATAGCCTGAATTGGAAAACCATCATGGGGAGAACTGTAACCTGAGCTGTCCAACACCATCATAGGTGCTAAAAGGATGAAACAGACCAGTGGAGCAGAACGTCCCTATGCTTGCCCCAATTTATGGCTTATCTTGTGTTTCCCTCAGTAACAGTCGAAGAAAGGATTTAAGTCTAAAGTGTGGTGTAGGATAACTTATGGAGTAGAGAAGTGAAGGAGGAGGGTTATTTAGATTAATGTCTCGGTGGGATTTGGGTGTTGTATTTAGGTTCATAACTATGTCAATATATTACATATTAACTAAGAATTTGAAGTGTGATGATTGACTACATGAAGCCTGAGTCTTCACCTGGTCCAGAAACATTAATAAATGATTAGTAGTCAGAAAACAGTTTTTTTGAGATACATGTCTCTGTGATTGTCTTGTACATTGTTGAGAAAGAAATGTCCAACTGGTGTCAAGCATCTTCATGGTGACTGTTACTCTACTGTTGTGGTTGGTTACAGAGATTGTGAAAGTCTGTGTGGTTGTTGTCAAGTATCTTCCATGATGTATGACTTGTCTAACCTGTTGGTGTGATCATTCTTTGTGAATGTTTGTCCAACTGTTGTCAAGATCTTCTCATGTTGTCTTGTTCAACCAGTGTAAAATACAGTTGTTGTTGTTTATGTTCACTACAATGGTACAATTGTCAATGTGATCATTTGTCCAAGTGTCTTGTGTCACTTGAAAGATGTAATGAGATCAAAAATGAGGTTGGCGACCAGAGCACAGTCAGCTGGAAGATGAGAGAACTGCTTTCATTGGTTACTGTGGCTAACTGCCAAGATCTCTATATATATATATGGCCTAGAAGAGAAATCATCTATAAATAATTCTGTGTAGAACTTAACTTGTGTCTAATTTCTCACAGTGGGGGTACTCGGTGAGCCAAAATTCTGAATGGTTTCTCTACAAGGGTTATGCGAGAATAAATATCAATACCTCTAGACAACACTTGCTGTTACTAACCTATATCTTTTATAGAGAGATATACTTTATAGAACTTCACTCATTGGAACTTCTGTAATTCTCTATAAACCCACAAAAAAACCTCACAGAGGCTATTTCTGCCCACAGTCCAAGTGTGTCAGAGGTCTGTGTCCACTGCATATGATGAAGTTTTCTCCACTGAAAATCGATGCGGGTGAGAGTAGCTGCATCTTCTACAAACATTTTAGCACGATCCAATATACAGGGCTTCATTGGCTGTAGACATTCACTTCCACTAAGACATGACATGGACTGCAACACTCGAACGTTATCGGGTGTACGTAAACGCAGCTGTGTCAATAGCTCTATTAAAAACTGGATGCACCTTCAACGAATTTCTTTCTCATCGGGAAACTTGTAGTCTGCTATTAAAGGGAGTTAAATTAGTTGAAAATTGCGCGGTAACATTCTAAGACTGTTTTACTCCCTCGCTTCAGTTCAAATTCGGCTTTTTAGTGTTCCAAAATGAATTTTAAAGTAATTTTTACCCACCCCAAAAAGCACCAAAAAGCACAAAAATTTTTTTATGAAGCACTAAATTTACGCGGTCGCGCTAAAAGGAAAATTTTCGCACTAACTGACTTAAAAAGCACTAAATTTAGCGCGAAAAGTACTAAAATGGCAACACTGGCCAGGGCCACATGCAGAGGTGGTCATCCGAATGACACACAGGGACGTGAGGACCTGATGGCTGGGCTCTGGCCCCTGTGGGAACCTCCGAGCCTTTACCAAAACAAACAACAACAATCGTCTTCAAGTTATCCACCCTAGCGCTAAGATCAAAGTCTACTCATTTACACTTGATCTGGCCAGGGTCAGCATCAGAGGTAGTTATCTGAATGATACACGGAGACGAGAAAGCTTTTATACACGGACATACGTCATCCATGTTCTCTGCTGCAAAATCCACCGCAGAGCGAGCTTACAGCAGGTCTGCAGACATCACAAGCAGCCACATTTATCTGTCTATCCCTCCTCCCCCCGTCCCATAATCCTCAACGAGTATCTCGCGTCCATTACGTTCCTCACACTTCCCGAAGGATGGTCTTCCCGTTTGTTCTTCTCCTGCAGCGCGCTCACGTCCTGATTTCCAGCTTGGCCACGCTTTAATGGCTGGTGACGGTTATCCCACAATAAGTTTGTCTACATGTCATGAGTAAGGTAGCGCTGCAGTATGTCGTTACAAGTTGGGGCAAAAGAGAGGCAGGAGGAGACGAACGAACGAACAAACTTTATTGGCAAGGGTTACGATTGGGCACATAGGGCTTACTAAAGAGAGAGATACTGGGCAGTTTGGCATCATGGCATGGAGGAATATCAACATCAGAAAGGAGTGGTAGCACACGAGACACAAGGCTACCACAGATGTGATCAGACATTGGGGTATTGAATCGGAAGTCCAAACCATAATATATAGTAAACATAACACTTGATCGCTACTCATTTTTATTGGTAATTTAAATGTATCTGATCTAAGAATCTGTTTCATATTCTTGTTGTTATTGGTAATTTAAATGTATTTGGTCTAAGAATCTGTTTCATATTGTTGCACTTTTTTTTTTTTTGGGGGGGGGGGGGGGTGGCGTTTGCTGTTGCGCTCGTTCTCTTTGAACTCAAGTGTAGTCCATAAACGCTACTGTTAGTATCACTGGACTGAATTGTATGCGTGGATTCATTCATCACGTGCCTTGCCGATAAGCGCGGGTGATCATGTGTAGCCATCTCAAACGATCACCAGAGTCGTGGATCAGCACAGTGTTCTTGTCTCAACCATACCACAGGGCCTCACCATCCAGGTATTTACTGCTCTGCCTTCTCCTTTTTCTCTTCCTCTCGACATTGCCAGTTGTCACCTAGCTCTCCAATTCATTTCTTCTCATAGCGTGACCAAAAATGACGTTCTACGTCTAATTCCTCTAATCAATTTACTATTTTCATTTGTTTCTTGCGGGACGTGGTCATTGGCTTTTCTGTCTGCCCATGATATTCTTTGCATTTTACTCAGAAACTACATCTCCGCTACCATAAGATATTTGCCAGCTTTTCTGCTTACTGTACACGATTGACATCCATATAATTGTTCACGATCTATGTAGCAGTTCAACACTCTTTTTCTCGTTGCAATTGACATCATATATATTGGTCAGCATGGTTTTCATCACGCAAAATGCATTTTTGCCATAGCGATGCTTGATCTAATGTCTTTATTGCATCTCCCATCAGATGTTATGATAGTTCCAAGGTAGTTGTACCGATTCATTCTATGAATTGATGAAACATGATTTTCGAGGCACTGTTTGATTAGAAATTTTGTACTATAGATTTTGTTTCAGCTTATTTCATAGGATTATATCCTTGTACAAAAGCTAAACGTGATTTTGTTAAATATGTCTCTAACAGTGTTTATTAGGTACAATATTTTATTTTATGTACATTTGCTACTTTCTGACTGCCAATATTAACGCTAATTATCATCATCAAACCAACATATTATGCACTTGATAAGAGAGCATAAAATGGTACTTCCCTTGTTTATTGTTTTATATATATATTTATTTAGAGCAATAGCAAATTATCATAACAACAGGCTAGCATAATTGTTAAGTAGTCACAGAATGTACAAACAATTCTGGTCAAACAAATTCCAGAGAGAGCACATAAACAAATGAAACACGCACAAAATAAATTAAGACATGGGACATAACAATTTATAATGTTAAGGGACGCTATTCAATCTAAAAATATTTCTAATATTTGCAGTTTTGGCAATTACTTTCTAAATATGTCGTTAAGTACAATTGCAAATCAAACTTTGCTGTCATTTCTGAATTCTTTGTATTATAGAATTTACAGAAAAATAAATACCGTATTAATAAAAGTTATGCTATTATTTAGTTAAGTATTTGCGTAATATATTTTTTATAATCTGCTTTCTTGGCTTTCCTAAAATAATATATACGTAACTTTTGTATCCCACCTAATTACAGCGCAATTTTGATGGATGTCTTCATATTTTTGGCAGGCCTTTGATAGGTCAATCAATAATCAGCTTTAAATCTGTTCTCAGCCTTTTGGCTAAGATGATCACACGACACACAGGTTCGTTGGGACCTAATGGGATGGCTCTGGTGCAAGCCCTTATTTAAAGAAAAAAATCACTCTTAAATTATAGAACTTTTGGCTAAGGTCAAAGAGTAGTTATCTGCACATGATCTGGTCAGGGTCACCAGCAGAGATGGTCATCGGAATGACACTCGGAGACGTGGAACCTTATGGGGCGGCTCTGTACCCTGTGCACCGCACGCCTTTATAAAAAAATCAAACCATAAGTTTTGATACAGGGACATAAGTAATCCATGTCCATTGCTTGAAAAGCTACCACTGAGCGAGCTCACAGCAGGTCCGCAGTCGTCCGAAACAGCCACGCAGCCCCCCCCCTCCCCCTCCCCCCGCATTTCCCCCTTCGACGAGTACCTCGCGTCCATTATGTTCCTCACATTTCCCTTGGGAGGGACTTCCCGTTTGTCCTTCTCCTGCCGTGCGCTCACTTCCTGATTTCCAGCTTGGCGACGCTTTAATCATTTGTGGTGGTCATCCCACAATACGCTGGTGGGCGTGTTATGACAAAGTGAACATTGCAGTATGTCGCCAAAACGGAGAAGTGTGAGTGGAGGAGAGGCACGAGGAAACGATGGAACGAACTTTATTTTTAAACGGTTTAGAATTAGGCACGCAGGCCCGTGAGAAGAGAGGCATTGGAGAACATCGTGACAAAAGGAATGATCGAGGGGAAGAGAAGCAGAGGCGGACAAAGAGAAATGATGCTGGATGGATTGGGGCGGTTACATGGAGGAATATCATCAGCAGAGTTGATCCAGAACACCAAAGGCCGAGGTTTGTGGAGAGCCATGAACAGCTTAGCCAGCTGGCATGGCACTTGATGATGATGATGACGCAGGGTCATCTAACATTCTATAGAGATAGAGATATGCTGAGTGGTTTGGCTTCACGTCATGGATGCATATCAACATCAGAAAGGAGTGGCAGCACACGTCATGGATGCATATCAACATCAGAAAGGAGTGGCAGCACACGTCATGGATGAATATCAACATCAGAAAGGAGTGGCAGCACACGAGACACAAGGTTGTACCAGGTTAGCCAGACTTTGGGATATTGGATCGATTGTTCGGGTTCAAGATGGCGGTGTAAACCGCTTCGCTTCGATTCAGAGATGTAATTATGTGTTTCGTGCGTGTTTTCTTAACATCAATCTGTTCAAATAAGGATGAACCTATGACAGGTCCAGCAAACCGGTAGGGAATTTATTTGTTCAAGTACTATTGCTCGAGAATTATGGAGGAAATTGAAAGAAAAACGCATCTCTATCAGCGATCACGCCGGAATATGTGGTCACGTGGTCTAACCATCCCGATATGTATGTCTCTGTCTTCCTTTTGTTCTTTCCACCACAATCTTGTAGGTTGTTACTAAATTTTCTAGTTCTTTTTTGTTTTCTTGATTAAATAATGAAAAATGGAAAGACAATTAAACGAACGAACGAACGAACAAGCTTTATTTTCAAAGGGTTAACGTGTGGGCACGCAGGCCCATCTAAAGAGAGACTAATCTGTGCGGTTTGGCATCATGGCATGGAGAAATATCAACATCAGAAAGTAGTGGAAGCACACGAGACACAAGGCTGTGCCCAGACTTTCGGATATTGGATCGGAGGTTCAAACCATAATATATAGTAAATACCAGAGATTATGGGAAACAAACCAGAACTCAATCCAATTCTGGTGCCCTGGCTCTGAGAGGCAAAAAGGAACACAACCCTGATCCATGACTCTGGTGATCGTGTGAGAAGGCGAACCATGTCGCGTATCTACATATGGCACATGATTGTGATGGCACAGGGGTTATGAGGAATGTACCAGAAATCAATCCAGAACTCTATTCGTGTCTGGTTCTGAGAGACAAAGTGGAAAACAGAAGAAGAAGAATAACAGAAACTAATTTAGTAAATCTAAATTTAAAAACAAATAACACCAGAATAAAACATACTTTTTTCTATTATAACGTTACTTGTTAAGTAAAGATAATTGTATATTTATTAATGCCTTTATTTCTACATAACTTAACCACGGAATAAACCTGGCTCATTAATCGCGTGATGTCACGGAAGCTGACATATTGTGGCCATGTTAAGTGTCACGTGGTTTGGTCAGAACCGGGCTAGAAGGCGTAGTTCCTGAGAGAAGAGCCAGGGGTTGACCAACACGACATTGAACACGTGACATTGGGGGGACAACTTGGGCATGGTCATACATGAGGAAGGGTAACTGGCAACAGATGGTGAATCTCTGCGACGGGCCGTGATGAGTGAGACGTTGTGCAGGTTACTGGATACTGTGTGTCAATATGCTAATACTGAATAACACGACAGCAATGTGACTCTACTGCAAGGGTAGAAGATGAAGGCAACAGGCTGACCTTCTCACTCTATGTATCCAATGCAGACATGGCCTCGTCTAACAGGAGAATCTTTGAGTTTCGAATCAGCGCGCTTGCGATGGCCACCCTTTGCTTCCGTCCTCAAGAGAGTTGCACCCCTTTCTCGCCCACCCCTGTTGGCAATACAACTTCATGTCTTACTCATTAGTTTTTCGGTCTCTCCATGGTATTCTTTGCATTTCCCCCAGAAACCACATCTCCACTACTATCAGATGGTTGTCAACTTTGTATCCACGATTCACATCTTTATAACGTTACAGGATATAAGTAGCACTTCAACAGTTTTTTACTCGTTGAGATTGATACTGCTTTATTGGACAGCATGATTTCCAGCTTCGAAAAGGCTACCTGTGCCATAATGATTCTTGTTCTATTCTCTTTAAGGTACTTCCCGTAAGATGGTTTGACAATTCCGGAATAGTTGCACAGATTCCCTCTATGAACAGAAGAGAGTTAGTTGTACCGATTAAATCTTACAATGGACGACAGATAGTTGTACCGAGTCATGAATTGAAGAAAAATGATTTTCTGGCATATTTATGTTTGAAATATAGCACTATGTAATTTACTGCAGCTGCCTTCATTTGACTATATCATTATACAAACGCTAAACTTGAGTTTTTCTATATGTCTCCAGCAGTGTTTATTCGGGACAATATTCTTTTTGCTTTACATTTTCTTACGATCTGACTTCTACTACTAAAGCTAATTATCGTAATCAAAACAAATTATTATTATTCATATTATAAGTTAAAGTTAGTTGTTTATCATTTACAGGACGTAGTAGTCAACCCCAGAATTTTTGGTTGTTCGTGAATCCTGGGCAAGTTTTAGTTCAATAGTTTGCCTTTGCTTTCTGAATGGCCGGCACTCATACCATTTGATAAAAAACCAAACGCAAGGTGGTTTGCTGCCAAATCGTCCGCAGCTATGTTTTGAAAGCGTTATGAACTCTTTTACGAACAGCCTCCGTAACTACTTCGCCACGGAGTCGGCATTCATAATATAGAAAATAATAAAATGGTACTTCCTGTCGTATTATTTCTATGTGTCGTCCCTGGGGTGAGGGGAATCAACACCGACATTCTTTTAACCCCATATCAACATCTTGAGGATCTCCCAGCTTTCTGTCCACAACACCCCGTCAGTCCCTGGATCTCTCTCTCTCTCTCTCTCTCTCTCTCTCTCTCTCTCTCTCTCTCTCTCTCTCTCTCTCTAACTACTGAATCAAGCCCCCTCTCATTCTTTTAACCCCATATCAATTTCTTGAGGATCTCCCAGCTTTCTGTCCACAACACCCCGCCAGTCCCTGGATCTCTCTCTCTCTCTCTCTCTCTCTCTCTCTCTCTCTCTCTCTCTCTCTCTCTCTCTCTCTCTCTACTACTGATTCAAGCCCCCTCTCATTCTTTTAACCCCATATCAATTTCTTGAGGATCTCCCAGCTTTCTGTCCACAACACCCCGCCAGTCCCTGGATCTCTCTCTCTCTCTCTCTCTCTCTCTCTCTCTCTCTCTCTCTCTTACTACTGATTCAAGCCCCCTCTCATTCTTTTCCCAAAACACACTACACAACACTGGCTCTAACAAAACCAACAAATTAGTTTAATAGAGAAAAGTGTCATGTATGTGCAAAGTGTATGTGTAGAATGTCTGTCGTATAATCTAGTGTGTACGTAGAATCAGACCGAATAGCTCAGAAGCAAAGTCTGTTTCCTCACTGTACTGGCCACACAACAGCACCATATATGATGGACAGAAGACCTCACCCAAATGATGTGTCTCTCAGGCCAAGTGTCGACTTCCTCCGATAGCTCTTGGACAGTCCGGATGCTTGGTCATCAATAGTGGAAACATTCCAATATTGATCATCAATCTAACACACACTGTGTAAATACTCTGTTCATAAAAGTTCTGTGATCAGAGAATTCTTAAAAAAATAATGTTACTGTCACTTTGGAAAACTCAATATTTAACTGATCACAGGAATTCCCCAATTGTAACACATACTGTTAATTGGTAATGATAGGAATTCACCAATTGTAACTCAAAATGTTAATTTTCCGAGTATTTATATCTACTAGTGTTCCTTGTACAGGTGTTATTGTCAGTGTCTTGATTTTACTGTGATGTAAACTATCACTCAGGAAACACACTTAAATAACCATCGTTTCCTGCTCAGCAGAGGCCAGGTTCCCGCAGACCCTCTGGGTTATGGGCCCAGTGCAACAGCCTCTTAGTAAACTATGCCTTCAATACTCGAGCCATGACTTTTCTTCTAGCTGGTGGTACACTATGGCGGAACGTGTTGAAGAGAGAACATACCTGGTGAGAGCAACCTGATTCCGACCGTTATTAGGTGAGTGTAGGCCGACGGCAGCACTCAGATATATAACAGAGAACCAACCTCTGTCATAAGGTCGAGGAGCTCATCACATCGGTCTGAGTCATGGTAAGACAAGGAAAGACTAGAGGAAAAGGGCAGAAAGCCAGTACATACCCTACTGGAAGATCCTACCATTTGACATTTCCTCCAAACCCCCCCCCCCAACCATCCTCAATCTCCCTAAATATTATCCCACTACCTTGTCCTTAACTCACTGAGTTAAATGATATCTCACACCAGCTAGTTTAAGCTACGCAATAGGCTACTGTTGCCGACGCTCTTATAATACGTTCCATCAACGCACATTACTACACTCGATTCCTAAGAATAATCCAAAGTAAGTCTAGTTACTTAATTACCATATATTTATTCCGGTTTGAAAATTGGGACTACTAAATCACACGAAGGTAACATGTCAGCCAATGTAAATCGACAGAAGACACTGTTGTCCCTCTCCAAAATCGAACTCGGAATAACACACACGTCTTAGTTGGTTCACAACATTCGGTCGACTTCCTCAAAGTTGTTTACCTCAACGGTTTTAATACTGGGTCTGAGTGACGTCACAAAACTGTCCAGACACTAGACAGTCTAGAAGCTATTTTTCTCTCTCTTTTTTAGACTTGATGTAAACAACTGGTCGGCTGTCCTGCTTTCATCTCGGGACTGGTTTCCCGTACAACAAAAAGGCTTGCCCGCCTGTGAACTAGAGAATTCTTGTCCCCACAACAAAAGATCCTGCCGAATTTTACCCAGACAATCCGTCTACTATATCAAAGGATGTCTGCCTCCTGCAGACGTATGGCGCTATAGTCTTCCCTCGATCAACAACACATTAAAGAATGCCGGCTGTTTGTAGACGCTTGGCGCGACATTCTGTCATCGATCGACCACCAAGATTTTATGTGACACTCCCCTTGTTTATTTCTTTATTTTCTAGAGCCTGTCCAGATTATTATAACAATAAGCCAGCATAATTCTTGGGTGGCCACCGAATATATAAACAATTCTGATCAAACAACACCTGGAGAGACCACATAAATAAACGGGACACACACACACACACGTAAATTATGAAATGGGGCATAACAACTTAATAGATTGAGGATAATTACGTAATCTAAAATATTCCTAATATTTACAGTTGTAGCAATTACTTTGTTAATTTTTCTTTCATTTCACTTGCAAATCAACCTTTGCTGCCATTCAATAATATTGTAAGTTACATATGTTAAAGGAAAACAAACATCGTATTAACATAAGTAATTATATTATTATGTTATTTATTTTGCATAATACAATTTTATAATCTGCTTTCCTGGCTTTTCTAGAATAATATAAATATATAACTTAGTTTCCCAACAGTGATTAGCCACGTTACAGATACATTATTATATTTGTGTCAGGCCGCTGAAAGGCCAAAACAATCAATTTCAGGCAGTAATCCGGAAACATCTATTATTTGTGCCAGTTTTGATTGGTCAAAAATGTAAGCAACATTGTTCAGCGACTTACTTTCAGACGTTGTCTCTCTTACAACAAAATTTTTAGCCTCTGAAAAGTCTCCAAGACACCCGGTGGAAAGTTGGTGTGTTTGTACCAGACAAGTCTCCAAGACACCCGGAGAAAAGTTGGTGTATTTGTAGCAGAAAAGTCTCCAAGATGCCCGTTGGAAATTTGGCATATTTGTGTCAGAAAAGTCTCCAAGACACCCGTTAGAAAGTTGGTGTATTTGTGTGAGAAGAAGGTTGCAGAGACACAGCTATGTGGTGACTAAAAGACCAAGCTCAGATGGGTGAGATCTATGCGTCCTCACAAGCTCAGTGATTTGAGGAAGCGAGAGAACACAGTTACTCGTGCTTATGGAGGATCTCTATGCCACAAGGCTGTCAGAGAAAGAATCATTCGTGCTTTTCTCATTTAGCAGCAGAAGATTGTAGCAAGAGTTCTCAAGACACAAGAGGCTAGCACAAAACACTAAGACTTCTGTTGATTCAGAAGTTAACAAGTGTTTGATGTTAAAAAAAAGAAAAACAAAAGAATCACCTTAAAATTATAATTTTCTGCCTTTTGGCATAGATCAAAGTGTAGTATCTGCACTTGATTTTGTCAGGGCCACCAGTAGAGGCGGTCATCTGAATGACACACAGGGACGTGGAACCTCATGAGGCAGCTGTGGTCCTTGGGGAACCGCGAGCCCTTATAATAAATGAAAATAGATTTGATACACGGACACGGATACACGGATATGTAATCCTTGTTCACTGCTAGAAAATATACCGCTGATCGAGTTAACAGCAGGAAAGCAGTCGTCAAACACAACCACATCCACCCCCACCCTCAAATCCCATCCCCCTCGACAGGTATACCTCTCGTCCATTAGGTTCCTCACACTTCCCGGAGGAGGGTCTTACCGTGTATCCGTCTACTGCCGTGGGCTCACTTTCCTGATTTCCAGCTTGGAGACTGTTTAATCTCTGGTGGCAGTCATACCACAATATGTTTGTCGATGGGTCATGAGAAAGGGAACATTGCAATATGTCGTCACAACAGAAACGTTGGAGTGGATGAGAGGCAGAGAGAGGTGAACGAAGAATGAGTAAAAAAAAAGTTTATTTTGAAAGGGTTAAGTATTGGTTGCGCAGGCCCGTCTAACATTCTAAAGAGAGAAAACGCTGGGCGGTTTGGGATCATGGCATGGAGGAATATCAATATCATAAATGAGTGGCAGCACACGAGACACAAGGATGTTCATAGACATGATCACCTTCGCCACATTTTGGGATACTGGATCCGAAGACTAAACCATACTATATAATAACAATAACTACTTGATTGCTATTAATTTAATTGATAATTTAAATGTATTTGATATAACAATCTGTATCATATTGTAACATTTTCTTTTCTTTTTCTTTGGGGGAGGGGGGTGGAGGAGGGGGGATCATTTGAACTCAAGTGTAATCCATAAACACTACGTTTAATATCCCTGGATTTAATTGTACGCGTGGATTCATTCATCACGTGCCGTGCCGATGAGCGTGGACGGTCATGTTTTTCCATCTCACACGATCACCAGAGTCGTGAATTAGCTCAGTGATCTTGTATCGACCATACCACAGGGCCTCAGCATCTAGGTATTTACTTCTCTGCCTTCTCCTTGTTCTCTTCCCCCTCGATCTTGCCAGTTGTCACCAAGTTCTCCTATTTATTTCTTCTCATAACATGACCAATTTTATTTTTACATACTACGTCTAATTTCTCTAATCAGTTTACGATTATCATTTGTTTCTTAAAAGACTTGGTCATTGGCTTTTCTGTCTGTCCATGGTATTTTTGCACATTTCTCAGAAACTACATCTCCACTACCATAAGATGTTTGCCAGCTTCTCTGCTTACTGTACACGATTCATATCCATATAAATGTATATGATCTATGTAGCGGTTGAACAATCATTTTCTCGTTGCAGTTGACATCTTTTTTATTGGTCATCATGGTTTCCATCATGCACAAGGTAAACGACTGCTACTACTAACGCTAATTAGCATATTCATTACCAAATAATATGCACATTATAAGAAATCACAAAATGGTACTTCGCTTGTTTATTTGTAATTTATTTATTTTTTTATGTTTTTATTTAGAGCATGTCCAAATTATCATAACAACATTCTAGGATAATTGCTAAGTGATGACGGAATTTATACACAATTCTGTTCAACCAAATTCGGGAGAGACCAACTAAACAAAAGGAAAAACACAATTAAATTAAGGCATGGGACACAACGACTTAACATATTAAAGGGCATTACCTAATCTAGAAATATTTCTGACATTTACAGTTCTGGCAATTACTTTGTTAATTTTTCGATAATTTCATTTGAAATTAATGTTTAATGCTATTCCCCAATATTTTAAGTTATTAATGTTAAAGAAAAATAATCGGCGTCTTAATGTAAGTAATTATATTATTTAGTTGCACTGTTTGTGCACAATACATTTTACATAATCTGCTTTCCTGTCTTTTCTGGAATAACATATATTACTTTAGTACCCTATCTTGATATGTTCTCGGTGTGGTTTATTTCTATATTTTTGGCAGGCCTTTGAAAGGCCAAATAATCTTCAGTTATTTTATTTCTCAGCCTTTCAGCTAATATCAAAGTGTAGCATCTGTGCTTTATCTGGTCAGGGACATATGCAGAAGCGGTCATCCGAATAATACACAGGGACGTGAGGAACTGATGGGGCGGCTCTGGTACCTTCAGAAATTAACAAAAAACGATCGCCTTCAAACGACTGACCTTTGCGCTAAGATGAAAGTATAGTCATCTGCACTTGATCTGACCAGGGTCCTCAGCAGGGGTGGTCATCTGAATGACACGCTGACGTGGAAGTTTTTATACCGGATATTCGTCATCCATGTTCACTGCTATAAAAACCTACGGCTGAGCGAACTCACAACAGGTCTGCAGTCGTCAGAATCAGCAACATCCCACCTCCTCCCCAAACGCCCCATCCCCTCTCCCTCGACGAGTACCTTCAGCTTAAAGCCGCTTTAATCGCTGATGGCGGTTATCCCACAATACATTGTTTGGATGAGTCATGAGAAAGGGAATGCTGCAGTACGTCGTCACTTCTGTAAAGTTGGAGCAGCGGAGAGCAGGGAGCGACGAACCAACGAATAAACTTTATTTTCAAAGAGTTAAGACTTGGGCACGCAGGCCTGTCTAAAGACAGACGATGCTGGGAAATCAGAAAGGAGTGGCAGTACATGAGACACAAGGCTGTGCACAGACATGATCAGACTTTGGGGTATTGAATTGGAAGTCCAAACCATAATATATAGTAAACATCACACTTGACCGCTATTAATTTTTATTGGTAATTTACATGTATTTTATATAAGAATCTTTTTGGTATTGTTGCTTGTTTTTTTGTGTTTGTTGATGTCGTCGTCGTCGTCGTCGTCGTTGTTGTTGTTGTTGTTGTTTTTGTTGTTGTTGTTGTTGTTGTTGTTGTTGTTGTTGTTGTTGTTGTTGTTGTTGTCGTCGCTACCTATTCTCGCCGTGTTGGTAACATACGGGGTATGTGAGCTGGCCGCTCAGAAAGCAATGGCAAACTACTGAGCGTAATCTTGCCTAGAAATCAACAATCAGCTGAAAGATGCTGATGTTGACAGCGATGTCCTGTAAGGGATATGCGAACAAACAAACAAAACCCCCATAAACTGGACTGTTAGTATCACTGGACTGAATTTTGGGAGTGGATTAGCGTTCCCTTATTACCAATGTCCCTCAACATCCAGCAAAACCACTCCGACATCAGAGGTACTTGCATTTTAAGTCCACAAGTCAAGGACGAGAAGTCAACATTTTAGTCCAAGTGTCCGGTGTAGGAGTTGACCACCCTACCTCATCAACAGCACACCGGATATGTAAGAACGAGGGCTCTTACCCATTCACCAATGCTAACCTAAATTATATATATAAATATATACATATTGTTGCATGTTACTTTGTCTACATTCTCTTACTTATTTCTGCCTTTCACCTGTCATCGTATGTTGTTAATTGACATAGGTAAGAAAAACTGTTGATCTGCACAAGTGGCTTTCCAATCACATTTATTTTCAAGAGTGGCTTGGTGATGTTTGTGTTGACAACCTTTTTTTTTGGTTTGCTTTAGTTTTGTATCCATTCATTTTGATCGCCTAATGTTTACAATTAATTCCGCTATTAAATATTAATAACAATAATAAAACAATCGTCAGTGTATCTTTTACTGTTTATTGCTGCTTCTCCAATATGGAGTTAAGTGGTCTTCGTGGCCGCTTGGTTATTGCGCTTGCGCTTAAATTGCCAGTGCCCTGACGGTGACCCACACCGAGCAAATGTAGAGACCTACACCGATCAAATGGACTTTGAGGGTGACTTCTCGTTCAGAAAGCAATGGCAAACTTAAAACAAGTTAGTTGCATATCCTTTACAGAATGTTGCAGTCAACTTCCGCATTTTAGGACTCTGGTGTCTTATGTTCGGCTAAGAAGAATATCGGATATTGAGTTTATCAAACATACAGTCGATATATAATAGTGTGAATAACCCACAGGTACAACGACATAGAGGGAGATCGAAAACAAAACAGAGAAGAGGATTAGAGGCATAAAAACAGGTTAGTTACATTTACTTTACATGACGTCACAGTCAACCCCAGCATTGTTTGGCTGTTTGTGAATTCTTGGCAAGCTTACGTTCAGAAGTCTGCCATTGCTTCCTGAACGACCAGCACGCATACGATTGTATGAAAACCAACGCAAGGCGGTCTGCTTCCAAATCGCCCGCAGCTGTGTTGTCAACGCGGTATGCGAGAATACAAATTGCTTCTGTAACTACTTCGCCACAGAACAGGCTGAACCATAAGACGTATCCGAAATCGAACCCACAACTTTCGGAACGTGACGTAGGTGGCTGAACCATTTCGCCACGGAGACCACGTATGCAGGATATCGCCACTGAAGATCTTCATGTACGACTCTACCCTCCTGGCACCAGAAGAGAGCCCTGCCCGCCGCATACCTCTACGTCTTTGATTTGTAACGGATCGCTTTCATTACACATGGCTATCTATATAAGTGCTCCAGCCTCGTCCCATAGATAAAGCAAGGAGACATTTAGTACTGCTACTTGTTGTCGGTGCGTATACTTGTATAATATTTACATCTATTGGTTTGCCTTTCATTGTGACCATAATAACTCTATCTGAAATACACCAGTAAACATTAATTGACTTGGCTGTTATTTTTAATAAAATAGTAGTTCTACTCCTTTCTCGTGTGTATCTCCTCCAGAATAAATTATTGTGTGTTTTTCGGTTGCAATTTTGACGATCCCTTCCATCTCATCTCACCTATGCCTAGAATATTCTCCATTTTCATGCTTTCCACTTCTCTTATCACATTGTTCAACTGTCCCAACTCATGTAATGTCCTGACATTCCATATTCATATTTCAAATGTATTTCCGATTTTAAATTTTAGTTCCTATATTAAATTTATTCGTTATGATTTTTGTCATGAGTAGCTGGATGAGTGTCTAGTGTCACATGACTGTCCCTACCGGACGAGGATGTCCTAAGATAGCCATTAATGTCGTTCACTGCCTCTGATATGTGACTATTCATGAAATCTTGGGAAGATAATGTAATAGTTTCCCCTTGACGTCCATATCCACATGGGGGTCTTTTATGTCTGCTTTTGATAGCCATTTATCAGAACAAGTGCGTACCCTGCTCTGCTCAGCAGCAGATGTGTCCACATATCCCGGTGGATACTCGGTCCCCAGGGCTGCGTTTGTCACACCATTGTGGGTTTCCCATCCTCTACCACTGGGAGGTGCAGTCGGGATTTTCCCTTGCTAAAGTTATGGTCTATGATGGCCAAAACTCTCCAGTAAAGCTGAGCTATAGTACACACATACTCTCAGTCCTGTCTACTGTCTACCATGGTTTAAAAACAACTGTCATCTCTTTTTGATTACATACCAATGGACTGGACATAGGAATAGCATCTTCTTAAGAAAACCTTACCATTCGTAATGTGTAAACAATTCTGTTGAAACAACTTCGGGAGTGGCCACATAAATAAAATGAACAAACGAAATTAATTTAAGACAAGGGACATAACGAATGAACATATTAAGGGGCATTACGTTACCTAAAACTAGTTCTAAAATTTACAGTTCTAGCAATTACATTTCAAAGTTATCGTTAATGTCATTTATAAATAAACCTTCAACACTATTTTATAATGTTTGCATTTAATCTTCTTATGAAACGTAAAGAGTGTTTTAACACAACTACTATATTACTTTATTACATTGTTTTTTGCATAACAAATTTTGGTAACATGCTTTCATAGGTTACACGCTAATAGATAACAATTTAGGGACTTCGTGTAAATGCTAGATGTTATTATATTTTTGACTGGCCTTTGAAAAGCCAAATAAACTGTGGATGTTATATTTCTCAGCTTCTTGGCTGATATCAAAGTTTAGTAACTGATCTTGATCTCGCCAGTTCCACATGCAGAGGCGGTCATCCGAATGACACACAGGGACGTCAGGACCTGATGGGGAGGGGCAGGCCCCTGTGGGAACCCCTGAGCCTTTATTAAAAACAAAACAACAATCGTCTTCAAATTATCGAGCTTTGAGCTAAGATCAAAGTGTAGTAACTTCACTTGATCTGGCCAGGATCAGTTGCAGGGGGGTCATCTGAACGTCACGCGGGGAAGTGGAACCTCATGGGGCAACTCTGTGCCATAATTTTTAAAAATTTAAGAATTTTTTTTTTTACACCGTCACACGTCATTCACGTACACTGATAGAAAACCCACTGCTGGGCGAGCTCACAGCAGGTCTGCAGTCGTCAGAAGCAGCCACATTTCTCCCCCCCCCCAACTCCCACCCCCTCGACGAGTACCTCGCGTCCATCACGTACCTCATACTTCCCTGGGTAGGGTATTCCCCTGTGTCCTTCTCCTGTCGTGCGCTCACATCCTTATTTAAAGCTTGGAGACGGTTTAATCGCGGGTGGCGGTTATCCCAAAATAACGTGTCTTGAGAAAGGGAACATTGCATTATGTTGTCACAGCATTACAGTTGGAGCGGAAGAGAGGCAGGGGGACACGAACGAATGAATATTATTTTCAAAGGGTTAAGAATTAAGCACGCAGGCCCGTCTAACATTCTAGAAAAAGAGATATGCTGGGCGGTTAGGCATCATGGCATGGGGGAATATCAACATCAGAAACCAGTGACACAGGAGACACAATGCAGAACACAGACATGATCACCTTCGCAACAATTTTGGAATATTGGATCGAACATCCGAACCACAATATATAAAAAAAAACATAACACTTGATCATTATTAGTTTGTATTTTGTTTGGTAATTTAAATGTATTCGATAGGAGACTCTGTTTCATATTGTTGAATGTTAATTTGTCCACACTCTCATACTCATGTCTGTCTCTCACCTGCCGTCGTCTGCTGTTATTTGATGTAGGTAAACACACCATTGACATGCTCACGTGGTTTTCCATTCACATTAATTTTATACAGTGGCTTGGTGCAATAGTACTGGAGTGTTATTGCTTCTTTTCTCCTACCACCACATTCCTTCTATTCGACAATATTTCCAAATTGTGAAACATTCAGTTGTATCCTTGGATTGTTTATTCGTTGTCCACATTTCTTAACATAGGTTAGTTAGTTAGTTAGTTAGTTAGTTAGTTAGTTAGTTAGTTAGTTAGTTAGTTGGTTAGTTAGTTAGTTAGTTAGTTAGTTAGTTAGTTAGTTAGATAGTTAGTTAGTTAGTTATTTATTTAGTTAGTTAGTTAGTTAGTTAGTTAGTTAGTTAGTTAGTTAGTTAGTTAGTTAGTCGACAGATCATCCTCATTGCGCATAGAACCATTCAGTCCATAAGTGCTCGGATCGCCTCCTCAGCAAATCCCGCAGCGTGTGAAGCTAGAGTTATTCGAATCTGTCACCTCCAAATGACGACAGCGCCTCGCTGCAGGAACAAGTGCACTTTAACGCATGACCAACTAGATTTATTAACATAAAATAGACGTTAGTCGTTGCACCAACTTCCTATACTGCTCCATTTCTGTGTCTGTGAACATCACACAATATATTCCTCACAGTAAGAAGTTGAACAGGCAGCAGTCCCGACAAACCAAAAAGCACGCATGGGCATATATGAATACGAATGCCACCACAACAGTCCGCCAAAATAATTACTGTTTATTGTCGATGGAAACAGTCACTAGAGAACTTACAGTTGCACATACAGTATTATCAAGTCAAAACCTGCTAACTATTGACATCTGATTTCGAGAAATGTAAGTCAGATATAAAAAAGAAAATGAACTTATATATCACTATCACACATACTGAAACATCAAGCTATAATTATGTCCGCACAGCGACAGATAATAAATAACATATTCACACCAACCCTGTGCTGCCAATATTAAACTTGAAAATAAACTAAATCACACGCAGAATCAATATCTACGAGATTGGGGGTGGGGAAGGGGGCGGGGGTAGAGAAGAGCTGCCAACTTATCTTTCCAATAACGAGAAAGAAAAATGTGATATCAGACAGACAGTGGGATCAACACCTCCAGCCACATATATTATGTTATCAGACAGACAGTGGGATCAACACCTCCAGCCACAAATATTGTGTTATCAGACAGACCGTGGGATCAACACCTCCAGCCACAAATATTATGTTATCAAACAGACAGTGGGATCAACACCTCCAGCCCCAAATATTATGTTATCAGACAGACAGTGGGATCAACACCTCCAGCCACAAATATTGTGTTATCAGACAGACCGTGGGATCAACACCTCCAGCCACAAATATTATGTTATCAAACAGACAGTGGGATCAACACCTCCAGCCCCAAATATTATGTTATCAGACAGACAGTGGGATCAACACCTCCAGCCACAAATATTATGTTATCAAACAGACAGTGGGATCAACACCTCTAGCCACAAATATTATGTTATCAAACAGACAGTGTGATCAACACCTCCAGCAACAAATATTATGTTATCAAACAGACAGTGGGATCAACACCTCCAGCCACAAATATTGTGTTATCAAACAGACAGTGGGATCAACACCTCCAGCCATATATATTGTGTTATCAGACAGACAGTGGGATCAACACCTCGAGCCACATATATTGTGTTATCAGACAGACAGTGAGATCAACACCTCCAGCCACAAATATTGTGTTATCAGACAGACAGTGGGATCAACACCTCCAGCCACAAATATTATGTTATCAAACAGACAGTGGGATCAACACCTCCAGCCACATATATTGTGTTATCAGACAGACAGTGGGATCAACACCTCCAGCCACAAATATTATGTTATCAAACAGACAGTGCGATCAACACCTCCAGCCACATATATTATGTTATCAGACAGACAGTGGGATCACCACCTCCAGCCACAAATATTGTGTTATCAGACAGACAGTGGGATCAACACCTCCAGCCACATATATTATGTTATCAGACAGACAGTGGGATCAACACCTCCAGCCACAAATATTGTGTTATCAGACAGACAGTGGGATCAACACCTCCAGCCACAAATATGTTATCAGACAGACAGTGGGATTAACACCTCGAGCCACAAATATTATGTTATCAGACAGACGGTGTGATCAACACCTCCAGCCACAAATATTATGTTATCACACAGACAGTGGGATCAACACCTCCAGCCACATATATTATGTTATCAGACAGACAGTGGGATCAACACCTCGAGCCACATATATTATGTTATCAGACAAACAGTGGGATCAACTCCTCGAGCCACATATATTGTGTTATCAGACAGACAGTGGGATCAACACCTCGAGCCAAAAATATTATGTTATCAGACAGACAGTGGGATCAACACATCGAGCCACATATATTATGTTATCAGACAGACAGTGGGATCAACATCTCCAGCCACATATATTATGTTATCAGACAGACAGTGGGATCAACATCTCGAGCCACATATATTATGTTATCAGACAGACAGTGGGATCAACATCTCGAGCCACATATATTATGTTATCAGACAGACAGTGGGATCAACACCTCCAGCCACATATATTATGTTATCAGACAGACAGTGGGATCAACATCTCGAGCCACATATATTATGTTATCAGACAGACAGTGGGATCAACATCTCGAGCCACATATATTATGTTATCAGACAGACAGTGGGATCAACATCTCGAGACACATATATTATGTTATCAGACAGACAGTGGGATCAACATCTCGAGACACAAATATTATGTTATCAGACAGACAGTGGGATCAACGCCTCGAGCCACATATATTATGTTATCAGACAGACAGTGGGATCAACACCTCGAGCCACAAATATTATGTTATCAGAAAGACAGTGGGATCAACACCTCGAGCCACAAATATTATGTTATCAGACAGACAGTGGGATCAACATCTCGAGACACAAATATTATGTTATCAGACAGACAGTGGGATCAACATCTCGAGACACAAATATTATGTTATCAGACAGACAGTGGAATCAACATCTCGAGACACAAATATATTATGTTATCAGACAGACAGTGGGATCAACATCTCGAGACACAAATATTATGTTATCAGACAGACAGTGGGATCAACATCTCGAGACACAAATATTATGTTATCAGACAGACAGTGGGATCAACATCTCGAGACACAAATATTATGTTATCAGACAGACAGTGGGATCAACACCTCGAGCCACATATATTATGTTATCAGACAGACAGTGGGATCAACATCTCGAGACACAAATATTATGTTATCAGACAGACAGTGGGATCAACATTTCGAGACACAAATATTATGTTATCAGACAGACAGTGGGATCAGCACCTCGAGCCACATATATTATGTTATCAGACAGACAGTGGGATCAACATCTCGAGACACAAACATTATGTTATCAGACAGACAGTGGGATCAACATCTCGAGACACAAATATTATGTTAGCAGACAGACAGTGGGATCAACACCCCCAGCCACATATATTATGTTATCAGACAGACAGTGGGATCAACACCTCGAGACACAAATATTATGTTATCAGACAGACAGTGGGATCAACACCTTGAGCCACATATATTATGTTATCAGACAGACAGTGGGATCAACACCTCGAGCCACAAATATTATGTTATCAGACATACATTGGGATCAACACCTCGAGCCACATATATTATGTTATCAGACAGACAGTGGGATCAACATCTCGAGACACAAATATTATGTTATCAGACAGACAGTGGGATCAACATCTCGAGACACAAATATTATGTTATCAGACAGACAGTGGGATCAACACCACGAGCCACATATATTATGTTATCAGACAGACAGTGGGATCAACATCTCGAGACACAAATATTATGTTATCAGACAGACAGTGGGATCAACACCACGAGCCACATATATTATGTTATCAGACAGACAGTGGGATCAACACCTCGAGCCACATATATTATGTTATCAGACAGACAGTGGGATCAACACCTCGAGCCACAAATATTATGTTATCAGACAGACAGTGGGATCAACATCTCGAGACACAAATATTATGTTATCAGACAGACAGTGGGATCAACACATCGAGCCACATATATTATGTTATCAGACAGACAGTGGGATCAACACCTCGAGCCACATATATTGGACAGCAGAACATGAACAGATTCAGTGACAAACAACAAGTAGGTTTGGACCAAACAACAATGGATGCCGGAAAATTGTAAGCAGGTGAGTGTTACAGTTGGGGCTTTTTTTTATTTTTTTTATTTAGCATATCCTTTACAGGACTTAGCTGTCAACACCAGCATCTTTCAGTTGTATGTTGATCTCTTGGCAAGATTACGCTCAGTAGTTTGCCATTGCTTTCTGAGCGGCCGGCTCAGTATCCCGCAAGTCACGAGCGGGGGTCGAACCGCCTCAGCTCTCGCTCCGCTACGAGACTCTGCGTGATAAACGGGATTACAGAGAGAAAGTGTTGTAACCCCACAGCCAGAGAGACCGGCAGTTGGGGCTTACAAGTTGTTAATATGGTAGCAGGTGAGTGTTACAGTTGGGGCTTACAAGTTGTTAATATGGTAGCAGGTGAGTGTTACAGTTGGGGCTTACAAGTTGTTAATATGGTAGCAGGTGAGTGTTACAGTTGGGGATTACAAGTTGTTAATATGGTAGCAGGTGAGTGTTACAGTTGGGGATTACAAGTTGTTAATATGGTAGCAGGTGAGTGTTACAGTTGGGGCTTACAAGTTGTTAATATGGTAGCAGGTGAGTGTTACAGTTGGGGCTTACAAGTTGTTAATATGGTAGCAGGTGAGTGTTACAGTTAGGGCTTACAAGTTGTTAGTATGGTAGCAGGTGAGTGTTACAGTTAGGGCTTACAAGTTGTTAATATGGTAGCAGGTGAGTGTTACAGTTGTTGGGGCTTACAAGTTGTTAATATGGTAGCAGGTGAGTGTTACACTTGGGGCTTACATGTTGTTAATATGGTAGCAGGTGAGTGTTGCAGTTAGGGCTTACAAGTTGTCAATATGGTAGCAGGTGAGTGTTACAGTTAGGGCTTACAAGTTGTTAATATGGTAGCGGGTGAGTGTTACAGTTAGGGCTTACAAGTTGTTAATATGGTAGCAGGTGAATGTTACAGTTGGGGCTTACAAGTTGTTAATATGGTAGCATGTGAGTGTTACAGTTACTGCTTACAAGTTGTAAATATGGTAGCAGGTGAGTGTTACAGTTACTGCTTACAAGTTGTTAATATGGTAGCAGGTAAATGTTACAGTTGGGGCTTACAAGTTGTTAATATGGTAGCAGGTGATTGTTACAGTTAGGGCTTACAAGTTGTTAATATGTTAGCAGGTGAGTGTTACAGTTAGGACTTACAAGTTGTTAATATGGTAGCGGGTGAGTGTTACAGTTAGGGCTTACAAGTTGTTAATATGGTAGCAGGTGAGTGTTACAGTTGGGGCTTACAAGTTGTTAATATGGTAGTGGGTGAGTGTTACATTTGGGGCTTACAAGTTGTTAATATGGTAGCAGGTGAGTGTTACACTTAGGGCTTACAAGTTGTTAATATTGTAGCAGGTGAGCGTTACCTTAGGGCTTACAAGTTGATAATATGGTAGCAGGTGAGTGTTACAGTTAAGGCTTACAAGTTGATAATATGGTAGCAGGTGAGTGTTACAGTTAGGGCTTACAAGTTGTTAATATGATAGCAGGTGAGTGTTACAGTTAGGGCTTACAAGTTGTTAATATGGTAGCAAGTGAGTGTTACAGTTAGGGCTTACAAGTTGTTAATATGGTAGCAGGTGAGTGTTACAGTTAGATCTTACAAGTTGTTAATATGGTAGCAGGTGAGTGTTACAGTTAGGGCTTACAAGTTGTTAATATGGTAGCAGGTGAGTGTTACAGTTAGGGCTTACAAGTTGTTAATATGGTAGCAAGTGAGTGTTACAGTTAGGGCTTACAAGTTGTTAATATGGTAGCAGGTGAGTGTGTCAGTTAGGGCTTACAAGTTGTTAATATGGTAGCAGGTGAGTGTTACAGTTAGGGCTTACAAGTTGTTAATATGGTAGCAGGTGAGTGTTACAGTTAGGGCTTACAAGTTGTTAATATGGTAGCAGGTGAGTGTTACAGTTAGGGCTTACAAGTTGTTAATATGGTAGCAGGTGAGTGTTACAGTTAGATCTTACAAGTTGTTAATATGGTAGCAGGTGAGTGTTACAGTAAGGGCTTACAAGTTGTTAATATGGTAGCAGGTGAGTGTTACAGTTAGGGCTTACAAGTTGTTAATATGGTAGCAAGTGAGTGTTACAGTTAGGGCTTACAAGTTGTTAATATGGTAGCAGGTGAGTGTGTCAGTTAGGGCTTACAAGTTGTTAATATGGTAGCAGGTGAGTGTTACAGTTAGGGCTTACAAGTTGTTAATATGGTAGCAGGTGAGTGTTACAGTTGGGGCTTACAAGTTGTTAATATGGTAGCAGGTGAGTGTTACAGTTAGGGCTTACAAGTTGTTAATATGGCAGCAGGTGAGTGTTACAGTTAGGGCTTACAAGTTGTTAATATGGTAGCAGGTGAGTGTTACAGTTGGGGCTTACAAGTTGTTAATATGGTAGCAGGTGAGTGTTAAAGTTAGGGCTTACAAGTTGTTAATATGGTAGCAGGTGAGTGTTACAGTTAGGGCTTACAAGTTGTTAATATGGTAGCAGGTGAGTGTTACAGTTAGGGCTTACATGTTGTTAATATGGTAGCAGGTGAGTGTTACAGTTAGGGCTTACAAGTTGTTAATATGGTAGCAGGTGAGTGTTACAGTTAGGGCTTACAAGTTGTTAATATGGTAGCAGGTGAGTGTTACAGTTAGGGCTTACAAGTTGTTAATATGGTAGCAGGTGAGTGTTACAGTTAGGGCTTACAAGTTGTTAATATGGTAGCAGGTGAGTGTTACAGTTGGGGCTTACAAGTTGTTAATATGGTAGCAGGTGAGTGTTACAGTTAGGGCTTACAAGTTGTTAATATGGTAGCAGGTGAGTGTTACAGTTAGGGCTTACAAGTTGTTAATATGGTAGCAGGTGAGTGTTACAGTTAGGGCTTATAAATTGTTAATATGGTAGCAGGTGACTGTTACAGTTAGGGCTTACAAGTTGTTAATATGGTAGCAGGTGAGTGTTACAGTCAGGGCTTACAAGTTGTTAATATGGTAGCAGGTGAGTGTTACAGTTAGGGCTTACAAGTTGTTAATATGGTAGCAGGTGACAGTTACAGTTAGGGCTTACAAGTTGTTAATATGGTAGCAGGCATGTTGTATTATAACGCAATGACAACATTTCGGTGATAAATAAGTCTATGACAGACATGGAAACTCACTTACGATGATTAATTAACTCATGACAATTAATCAGTTAAATGGATCGGACATCTCGTTAGAATACAATACGCCAGATACCAGCACTGGCGATGCACCACAGAAGATCTGATACGAGAGCAAGAGGGCGCCAGAGGAAAAAATACGGCATGACGAAATCAAAAAGACCGTACAATTACACGGAATAACACTATCCAGCGACACACATCGGACGCTGGAATGTCAACTATTTCTCTCCACGACTCTTGACGACAAACGTGGTAGGTGGTGGTGATCAAATCCTTTATTAAACATCGTCTTATCATCATATCCCCCTTCCCTTTTCCTTTCCATTACGAAAAGATTGTCGATCTAACGCCAGTTTCCCGCGTCACGTATTTTGCTAGTATATGTTTTTAAATACTGAATACACAAACAGTAGATTGTTCAGTTTGGTGTCTGGCATATTTCGCTGCATCTATTTTAGGGTCAGAAGTCACACAACAAGCAAATCGACGAATCTTTCAAGCTGAAATATTCAAAACACATGTTCCCACAGTGTTTTAAAGAGTCTACCATTTGGTAATTTGCAACGAAATATCAAGACGTTTTGTTTAAACAACAATGTTTTGAGCATACGAATCGCATCTGATTCAGCATGTTTTTCATTATTGCCAAATTTTATAGGACAGATCCCTGACCTTTACTTTGATAAGCAAAGAAAACAGCACCCATACCATTGCCAAGATAAACAAAGAAATGGAAGTCTCCGTATCGAAGCTATGAAGCCAAATCATACCACTTTCTATATTTGTTGATTTCTTAGTCATCACCATGTACTATACCGTTAAGCACGAGCGGTCACGTTTCTCTCCCACACACTATCATCAGTCGTGGATCAGCTTTGTAATCTTGTTTCCATTATGTCATGTGGTCAAGCCATATATATATGTATCTCTCAGCCTTCCTGTTGTTCCCTCCCCTCAATCGTTCCAACGATACTAAACTTTTGTTTAGTTTATTTTCATTAATTAGAAGTGGTCAAGCCGTCTGCCTCGCTCTCCGAAGGTTGTGGGTTCGATTCCGGACTACGTCTTTCGGTTCACCAGTTCATTTCCGTTAATCACGTGTCCATATACTCTTGACTGACTATTTTAATTTATGTAATCAGTTTACAGTTTTATTTGCTTCTTGTAGGACTTGCTCATTGGTTATATTTGTATGTCCATTATATTCTGTGCATATTCCTCAGAAACTACATCTCCACTGCAATCAGATGTTTAACTCATTTTCTGCTTACTGTACACGATTCATATCCATACAATTCTAAACGATATATGTAGCACTTCACCACTTTTATTCACTTTGCCAGTATCATCATTTTATAGGTCAGTATGTATTCCATCAAGCAAAAGGCATCTTTGCCATAGCGATGCTTGATCTCATATGTTATGGCAGTTCCGAAATAGTTGCACCGAGTCATTGAATTGACGAGAGACAGGTGTATGGATTCACTCTATGAATTGACGAGAGACAGGTGTATGGATTCACTCTATGAATTGACGAGAGACAGGCGTATGGATTCACTCTATGAATTGACGAGAGACAGGTGTATGGATTCGCTCTATTAATTGACGAAACATGATTAGCTAGGAATGTTTTGTTAGACATTTAGCATTATAGATTTTACGGCAGTTTCTTTCATAGGAAAGTACAAAAGCTTAACCGTGATTTTTAAAATATGTCTAGAAGTGTTTATTAAATACAATATTCACTTGTCTTTATATTTTCTACCGATTTGACCGCTACTACCAAATCTATTTATCATAATCAAAAGAAATTATTATGCACATTATAAGAAATCATGAAATGGTACTTCACTTGTTTATTTTTGTTTGTTTGTTGTTAGAGCGTGCCCAGATTATTGTAACAACAGGCCAACATAATTGTAGAGTGGTCCCCGAATTTATAAACAATTCTGGTCAAATAACCTTCTGAGAGACCACATAAACAAAGGGAACACACACAATTACATTACGACAAGGAACATAACGATTTAACATTTAAGGACATTACTCAATCAAACTATTCCTAATACTTACAGATTTGGCAATTACTTTCTTTACTTTTCGTTAATTTAATTTGAAAATCAACATCTGCTGCCATTTTCCAATACTTCAATTTATATATGGTAAAAGAAAAGTCAACATCGTATTAGCCAGAGTAATTTATTTTTTAGTTATATTTTTGCACAATAAATGTTTATAAACTGCTTTCTTTGCTTGATTATAATAATATATAAGCAACTTTAGTATCCCACCTTGATACAATTGGTATCACCTTTGGAATTATATTTTTGGCAGGCCGTTGAAAGGCCGAAAACCTGCAATAAATAATCCGGAAACATCTATTATTTGTTAAATAATTAGTCACATTTGACTAGTAAAAAACGTAAGCAAGCTGGTTCAGCATAAGACGTCGTCTCTCTTACAACACACATTCTAACCGCTGAAAAGTCTCCAAGACACCCGGTGGACAGTTGGTATATTTGTACCAGAAAAAGCTAGCAGAGACACCAAAATGTTGTGACTACAATACCATGCTCAGATCTGTGCGTCCCTACAAGCTCAGTGCCTTGAGCAAGCGCAAGAGGACAGTTACTCGTGCCTATAGAGAATCTTTATGCCAAAAAGCTATGAAAGAACGAATCGTTGGTGCTTTCCTCATTGAGGAGCATGATTGTAGCGAGAATTCTGTGATTTGTGACCCAGAAGACCACCTGCATGTGAAAAGAATTCTGAACAACACCCAAACTGCCCAACACTGAAGGAGGTCCATGGTCAAGGAGAGTGACTCCTGCTTGACCTTTTGGTGCTTCTGAAGCCATGACTGCTGGCATCTGCATCCATTCTCAAGGAAAGGTCGAGTTTTATTTTGAAAATGAGAATGTATTACCTGCCACGGTAAATAAGAATGAATCATTTTATTTTCCACATTGTTTATTACTGGCATTTACAGTGACAGTAAGACCAAATGTTTTATATTTTGAATTGACTGTTAAACTGCTGTTCTGTTAAAAAAATATAAAAACGTTTTTAAAAAAAATATCCCAATAAGAAAATCAACTTCAGATTATCGGCCATTTGGCTAAGATAAAAGTGTGAATTTATCTGGACTTGATCTGGCGAAGGCTATCAGCAGAAGTGGTCATCTGAATGACACGCAGGGACGTGAAACCTCTTGGGACGGCTATGCGTCCTGTGGAACCACGTGCCTTGTTTTGATACACGGACATAGTAATCCATGTCCACGTCTAGAAAATCCACCGCTGGGCGAGCTCACATCAGGTATGCAGTCGTCAGAAGCTGCCATACTGTCCTCACAACGATTAATTGACGTCCATTACGTTCCTCACACTTCCATAGGGAGGCACTTCCCGGGTGTCCTTCTCCTGCCTTGGTTGATCTCCTGCCTTGCGCTTACAACCCGGTTTCCAGCTTTAATCGCTGGTGGATGTCATCCCACACTAAGTTTGTAGGCATGCCATGAGACAGGGAACGCTGCAGTATGTCGTCACAACGGGAAAGTCAGAGCTACGGAGAGGCGGGGGGAGACCAAGAGAGATGATGCCGTGCAGTTTGACATCATCATATGGAGAAACGTCAACATCAGAAAAGAGTGGCAGCACACGAGAAGTCTCCATACAGACAAGATAACCTTCGCCACACGACATGGACTATAAAAGGAAGTGAGATAAACGATTCAAAGGTCTCAGAATGCAAACTCCCTCAACTGTTCCCAATTTAATTTACAGGTATCACTGTTGCTCACCTGGAAACAATCCCCTTCCCCAACTGTTATTTTGCTATTGTTATCTATAGGATTTTGTGATTGACCCTCCCCTAACCCTACATCTTCCAATTCACACCAACCCTATGCTACTCATGCCAAACTTGGACACCATCCAAATCACACAGAAACAAAATAAGTATCTATGAGATGAGGGAGATTGAGAAGAGCTGCCAACTTAACTTTCCGATATCGAGAAAAAAATTGTGTTATCAGACAGACGGTGGGATCAACAAGTTGAGCCACAGATACTGAACAAGCAGAAGGTCGATTGAATCAGCCATCTCGATAGAATGGTAATACCATCAGTTACCAGCACTGGCCACATACACAACAAGATTGAATCAGCCATCTCGATAGAATGCAATACCATCAGTTACCAGCAATGGCGACACACCAAAAATGATCTGATACGAGAGCTAGGGGTCACAAGAGAAAGGCTGATAAGTCCAGATTTAACATTCTTAGTGATCAGGCTGAGGCTGGTAGACAGAAGATTAAAAAGGCTCAACTCTGACCTGAGAAGCGCATTGCATTGATAAGATTTAGCTGTTGTAGAACATTGTAGAACCCAAGCAATAAACAACACATTAAAGTGTTATTTCAGTTTGTTCTTTAAAGGAGGTGTTTGGGGGAGGGGTGTCAATAAGTATATTAAGAAGCAAATGAAAATGTGCACAATGTACTACGTGCTCTATTTTGTTGCATATTGCCGACATCAGCTGTAGAAGTCAGTCTTGATAAAAGAAAGTGAAACAATTGATTCCGATTCCGATTCCAATTCAAAAACAAAAATTCCAAATTCGACCTCGTCTAACCTGCTTCATCAGCTGTGGTTATTGTTGAGGTACGTGGTTATTGTGGATTTATTAGCCCTAATTCTAGTCTTGTGAGTCCTATCTCGGACTGGTGATGTAGCGTTTGTGTCTGTGACGTCAGCAGTGGTCGGCGGCTATCCTTTGTGCTCGTCTTTGCTTGTGGTTTTCTTTGTTGGTGTAGGCTCCTGGCTCAACTGGCTTGACTGGCTGCAGTCCTTATAAGGACTTTTCGTTATCCCACTCCAGCTGGGGGATCGGTCGGCGGCTGTCCTTAGTGCATGTTTCCTCTTGTTGTTTTCTTTGTTGACGCAGGATCCTGGTTTGACTGGTTGCAGTCCTTACAAGGACTTTTTATTAGGTCTTTTAGTCTTCTTTGTTGTGTATTTTCTGTAGGAGCTTTACGATGTTGCTATTTTCCTTCTCGTATTTTTGTTCATCTTCGAGTTTTAGCTTCTGTCATTCGCTTTTTTCCTCCGCGGACAGCCATAGCTTTCTCTCTCCGTCTTCTATGTAGTACGAGTAGTCGGTTCCCCGTTCCAAGATTGTAATTGGGTAATCTACCGGTAACCTGAATTTCTTGGGTTTTTTCTTTTCTCTTTCAATCCAACACCTTTTGAATTCCTTGCGCCTGAGTACCTCCAGTCTTTGACCTGCCCGTAGCTCCTCCAAGGTAGATTTCTGTGGTCTCTCCGTGCCGTCATCCGGGTGCCCTTCTCGGTTTTCTTCTGATGTCTGGCGAGATATTGGTTTCTCTTTGTCTGCCTCGGGTATCGCGGCTGGGCTGCTGACTGTAGCTTGTGGTTCAGGTTCGGTCTCTTGGTTTTCATCTTGCGGTTTCTCTGTGAGTCTTTGTATGGCTTCTGTTGGTTTGTTTTGAGAGAGTTCCATTTCAGTTCTAAGCAATTCTCTTTCGGCCTTAATCATTTGCAGGATTTCTTCGTTCTCCTTCTTCATCTCGGCCAAGCGCTCCATCTCTTGTTTGAAGTTGTGCTGGATTTCTTTCATGTCGGCCAGCAGCTTCTCATTATCGCAGGTCGGGGTCGTCGTCAGCAGTGCCTTGACTTGTTTCTTCAACTCGTCTATCTGCTTTTGAAGTTGATCTCTTTCAGCTTGTGCTATACCCGTGGCTGTCTCACCCCTCTGCATTGCTTTCTTGAATGGTGTCTTTGTGATGATGGCGATCTTTAAGACGTTTCTGTGTCTCTGCAGGTACGGGCAGCCCAGGTATCTTGCTCCGTGTTTGCCAAGGCAGTTGGCACACTTTCTTCTGTTGTTAGGAGCTCAGAAGTCCGTGTCCAGCTTGGCCAGCGGACACTCCTTTAAGGCGTGATGATCGGCGCAGTATCGGCAGATTTCCGTAATACTGCGACACGTAGCTCTGCTGTGGGCGGCCTTCTGACACCTGGAACATTGCGTGATTCTTGGGATGAATCTTTCTGTTTGCTGCATTTTCTTGTTGTATGATACTGTGGTCGGCATTTCGCTGCCCTCCGACGTCACTACTGCCAAGGTTGTAGGTATCTTGGAGTAGCTGAGGAGCCGCTCCGCCTTCAAGAATCGGATGTGAAGATTCTCTTCACGTAGCTGCTTCAGGATTTCTTCGTCTGTCAGCTCCACAGGAATCCGCTTGACAACCCATCGGACTGTTTTTGAGTCGGTGTTTCCGACTCTGGTGTCTTTCTCCTCCTTCTCTGCTGTCTTGGTTCTTGACTGTGTTGGGCTGTCAATCTTCTCCCTCGTGGTAGCTTCAGTAATCTGTGTAGTATCAGGCACTTTGATGCAGCTAGCAGGTGGGCTGTCGACGTTCTTCTTCTTGTTGTCGGCTCCCACGCTGCACATCTTGGCAACAGCGTGTTTCTTGTTGTTGGATTTTCCACGTGACATTTTCTAGCGTATCAGGCTTCTTGACAGGATAATGCGACTTGACTTGTTATCGCTCGCAGTCCGAATGGTGTACGACAACGTCGGAAACAATTGATCTTTCAAGCCTATATACATATATATATATATATATATATATATACAACACACATATTTTCGCAGTCATGTATACTGTCTACCAAATAAAATTTAAATGACTATCACCTCTTTTTGTTTACACACCAATGGTTTGGGTATACGAATAGCATATGCTTCAGGAAATCTTACTATTCGTTCTTTATGTGTGCTAAACAGGAAATAAATTATGCATTCTATTGGGGGAAAATAAGTGTTAACAACAGAATGAAAAGGAGGTTGAAGGGTCAACACAAGATGCCAAACATTGATTATGGTATCTGGAAGAAGTGTCCCGTCTGCCCCGATGGCTTCAAGAAATGCCTCGTTCACTATGTCCAGGAACTGGAAGTGCCTGATGTAGACCCGCACATCCTTGTTAGTTATTGCACTCAATGTCTCTAGCAGAAAGAGGACAGAATTTCTTGAGCGTGCCCAGTAGTTGGCCGACAAGGTCACGAACCCCAAGTGCTCGCCTCCGATCCACAATCTACTCATTGCAATTGAAATTGCTGTACTGGACAGCTTTTTTCAGCTTCGAAATGGCTACCTTTTCTTGTTCTAATCTCTTCAATGCAATTCCCGTAAGATGATATGACAGGTCCAACATAGTCGTACCGATTCACTGTATAAAATGACTAGAGATAGTTGTACCGATTCACGCTATTAATTGACGAGAGATAGTTGTACCAATTCACCCTATTAATTGACGAGAGATAGTTGTACCAATTCACTCTATTAATTGACGAGAGATAGTTGTACCGATTCACTGTATAAAATGAGAAGAGGTAGTTGTACCGATTCACGCTATTAATTGACGAGAGATAGTTGTACCAATTCACCCTATTAATTTACGAGAGATAGTCGTACCAATTCACGCTATTAATTGTCGAGATATAGTTGTACCGATTCACTGTCTAAAATGACAAGAGATAGTTGTACTGATTCAGGCTATTAATTGACTAGAGATAGTTGTACCGATTCACGCTATTAATTGACGAGAGATAGTTGTACCGATTCACGCTATTAATTGACGAGAGATAGTTGTACCGATTCACGCTATTAATTGACGAGAGATATTTGTACTGATTCAGGCTATTAATTGACGAGAGATAATTGTACCGATTCACGCTATTAATTGACTAGAGATAGTTGTACCGATTCAGGCTATTAATTGACGAGAGATAGCTGTACCGATTCATGCTATTAAATAACGAGAGATAGTTGTAACGATTCATTCCTCGAATGGACGAGCGATAATTGTACTAATGAATTGACAAAAAAAATATTTATTATATACTTGTACAAAAGCTAAACGTGATTTTTAACAATATGTCTCTAGCTGTGTTTATTAGGTACAATATTCCTGTTTCTGTATATTTTCTACCGATCTTACTTCTACAACTATCTCTAATTATCATAATCAAAACCAAACATTATGCACATAATAAGAAATCTTAAAATGGTCCTTCGCTTGTTTATTTTCTTATTTTTCATTTAGAGCATGCCCATATTATCATAACATTAGGCTAGCATAATTGTCGAGGGGTGATCGAATTTATAAACAATTCTGTTCAAACAACTCCCGGAGATACCACATAAACAAATGTAACACACATTAAGTAAATTAAGACATGGGACATAACACTTTATATTCTTAAGGGAGGTTATTCGATCTAATAATATTTTAAATCTTTACAGTTTTCTAATTCCTGTTTAATTAGATATCACGTCAACCTTTGCTGTCATTCCTTAATTCTTTCCGTTATATATTTTTAGGAAAAATAAACAGCGTATTTTCACAAGTAATTATATTATTTAGTTATTCTTCTGCACAATATATTTTCATAATCTTCTTTCCTGGCTTTTATAAAATTAAATATATTTAACGTTAGTATTCTATTAATTACGCAATGGTTCATATACCAATTTATATTTTTGGCAGGCTTTTGAGAGCCCATTCAATAATCATCTCTAAATTCCTTTTCAGCCTCTTAGTTAAGATGATCAAATGACAGACAGGGACATAGACACCTAATGGGGTGGCTCTCCCGCGAGCCCTTATGCTTTTACAAAAATCACAAATTATCGACCTTTTGGCTAAGATCAAAGTATAGTCATCAACACTCGATCTGACCGGGGCACTAGCAGAGGTGGTCATTCGAATGACACACAGGTGCGTGGTACCTGAAGGGGCGGCTTTGCCCACTGGGGAACAGCTCGTTCTTATAAATACACCAAAATGCAAGATACTTTCGATACACTAACATACGTAATCCATGTTCACTGCTAGAAAATCCACCGCTAAGGGAGTTCACAGAAAGGGAATACTGCAGAAAAGGGAGACAGACCACTGCAGTATGTCATCGCAGCGGGAAAGTTAAAGCGGAGGAGAAGCAGGGGGAGACCAAGATATACAATACCGTGCAGTTTGAGATCATCACATGGAGAAACATCCACATCAGAAATGAGAGGCAGCACACGAGACCGAAGTATATGCACAGACTTTATTACCTTCACCACACGACGAGGACTATAAGAAGAAGTGAAACAAACGATTGAAAAGTTTCACAATGCATACACCCTCAATTGGACATTTCATTTACAGGTATCACTGTTGCGACGCTACACCCTTCCCCTCCTATCATTTTGCTATGGCTGCATGTGGGGTATTGCGATTGACCCTCTCCCACACCTACACTTTCCATTTCTACCTTCTAATACCTTGTTTCTGTCCAGCCCGCGAGCACGCATGGAAGTACGGGGAGGTTGAGAAGACTGACACGCATTTGTACCACGAGATGTACATGAAGGGCGAAGGTAACGGTTTCAAGAACAAGCGTGTACTAATGGAGTTCACCCACAAGAGAAAGGCTGACAAGTCCAAATTAAAAATTCTTAGTGATCTGACTGAGGCTCGTAGACATAAATCAAATCAAATCACAATCAAATCAACTTTATTTTAAATGTGTCACAAATAGGGCACGCAGGTCCGTCTTACATTCGGCCATTCCAATCACTCATCCTTCGTCCATCAAGAGCATTATACATTCACATAGGAAGAAAAACAAACATTGTGAAATGAATGTTGTAAACATAAACAAGGCAAATTACCATGTTATGAGGCCCATCTCCCACCAACCAACACATCACCCTACCCACACATCACCCCACCCACCCACCCACACACACCCAGAGACACATAAATACCCCACCAACCGACCCATCCCCCTCCCGCACATCCCCCACCCACACACACTGCCCTCACCTGTTCCCCCAACCCAAACACAATCGCCACCCACACAAATATCCCCCACCAACCCACATGGACATTCTAACCCACACACCCATCCCCACCCACACATCCTCTTCCCACCCACACATCCAACCACCCATCCCCCAACCACATATTCCCCACCCACGCACAAACATCCACACCAACCCACACATCGCACATCCACTCACACATCCCCAAACCATACACACATATCCCCACCAACTGACATCTCCCTACCCACACAAACACACATCTCCCTAACCACCTATACATACTCAATCCACTCACACAACCCCTACCACCCACACATACATCCTCCACCCACCCACACATGCCCTAACCCACATCCCACCACACAATATCCCCAACCCAAGCACCACACACACATATCCCTCACCCACACATCCCACATACATATACCACCACACATTCCCCACCTACACACCATACACGTGTGCCCCACCCACATACCACACAATATCCCCACCCACACCCACACAGATACTCTCACCCAACCACCTCGCACATACCCCCACATACCACACAAATCCCCCATCCAAACACACATCCCAAACAAACACACCACACACATGTCCCCAACCAACACACCACACACCTCTCCCCACTCACACCCACATTCCTCACCCATCCACCAACCAACACTCACTCACTCACCCAAACATCCTCAATCACTCACGCACCCACACACCCCCAACCACCCCCTACCAAACATCTCTTGATCATACATGTCCCCACCCACACATATTATCCACCCACTCACGCATCCCGCCTCAACATATACACATCCATCACCCACCTACACATCCCTAAGCCAATCACACACCCCACCTACACATTCCCCATCCACACACACACATCCAACCCCACATACCCCCACCACCCACACATACTTCCCCCAACTACCACACATCCCCTACTCACCCACACATATCCTTTGCCCATACACACATTCCCTGCACCCATCACACACATCCCCCACCCACACACTATCCCCGTTGTAGAACATTGAAGACCCCAAGAAATAAACAACACATTAAAGTTGTATTACCAATACAACAACAAACAAATAAGGGGGGGGGGAGGAAGAGGTCGATAAGTATATTAAAAAACAGATGTAAATGTTGCACAATTTATTGCCTGTCCTATTTTGCTGCATCTTGTCCGGTACAAGCTGTAGAAGTCACTCAACACAAAACAAAGCGAAACAATGAACCTTTCAAGCTGATATAAACAACATGCATATTCCCACAGTCATGTATACTGATATAAACAACATGAATATTCCCACAGTCATGTATACTGATGTATACAACACGTATATTCCCACATGTCAGAGTCTCACCCAGAGTTATAACGCGTTGTCTATACCAACGCCCGACAATGCAACGCTGAACTATGATAAACACTACAGCTATAACGCGGCGTCGTCAACAACGCCAGGCAATCAACACTGAGCGATGCTAAGCAGTCGGCGGTCAGCTGGAACACAGCGTGAACATTGAGGGGTCACGCAAGCTGACTCGAGCACAACTGAGGTGTGTGCTAAAAGGCCAGCCAGACTAGGCTTGGGCGCCGTAACGGACTGACGTGTGAATGCGGCTTGAGAGTTTATGCATGTGATGATAGCTAGCCTGTATGACCGTTGGAGATGGAACGCCTGTGTGTTTGACTTGTAAGTGGAGTGCATTGATGTATTATTATATTGATGTATTGATTGCTTGTATTTATGATCTATTGGATATTGTGAATTGTGATTGCGCGAAGCTTGTATTGTTTCTGATGTGTGCAGTGCGCGAATAAATAGCGCGAATTATATTATCGGTTATTAGCCTCGTGTTATTTGATAAGCATATTTAGTATCACACTTGTCAAGATACGAGCCATAGTTCTTGCGCTACGCAAGACTTTGACAAGTGCAAACGTGGGGTCTTCGTCCTCATTAGATTTAAACCGTTAAATACGAAAAGTACAGTGTTAAATAAGTGCAAACATGGCGACTGTTGTCGGGTTGTTGTTGTTGTTGTTGTTTTTTTTTTGAATCAATTATTTGTATAAAGTGCGAGTTTTTAACAAATGCGAGCGTGTAGGTAATAATTTAACAGATAAATACCATCTTTCGGGTTGATTTATTGAAACCATAAGTGCGTCTTTGGACTTAGTAAATTTCAACCGAGTTATTGAAGTGATAAAAATCAAAATGGCGGCCATGTCCTTGAATGTCATTGAGTAGAAGTAGTGTAAGCGGAACGTTTGGAAAGTGTGTAAAGAGAGTTGTTGAGTGTGATGAAACGACTAATAACAATATTTGACGACATACACACCTACAAAAACTTAAGTGACATTACATACACCACACACTTGCACATGTTCTAATTTCTCTTGCTCCAAAAACAACAGGTTGTTTGGTGTCATCTACACCTGTCCCTTGTAAACTCCGAATTTCTTTGGTCGACCTGAATTAAAAACCAGTGTGGTTTCGGGCAGTACTGAGCAGCCATTGTCCGATACATTGCCTCAGGAGTACTTGAGTATAAAATTGTTTTTCTCTTCCGTATACTTTCGTTCATCAGGCCTTAACATAAGCTGTAAGATTAAGTACTGTAAACTTTTAAATGTAAATTACTAACAAAATTATTAATTTTGTGTCTATCTATTTCATCATACATTTTATTCATCATGTCTAGTTTAAACGAGTACTTCGAAATGGGTTTAAAGATGAACTTTTCTGGTGAAGAGTTAAGGACCTGGAGTGAGAAAAAGTTTGCAGAATACCTCATACAACAGGAAAAGATTAATGAGCGTGACGGAAGATCAGCCGAAAGATCTTTGAAACTTAAACAAGCAGAAACAGATGCAGAAATAAGAAAAGCTGAAAGCCAATTTAGTAGTCAACTCCCAAGGTAAATTAAATATCCACCATGGGTTTATTAACGCTAGAGCTGCCACCGTTTTACGGGATAGCGGCAGTACCCTCATTGGCAATAAGAGAGACTATATCTTACCATCACAATATAGTGGTAAATATGTTATATGCAGAACTTTCTCGGGTAATATCGAGAGATACCCGCTTGCATGGGCATACATAAGTACACCATTCCTCACCGGAAAGGTCAAATGCACAGCACTGACCAATCCTTGTTGCGATGTCATCATTGGTAACCTTCCTGAGGTGAATGATATGCCACATGCCAGTATTATATCTACTGTCACTTGTAACATTGATAATACCATTTCACCATCATCACAAATCACCATTCATGATGTATTACCACCTGTAAATGAATGTATGTATGCCAATTCGGCAACGTCATCACATGAATGTAGTTGTTTGAATGTAACACCAAGTTGTAATGTAAATGATAACCTTGATATTACAAATGCAGTAACCAGATCTACTGCTCAAATGCAAGATCGAATCGATCAGACAGAGGCTTTACAGCTAATAAGCCCAGTTGTAACATCTCCTGAAACAACCAGGGAGAAATTTATAACAGCTCAAAAAGCCGATCGATCGTTGCAAAAGTATTTTAAATTAATAGGCCAAAAGCCACGAGTAGCAAAGAACGCTAAATGGTATTTTGCTCTGAAAAACGGAATTCTGACACGGTACTATACCAAAGGTTCTAGCACTACACAACAAACGGTGCTACCTTCAGAAAACCGCAACCAAGCATTACAGCTAGCGCATGACATACCCTTTGCAGGGCATATGGCGTATGCTAAAACACGAGCAAGGTTACTTACTCAATTCTATTGGCCTAAATTTTGCAGTGATACCAAACTGTATTGCAGATCGTGTGATATCTGCCAAAAGCTTGTTAAAAAGGGGAAACACCCGCAAGCAGAACTGCAAATCACTGATTTGGCAAGTAGACCGGTTGAAAAGATCTCGGTCGATATAGTTGGTCCTCTTAACCACACAACATCAAGAGGAAACAAATATATTGTTACAAAATTGATTTATGTAGTCGGTGGCCAGAAGCCATTCCGATGAAGAAAATAACTTCCAAAGACACCATGGAAGTATTCTTCCATATTTTTGCAAGTGTAGGATTCCCTGATACCATCATTTCAGATCGGGGTAGTCAGTTTATTGCCGCAGCTACACAAGCATTTACTAAAATGTTGGGGGTGAAGCAATGCTTTAACAGCCCGTACCACCCACACTCCACGGGTATCATAGAAAAGATCAACGGCGATCTTAAACATATGCTCTCAAAAGTAACCCAAGAACATCCCGAAGACTGGGACACGTATCTACCTGCTATTTTATTTGCATATAGGGAAGTGCCACATTCCAGCACTGGATTCTCACCATTTGAAATAGTATATGGTGCCAAACCACGCGACCCATTATCGTTGTACCAGTCTATGCTGACTGAAAGTAAAACCATATCTACACCCATTTCATCGTATGAACATGTAATATCATTTCGCGATAGAATCATGAGATCAAGTGTGTTAGCAAAAGAAGCACTACAAACATCTGGTGCTATCTACCGACAATACGCTAACAGAGGAAATAGAACCATTACTCTGACGCCAGGACAGGACGTTCTTCTTCTATTGCTAAGGGACAGACATCTTCTCACAGACTCTTGGCAAGGACCGTTTAAAATGTTACGACAAATTTCGACAGTAGATTACGAAATTGCAGTTAGGGACAAACACAATATTTTTCATATTAACATGCTTAAACCATATTACCACAGGGACGACGAACAAGTGGAGACTACAGCAAGCACAACAATAGTAGACCAGACAGACGACAACGATACTGACGAGATTCCAACACCAGTACTGGACACGACAACCAACCTACAGGACATAAAGGTAAATCCCAAGCTGACGCAGACACAGATCGGCAGTTGCAGTCAAGTGTTACAAGAATACAGTACAATTTTTTCTAACAACCCAGAACATGACAGACCACATAATAGCACTACAGCAGACATTCGACAGGATTAGACATCATGGACTGACAATAAAACCATCCAAAGTTGATATAGCCTTTCAAGAAATTTCATTTTTGGGTTATAAGATCTCAAATGGCTTTATATCAACTGACGAAAACATCATGTCTAGAATTTTGAAATTGTCGCTTCCGAAAACCAAAAAAGTGTTGCGAAGTGTGTTAGGTCTTTTGAATTATTATAGACAATTTATTCCTCATTTTGCTGAATTGACCAAATGTTTCACTGATTTACTAACAAACAAACATCCTAATGTCATTGTAATTAGCGAATATTAAAGGCCTGCATTTGCGAAAGTACTATCTTATTTTTCCAGTGAACCTATTCTAAAATTACCTGATCTTAGCACTACGATGTGATGCGAGCTCCGTAGTCATTGGAGGGGTACTGCTTCAAGAACACGACCAAATATTATACCCTGTATACTACGTCTCCCGGAAATTGAACACCAGTGAACGAAATTACAGCACGCCGGAACTTGAAGCCCTTGCTCTTGTGTTCTCGGTACGTAAACTTTCGAGATTTCTTTTAGGTTAACACTTCATTATTGAAACAGACAATAGTCCGATGACATTTATCACCAGTGGAACCCCAAGTAACCACAGAGTGGCCAGATGGTCCCTTCTTCTACAGGACTATAGCTTCGAAATCAGACATATAAGAGGCTCACATAACTCACTGGCCGATCTTCTATCGAGATGTCCATACGACTCACCCAATAGCCAGGTACCACCCGAGCACATTGCATATGGTGTATAATCTGCAACGTAAATAGTGCTCAACACCACAGCCAATTGTGACTTCATGTCAGTTACGCTGTGAAGAACAGTGTGATAGGGAAGATTTAATCTCCCATTGTAAATAAATTGTGTACATATTATTATTATTATTATGCGAATGAATGTGCCGTATAATTGTGAGAGATGTGAAAGAATGCCATTACTATTATAAATATGTAGTATTATAAGAAATAGACACCACAAGTGTCACAGGACAGTACTACAGGATCCAAAGACTTACCGAGCTTGAACAACGTCAAGTAATCCTGAGTACATCTACAAAGATTGTGCACGACGTTGTAACAAGTACGAATGATGACCTTGACAACCTAATCCGAGAATAAGACGGAAGAATCTATCCAACAGCTGATGACCAGAACTGGGTGCTCCGTATATTTAAAGTCCATCTAAAACGAGAGACCTTGATGTGAATGTCAACATAACACATGTGTGCAACAACACAGCTCTACACTTCCGTTATATGTCCATATTAATTTGAAAGTTAGCAGACGAGACTAAAATGTTTATAAAGTTATGACAATTGTATGAAAATTTGGGTATGAAACATTTCCATATACGAAATTGTATATGTCGAGTTTTGTTAGATGTAATCTCAGCATCGTAGCTTGATTTACTTTTTCACAAGAGTGACCTTTTGTGCACTTTTGTCAATAAGTATCAAATTATGACACTAAGAAACAAAATGTGACTTGTAATTTATTTTGTTGAAAGCATGATAAAATTACTGTCTCTAACTTTTGTTCCATAACCAAGGGACATAACTAAATATTGTTGGTGATGTGTAAATATGTATTGAAACTACCATGTTTGCCTAATGAGTAACACGTCAATGTGACGTCATGTGTATATGGGAAAACTTACCAAAACTGAAGACCTTCATTGGATATTCTATGAGATAAGGGTAGATGTCCAATGTCGGAGTTATCTTATAGGTAGATACTCACAGGCTGACCTGATTATTTGTAATTTTTCTTTTTGGTTGAGAGGTAGGGGCAAGTTAGCCGTAACCTACCGGACTGGCTGTGTCTCAGCGAGGTAAAAACCATGGAATTGATTGTACTTGATAAGTATACTTGATGGGTAGGCATGGGGATTGTATGCATATTGTTTACTAATCACCTGTACATATTAAGACAATCCAAAGATTTACGTCAGATGAAGTGCAAAGTTCGATTCTGACAAGATAAAGAACAGCTATATAGAGTACATGAAAGGAAAACCTTTAATGAGAAAAAAAAGGGGGGGGGGGAGAATGTCAGAGTCTCACCCAGAGTTATAACGCGTTGTCTGTACCAACGCCCGACAATGCAACGCTGAACTATGAAAAACACTACAGCTATAACGCGACGTCGTCAACAACGCCAGGCAATCAACACTGAGCGATGCTAAGCAGTCGGCGGTCAGCTGGAACACAGCGTGAACATTGAGGGGTCACGCAAGCTGACTCGAGCACAACTGAGGTGTGTGCTAAAAGGCCAGCCAGACTAGGCTTGGGCGCCGTAACGGACTGACGTGTGAATGCGGCTTGAGAGTTTATGCATGTCTTGATAGCTAGCCTGTATGACCGTTGGAGATGGAACGCCTGTGTGTTTGACTTGTAGGTGCAGTGCATTGATGTATTATTATATTGATGTATTGATTGCTTGTATTTATGATCTATTGGATATTGTGAATTGTGATTGCGCGAAGCTTGTATTGTTTCTGATGTGTGCAGTGCGCGAATAAATAGCGCGAATTATATTATCGATTATTAGCCTCGTGTTATTTGATAAGCATATTTAGTATCACACTTGTCAAGATACGAGCCATAGTTCTTGCGCTACGCAAGACTTTGACAGTCATGTATACTGATATATACAAAACGCATATTCCCACAGTCATGTATACTGATATATACAACATGCATATTTCCACAGTCATGTATACTGATATATACAACACGCACATTCCCACTGTCATGTATATTGATATATACAACATGCATATTCCCACAGTCATGTATACTAATATATACAACATGCATATTCCTACAGTCATGTATACTGATATATACAACACGCATATTCCCTCAGTCATGCATACTGATATATACAACACGCACATTCCCTCAGTCATGTATACTGATATATACAACACGTATATTCCCACAGTCATGTATACTGGTATATACAACACACATATTCCCACTGTCATGTATGCTGATATATACAACACGCATATTCCCTCAGTCATGTATACTGATATATACAACACACATATTCCCACTGTCATGTATGCTGATATATACAACACGCATATTCCCACAGTCATGTATACTGATATATACAACATGCATATTCCCACAGTCATGTATACTGATATATACAACACGCATATTCTTTCAAGCTGATATATACAACACGCATATTCCCACAGTCATGTATACTGATATATACAACATGCATATTCTTTCAAGCTGATATATACAACACGCGTATTCCCACCGTCATGTATACTGTCCACCATAATAAAGTGTATTTGACTATTATCATATGACTATCGTTTTTGTTTACACACCAATGGTTTGGGCATATGAATAGCATCTGCTTCAGCAAATCTTACCAACCTTTCTTTGTGTGTGTTAAAAAGGCATTAAATTAGGCATTCTACTAGGGAAAAATAAGCGTTAACAACAGAATGAGCAGGAGGATCGAGGGTCAGTACAAAATGCTAAACATTGATTATAGTATCTGAAAGAAGTGCAAGCACGTCTATCTCGATGGTTTCAAAAAGTTCCTCGTTCACAATGTGAAGGATTTGTAAGTGCTATTGATGCAGAGCCACACTTTCTTATCTGAGATTGCACACATTGTCTGCAGCAGGAAGAGGAAAGCCATTGTTGAGCGTTCCCAGCAGTTGGCCATCGAGGTGACGAACCCCAGTGCTCATCTCCGATCCAAGGAGGATGAGTAAATTAATTGACTGCTTACATAATAAATGTTATAAACTATTAAATATTATACATATACAGAAAATGGCAGGACAGAGAGAGAGAAATCTAAATCAGATGTCATAAGGCACGCTTTTATATTAACTACCACACACATTGAACCATCCATTGAAACATCCTGTAGCTTTTGCAACAGACCTACAACAATTATTGGACATTGTAGTATCAGAGAGTGCACAGAAAGGACGCTCCTTGAAAATCCAGAAAACAGTAACAATGGTGATATCAAAGAAAATGGGGACATCAAAATGTGACATAGAAATAGAAGGGGAAATTCTCAACCAAGTGGATAATTTTAAATACCTAGGGGCACTTATAACATCAGATGGAAGATGTACAACAGAGATTAAGAGCAGAATAGGGCAGGCAAAAGCCGCATTTCAGAGAATGAAGAGTATCTTATGCTATAAATGAATGTAATAAAGAGAGGGCTAACATGCTATATAGAACCAGTTTTGCTTTATGGCAGCGAATCTTGGAAGGTAAATGAACAAATTAGGAAGAACTTAGAGCAGTACTAAAGTAAGATAAAGAAATGTAGATATTACCCCCAATGATAGGGATTGATCTATGACCATTGCTTTGACAAGCAAAGAAAACAGCACCCGCACATAGTCTAGATAAGCAAAGAATACAGCACCCGCACAATGCCAAGATAAACAAAGAAATGGGGAATTTCGAATCGAAGTAGTTACACCGCTTGCCTCGCGACCGAAGCTTGTCTTTTTCGAAAATGGACTCCGTCATTCGGTTCACTATCGCAATTTTCTCTGAGGCTCCTGAGGCGTGTGGTTGGAGCTGCGGAGTTCGCGCCAATAGAGTCGATCTTCTCGGTTTGTACAAAGAAAATTGCGCCCTCTCTGAATGTATCCTTACAATAGCGTTTTCTTGCGAAACTCGTCACCAGTGGGGACTCTATATAGCTAAGCCTAACTACTTTTCTTTTCTATTGATTTGTTAGTCATCATCATGTGTCATGTAGATAATCATGTTCGATCACGTTTTGCCATCTCACACCATCACCAGAGTCGTAGATCTATTGTTTTCTGTTCTGGTCTCGATTATATCACGTAGTCTAAGCATCCAGATATTTATCATTCTTCCTTTCTTTTGTTCTTTCCACAACAATCTAGCAGGTTATTTCTATTTTTTTTTTTAAATTTTATTTCTATTAATAACGTGGCCAAATAATCTTGATTGGCTACGTTTAGTTCTCTCATACGTTTACGGTTTTCTTGTTTTCCTTGTAGGTTTTGCTCATTGGTTTTTCTGTCCGTCCATCATGTTCTTTGTATTTTCATCAGAAACCACATCTCCACTACTATCGGATATTTGTCAGCTTATTGTCCACGATTCGCATCCATATAACATTATAGGTTCTATGCAGCACTTCATCACTCATTTACTCGTTGCAAATGATATTGTTTTATTGGACGGCGTGTTGTGCAGCATGGAAAAGGCTGCCTTTGCCGTAGGGATCTCGACAAGGCACCTCACGTTAGATGGTTTGACAATTCCGACATGGTTGTACCTATTCACTCTATGAATGGGCGAGAGATAGTTGTACCGATTCACTCTATGAATGGACGAGAGATAGTTGTACCTATTCACTCTATAAATGTGCGAAAGATAGTTGTACCGATTCACTTTATGAATTAACGAAACGTGATTTTCTAGGCATTTTGTTGTTGGAAATTTAATATTATAGCTTATACTGCAATTACCTTCATTGGATTATATCCTTGTACAAACGCTAAATGTGTGTGTGTGTGTTGTTTTATTTTAAATACGTCTCTAGCAGTGTTTATTCGGGACAATACCCCCTTTTCTGTATATTTTCTACCGATCTTACTGCTACTACTAATGCTAACTTTATAGTAATCAAAACAAAATATTATTAGGATTATGATTTTTTGAAAAATCGCAAAATGATACTTCCTTTGTTTATTTCATTATTTTTTAGCGCATGTCCAGATTATTTTAACAGCAAGCTAGCATAATTATTTAGTGGTCACCGAAATTATAAACAATTCTGTTCAAACACCTTCGATTGAATCCACATCAACAAATGAAACAAACATAAAACAAATTAATATATGGGAAATGACAATTTATAAAGTTAAGGGACTTAATTCAATCTAAAAAATGTTTATAATATTTACAGTTCTGTGAGTTACATTCTTAATTTTTCGTTAATTTCATTTGCAAATAAACCTTTGCTGACATGTACAAATACTTTAAGTTATATATGTACAATAGAAATATGCATATCGTATGTTCTCTTCTTCTCTTCTTCGTCTTCTTCAGCGTTCCGAGCCATTGAGGTTCTTTGCTGCAAATACAATCCGTCTCCATTCGTCTCTCTGGTGGACCTTCTCTTGCCAGTCGTTGATTCCAAGTGCTTGTAGGTCTGTACATGTATTATCTCTCCACCGCCTTCTTGGTCTACCTCGGGGTCTACGGTCATTTATTTCCTGAATGTAAGCGAGTTTTGTTTCCCTATTATCTTCCATTCTTTCTATATGCCCCAGCCATTGTAGTCTATTAGCCTTCATGATACCAGTGATTAGCGGGGACTTAAACAGATCATAAATGTCTTTGTTACTTCTTCTTTTCCACTCTCCAATTTCTGTATCCCTAATGGGTCCAAAGATGCGTCTTAAAATTTTGTTCTCAAAGGTTTGTAACAACGCTTCGTCTCCTTTCGTTGTACTCCAGGTTTCAGAGCCATACAGCACATCTGGTATGATCAGTGTTTTGATAATTGTGATTTTGGTGTTACGAGATAGCGCCTTTGATTTTAGTAAATGTTGTAGTGCATAGTATATCTTATTTCCAGAATTGATTCTAGTTTGTGTTTCTTCCCTTACGATGTTGGAGCAGTTGAAGATTGTACCCAGGTATCTCCCCCGATGTGTCTGCACCTTGCCGTGGTGGGGGAGCTTGCGTGTCCCATCGACCCCATGTGCTTGCCGATGGGTGAAAACTACATATCGGACGGCTCGTGGGATAGGGACCAGACTAAGAGAGACACAACCTGCTGCTCTGCAGGTAAGACTGAGGATAGCAGTCAAAATCAGGCAAACGATCCCTAAATCTCAGTCCGGGCATAACCTCTAAGGTTCCCATCCGAGGTGTATGGCTGAACGTCTCTAAGCCATAAACTCTCGGAAGTGAGAGCCTGGCCGACACAAACCTACATCAAAATTGTGATGATGTGCTGACAACGCTACATGCTCAGCGCAGATTCGTTCGATGGCTCTTAGATGGGGGATATGAGGTATCCCCGGATGAAAGGGCCTGACCGTTACTCGCCCACAGACGCACGGAGGTAAGGTGCTGAGCCGGCAGCACATGTAGCCTACCTCGTGAGTGAGTAAAAAAGGTGGAAAAACACCTCGGTCGCACGTCTCGCAGACGTCCGATAGTCTGTAACCACACTCATGGAGTGAGTGTAGTCAAAGGTGGAAAATTGTCTCGTTGACACGAAATGGAACGCCTGTCTTGCGAATCCTTTACGTGGCAGCCCGAAGCGAAAGCTTGCTGTGTGGAAGCCGAAACAAGAGTCTCGAAACCCGAGGAAGGCTAACCTCATTAAAAAATGCCCGCCGGAAGCCGGAAGTGTCGTCCTACGGGTGGCAAACTAAAAATTGACACTACGCATTTACGTCCGAGTGAAACGTCTCGTCCGAATGTCTCTCGTGCTAGGAACAGCTCTGACTACCTAGTTTCCGAATGCCGCTCTTGTTCGGAACAGCTCTGACTAGGTAGTTTTCCGAATGTCTGTCGTGCCTGGAACAGCTCTGACGGGCGCAACGACAAGCACATGTCCGAAAACTCGCTGAGTGGATACCGTCTGCAAACCTGTCTGGTTTGTGCGGGAATGGCCCGGGGCAAACAAAATGACCAATATATTGAAGTGAGGATTTAAAGCAGCCATGAGCAGGACGTGACGATTCCCTTGGCTAGCCCAGAACCAGGGCGTTATGTGTCGGCCCTGCAACTATGGAAGCAACCTTGGATGGCGGAAAATGCTATGGACTGTCCCTGCCTTCCTTTGAGGGATGACCGTTGTCTTCGACCGTTCTAACTTGGCCAGCATGTTTGTAGATGGCACCACAAAAGTGAGTCTCCCAGGAATGCTACCTGGTCAAAAAAGCACGCTAAAGTCGATGTGTTGGCCTACGGGTTTCGGCCCAAGGGCGCATAACAGACACACCGCAATCACATCTGAAAAAAAACACTCCGGATGAACGAAAAGAAGAAGTACCCAGGTATTTGTATGTTTCCGTTCTTTTAATGGTCATATTATCTATTTGTATATGGCCAGAGTTTTTAGCCATTCATTCTCTAGAAATTACCATATATTTTGTCTTATCTTGGTTAATAACCAGCCCCATCTGTTGGGCTTTTTCCTTTAAGTGAGTCAATATTTCCAATGTCTTTTGTTCATTTTCCCCTATAATATTTATATCATCTGCATAACCAAGCAGCTTGGATGATCCTCTGTCAGCGACCTGTGCGCTGCAGCTTTCAAGACTCCGCTACTTTCGCACTGCACGAAATAACAATTCATGACATTTGCGAAAGGAATGCAATTTATTCAGAGCCGACATGTGAATGGCTCTACAAGCATTAGGCTTCATCATTGTTACACAATATGAATATATCAACGTGATGATAGATGATGCTAGCATTACACAATCTAAATGATATAGCCCTAAGTTTGCCTATGGCCTAGAAAGCTATCGTATTGGTCAAGGATACGTCCGACCTCTCTACCGTCTCCAGTCAGTCTGTCCCGCTACACATAGCGTGGACCAGCACGGGCCCTTTTTCCCTCCGTGCAGTTGCTACTATTGCGTGCCTGGACTGGCCAGCACGCTGGCTGGTGAGTTTGAGTAACCTGGCCTATCATGGTTACCAGCAACCCAATTGCTTGGGGAAAGCCCTCGCTCATCCGTACTCTTTGCCCTCTGGTCTGACACAAATGTGTCTCCCTGCGCGGTATTAATAGCAGTCGGTGTCTTCCCTGTCTGGGTGTCTCTCTACTAGCCTAGTGTTAACTCCTTACTCCTGTAAGGGCTTATTGGGGATGCTGACAGGGTCCCCCTCCTCTTCGCGAAGTGTTACTTCCCCTTTCTCATCTTTGTAACACTTCTTGGTTACAAAAGAAAAATTGGTTGTCCCCAATTTTGTCAGCTCTCCAATAAGTATAGAACTTTCCAGTTTGGGGATAGAACAATATCTTCTACCTTCATTCACAGTGTTCTATCTTTTCACTTGGCTGATTTAGTAGTCCATGTTTCAGTATAGTTGGATCTCTAGATATGTCAAGGATTGGTAGTGAACCGGAAACCGTTGTCTTATGACTTGCGTCCTGGCTTCTGTCGTTAGACCCTATGTCTCTTGACTTCCACCCATTGACTTTCGTCTTGACCTGTTCCTCATATTGCCCGAAAATGACAACCCACACTCTAGTTGACTCTGTTATGAGTACAACACATGAGCACCAAGTGTTCATGTTCCCATCAATATCCCCTCCAACTCTATACACATAGCTCTACTGTTCACCTTCTCGCTTCCGCATGTGAAAAAGCTATGTTCACTGTTACCTGTAGGTTTCTGATTATTTATTGTGTCCCCTGAATTTAGAGTTATTGTTCTTTGAACTTATTGGTGTGTGCATCTTTTATGTGTTCGTTTTCCTGTTTGTTTGCGTGTTTTCTAATAAACTAAAGTGTACTTAACTTTCTAACATGTGTATGCGTTAGTGTACTAAATGTGTGTGTTCCTTCGAGCGCCGCAAATCGGTTTATTGTGGTTACAATCGTTCGTTATTTTTATTTGTGACCACAACTCCGTTTTCTGAAGCTCAAAGTACGTTCTCTCTATACTCTGCTAAAGTGTTGCTGTAACACATATAAAACCTTTGACAACACATTGGAAACACACATGACACAGACAAGTCAAATAAGACCTTTCCAGCGGTAGAAAAAATTATTTCCGCTGTCTTTCCCTCTCGCTCTCTTTCTTTCAATGTTTACTAAGTTTCCGCATTCTCTCTCCGCATTTTCTCTTCTTTCATTCATCTTTCATTCCCTTTCATACTTTTCTTTCACTCATTCATTCTCTCGTCATTAAAATATGGTTCATAATATTACATACATAAACAATATATATATATATATATACAATAAACGATTGGCTGAATTATAACAGTAATCACGCCAAATGACTGTGCGGTTTGTTTGCACGCGTCATGTCTGTACAAATATATACATTGTTATATGGATGGTTTGTTACCGATCCTGATATAGTAACTTTCATAATTTGGTGTGCTGACCTAAATTACCTTCAAGGGAAATAATTTACTACTACTTTCATTTAAGCGAAATGGGTTAATTACCTTAAATGTTACTTGTGAAAAAGATGATATTAATTCCTAAATGATTGGCATTGATTTTGAAATGATATATTAACTAAATGGATGTATAAATGCTTATGATTATAAGTAAATTAACTAATATAGGATCTAGTACTTGTATTTCTATAATGGATGTTTTAATAAATGGGTTATTAATTAAATGATGGTGATTTCTAACTAAGCAAATAAGAAAATAAAGTTATATATGCGTTTACATAATTTGCAATAGAATAAATAATAGAAAAATGAAGTTATAGATATTGTAAATAAAATAATAATGTACATATATCACAGTTACATTTCTATATCTAATTACACTAAGTTGACGTCCTGCTCTGCGTTGTGAAGCTGGAGCAAATCTCTTTGTAGACTATACTAACATAGTTCATTACACCAAAGTCTTTTATGCTCTTCTTGACGGATAGTGTATTAATATAGTTGCCTACCACATCATGTAGGTCCATAGCTAACCCTGTATTGTCATTCGGGGTCTAATTGCTGATTCAATACATTCAATTCGGGGTCTAGCCTTACTATATTGTGACGTTGGTTCACATCCTTTCTTTTCTTTCGGGGTCTTACTATGGTGTTGGTTTCTACCTTCTGCCATCAATTCGCAGTTAGCGTTGGTTCACAACTTCTCTAGATCAGGTCTCAGCTGGGTTCGCTGTCCTATTAGCGTTAGTTGCCATAATCTAAATTACATGTGTCTCAGCGCACGTTAGTTTTGCGTACGTTCATTACACTTCTATAGCACTGTTCTATTCACCCAAGTCAAGTATCAGGCGATAATAACGCACTTACGATATGTCTTATTCACCACACATGGCACTTGGTTATTTAACATTACAGTGTCAATGTTTCTGGTGGTGTATGGTCGCTTCCTTCCTGTAACTCAGGTATTTGAATGGATGAAGGACGACTTAAAATGTCTGCAATCGTATTTAATCTCCCTTTTAAATGTTGGATGGTAAACGTATAATTTTGGAGAATTAAATCCCACCTGTTAATTCAGATTGCCAGATTGCATCACAGACAATGGAGAGTTATCGGATTGGATTACAAACTGTGCTCCTGCCAAGAAGCGATGAAACTTTCTCACACAATAGATCAAACTCAGGCCTTTCATTTCTGATGCTGAGTATCTTCCTTCAGCAAAAGTGATGTTGCGAGCTACGGGGTGGAACGTCCCGTCGTTGAACTGATCTATGATTCCAGATCTGGATATGGCACTCATATCTGTGCGTAAGAAATAAGTGAGTTTCGGGTTAGGTATACGAAAGGTAGATGGAACAATGACAAAATGTTTCAATTTCGATACCGCCCTAATTAACCGTGCATCTTTTACAAATAACTTAGCCGAAGCTTTTAAGATGTTAGAAAAACCACTGATGAATTTTCTATAGTAGTTTGGGACCTGTTTCTTGGTCGTTGGCATTGTTACATTTAGAAATTTAGTGACGATACTGTCATCAATTTTCATTTGGCCCCTGCAGATGTTATGACTCAGGAAGTCAATTTGTTCCATGCCCAACTCTATTTTGGACGGCTTAGCTATGAGTCCACACAATCTCACGCTGTTGACGACCTGTCGACGTTTCGTTAGGTGTTTTGTCCCGTCTTTTGTCTGATTGCATCTGTTATTTCTATATGTCGAGATATTTGTCGCAGTTGTGTTTACTGTCGGAACTGGTAGTTCCATGTCGTCCAATACTGTTGTGCTACTACTTGTGTGTGCTGTTATCTGGCTACGTGTGTTTGCGTTGTCGCTGTTGTGTGTCGCCTTACCTAGTGAAGTTGAGTTGTGTATGTCTGTCGTCTCATTGCTTGGTGTTGGTGCATTCTGTTCGTCTGTCTGCTGTTCTTTTTGAGCAACGTTAGGTTTCAGGATGTTGATATGAAATACCTCTAAGATATCTCTCAAGTGTGTTCACTTGAGGACTTAGAACCTGGCGAGGAGTGGGTGCAAGTGCCAACAGACTTCTGCACATCCTTTTCAGTTTGCATCCAACTAGATAGAAAATGCAGACAAGAAAATCCGGCTGCTGTTGAGGCTGAAGTACAAGCGTTGATTTTCGAGAATTCGCTAGACGGTGACGCGGTCATCTACACAGATGGGTCGGTCGTCCGACATGTGAGAAGCTCATGGGCCTTTACAGCTCGGGCCGGAGGGAGAATTGTGAAGGAGGACTCTGGTGCTTTCACTGAAACCACAAGTAGCCTGACCATGGAAGTCATGGCAGTAAGTAAAGCAATAACATGGCTCGAGACACAGACATTCACCAGGGCTTGTTTCCTTAGCGACTCAATGAACATGATCAAGAGGATAGAGGAGGGGTCGATCCGAAGAGAATGGTTGCTGCCTCTGAAGCGGTCTCGGCTGGCAAAGATTAGTTTCATCTTCGTGCCAGGGCATGCGGGAGTACAAGGAAATGAGCGGGCTGACAAGCTCGCAGGTGAGGCTACTGTGGAGGGCGGACGCGCCATGGACCAGGCTGACATTCTGAATGCTCTACGTGATGTGAGACTTTTGCGAGAACCAAGTGATGACTGTGAATCTACAACAATGGCCAGACTGCTAGAGCATCAAATTAAAAGAGGTGTGGCCAAACAAGAACACTACGCAGGAAGCCAAAGAAGATTGATAAACCAACACAGAACTGGCGTCGTTAGCCGCTACACGCTGCGGGATTTGCTGAGGAGGGGATCCGAGCACTTATGGACTGAATGGTTCGATGTGCAGCGAGGATGATCTGTCGACTAACTAACTAACTAACTATCTCTAAGGGTTCTTTTATCGATATTTGATTATCCGCATCTGATATTTTGAGTTTAACGTTGAGAGGCCCTTGGCAACATGTTAGTACCATGTTATGTGTATCGGTTAGTTGAATCACAGCCTTTTGGTTCGGTTTAAGGTGAATCGTTTTAGTACCCTCGTTTGGATAGTTATGGTTTCCATTACTCGACACCTGCATTAGGGGTCCAGTAATATCGACCGCTATACTTTCAAGTGGTCTAGATGCTATCACTGAGTTTTGCACTTCGGCCTCTACATGTTCTTTCTTTCGTACCCGATGTTGACACACATTACAAGAGCGACAGAAAGATTTTATGTCCGAACAAAATTTCGGCCAGTAAAATTGTGATAGAATTCTGGCTCGCGTTTTATGATAGCCCAAATGTTCAGCAAACGGTGGTGAATGTGCGATTTTTAGCACCTTTTCCCGGTATGTTACAGGTAACACCGTCTGCTGAATTTCATGGTTATTATATGAGTAATAACGCATGAGAATTCCATTAACCTTTTTAAAGTACCAGGAAGAATTTTTTAAAACTTTCTTTCGCTCACATAACAAGTTAAAATATGGTGTGAGTGTTTGGTCGGTGCTTTGTGCCTCGCTCAACTTTTGGCGAGTAGTGTTGGTATCTGCACCACTTGGTGTTAGTAGCTGTAGAGTTTTATTTTGTAAGTCAGTATAACTTATTTCTGTATCTGACTTAGTTACAGCGTTGACCCTGTGTGTTTCATTCCAGGCTTTTATGTTGTCATCTGTACATTCTTTCAATGCATCAAGACATCCCAAAATAAGTTCCGTACATGGATTTTGGAGGATAGCGCACGTAAATGTGCCGGTAAGGAACGGGGTATTGATATGCGCTTTTGCCAGTGGATATTTCTCGATGGTACCCGAGAAAGTACGGCATTTGACAAATTCACCCGTATAATCTTCTGTTCTAGCAAGTTCTCTTCTTAATCCCAGTATAGTACAGCCGCTATCAACTAAGCATTGGCATGGTTTACCATTGACCTGTGCATCGTAGAACTTAAGGTTAACTCTGGAGGCACATGCTGCATTAGCCTCTTCATTTGAACATGATATTACGTGTCCACATTTCAATCTCCCCTCCGCATGAAACTGTTGGCATACTTTGCACGTCTTAAAGTTTAAAATATCGGTTACTGACGCTACATTCTGACATTCATTCGTTGGCAATACATTGACAAGTTCAGGATCTATGTCACTATCCTCGTATGATGATGTATCGATGAGGGCTGCGTTGTTTGCCTTCATTTTCTGTCTCCCAAGACACCTATTGCTATAATGGCCATAACTAGAACAAAAATAACATTTTACAGCACGTTTAAACGATGATCTCCTGCTTTCTTGCTTCTTTAACACTTGTTCTAGGTGTGCCGGATATGTGGGTTTTTTATCACACATCGAATATGTTGGGTGAAACAGATTGCAATAAATACATTGAGGTGGTTTCTGATATGGTTTGTCCTTCTTACTATAGTCTTTCTGTTTGTAGGATCTATCAGGGACTCTGTTTGCAAAAGCTGTAATTTCTGTGTCATATGATGTAGTTTTGAATATGTCCCGATTAGAGGAAAAATAAGCTGACCCCCGTTTCTCTAATTGTTGAATGGAATCAATATCTGACTGTTGTAAGAACTTAGCAAAAGGGGTAGGTACTGTCGACACAACTTTGTCCATTACTATTAGCTCTTCAAGTTTTTCATAACTGTTACCTACTTTAGCCGCCTTAGTCCATTTTTTAAATGTGCTCTGCACGTTAGAAATGTAGTCTAAGAACGTTTCAGTTGCTTTTGGTTTAATCTGTGAGAATTGAATTTGGTAACCAGTAGCGTCCAAAAGAAAATGTTGCATTATTCTATCGTGTATGTACTGGTAATTGTTTCTAAGATCAGTAGGTATGGATTCTATTACTTTTAAAGGCTCCCCACTCAGATTCCTCATGTAAATCATTGCCCAATCCTCTAAAGGTATTTTCTGTGTTTTTAGTTGGAATTCTATATTTTCAGTCCATGCGCTGATTGAATCACCTACCGTATATGGTTTAATGAGGCCTTTGTATTTACTGAATTTGTTTTGTTCTTCTTGGCTCTTTTGTTTGCTAGAGGCTATTTGTATGTTAGAATCTACCTCCATTTCCTTCATCTTTAGCTTAGTAGCCTCCTCGATCTCTTTCATTTCTTTTTGATGTTGTCTTTCTAATGCTCTTTCATCTCTGTCAAGAGCAGCTTTTCTTTCTGTTTCTTCTTTCTGTAAAGCAGCTTTCCTTTCTGTTTCTTCTCTCTGTAGAGCTCTTTCTTCTCTCTGTCGAGCTATTTCTTCTTTATACTTTTGGTCTGCCCATTTTTCTAGTTTATCTCCAGTGTGGCCCATGGCGATGCCCGCCTGGATACATTCATTTAGTGACGCCATTTTGTGGCGTTATGTTAATTCACAATGATAATATAATAATATGCACAGAATAGTATACAATAATGTGTTAGTACATGTACATCATTTGCTGGAAAGGAAGATGCATGATTACGTTAGAGCATATCGAAATATTCGGAAAATATACTCATCTAATTTGTTGGACAGTGCGGTACTTGGGATGTTCCACCGCAGTCATTCACACTACACACTGGTTTGATTTGCTGACGCACGGCTGCGTTCTGGTTGGTAGAGCAGCAAAAATTAGACATACGCTTACGTTGTAAATACAAGCTCACAATTCATCATATTCTATTAAATATTTCATATTTCATAACGATGTTACTATAATTTCCTATTTCATGCGATGGGTGAATGAGAATGTGATAAATAGTGATAGATGGTATTAATGATGAATGATATGATCGTCTGAATGATTGTTAGATGATAAGTGAGATGATTAGTCGTATGGCCGTCAATGTCGTCTTGTCTTCGCCGTTTGAATCTGGCGTACCTTCGTTCTAGGCTGCAGTTCGTCGCTACTCTATTTAATGATTTCGTAGAATGGTGACATTGATGGCTGTATCCCACGCAATGAAATGTACACGGTGGTTACGATGGTGATGTTCACTGATGATCTTATACATTTCAATTGCTTTTAATATAATCACACTTTCTAAATAATATTGGTAGAATTTCACACTTTACCGATCTAATTTGTATCACTTGTGGTTCACACTCCACAAATTTTTGGCGATCGTATAATTCACCACAAGCAAAAAAAATTTAATTTATAGCATGTATCACAATAATATTTGTATTACTTTGCAATATATCATACATCACAAATGTCGAAACGTGCATTGAACTAATTCTGGCACAGAACTTTGTAATATTGATCGATAGTTAGCGTTCGTTTAGTGGTTTATAATACCACTTGCATGTTAACTGCTCGTCGAATATTACTACAACTGCCTGCTATGGCTGTTCAGAAAACGTTCACTGAAATCTGACAGTAATTGTACTGCTGGCGTTTGTTCAATGTGTTCTGACCTTAATTCGCAGCTGGCGTTGGTTCTTTGACCATTCTGACACCAATTCGGGGTCTAGCTTGTCAGCGACCTGTACAGACACACCGCAATCACATCTGAAAAAAAACACTCCGGATGAACGAAAAGAAGAAGTACCCAGGTATTTGTATGTTTCCGTTCTTTTAATGGTCATATTATCTATTTGTATATGGCCAGAGTTTTTAGCCATTCATTCTCTAGAAATTACCATATATTTTGTCTTATGTTGGTTAATAACCAGCCCCATCTGTTGGGCTTTTTCCTTTAAGTGAGTCAATATTTCCAATGTCTTTTGTTCATTTTCCCCTATAATATTTATATCATCTGCATAACCAAGCAGCTTGGATGATCCTCTGTCAGCGACCTGTGCGCTGCAGCTTTCAAGACTCCGCTACTTTCGCACTGCACGAAATAACAATTCATGACATTTGCGAAAGGAATGCAATTTATTCAGAGCCGACATGTGAATGGCTCTACAAGCATTAGGCTTCATCATTGTTACACAATATGAATATATCAACGTGATGATAGATGATGCTAGCATTACACAATCTAAATGATATAGCCCTAAGTTTGCCTATGGCCTAGAAAGCTATCGTATTGGTCAAGGATACGTCCGACCTCTCTACCGTCTCCAGTCAGTCTGTCCCGCTACACATAGCGTGGACCAGCACGGGCCCTTTTTCCCTCCGTGCAGTTGCTACTATTGCGTGCCTGGACTGGCCAGCACGCTGGCTGGTGAGTTTGAGTAACCTGGCCTATCATGGTTACCAGCAACCCAATTGCTTGGGGAAAGCCCTCGCTCATCCGTACTCTTTGCCCTCTGGTCTGACACAAATGTGTCTCCCTGCACGGTATTAATAGCAGTCGGTGTCTTCCCTGTCTGGGTGTCTCTCTACTAGCCTAGTGTTAACTCCTTACTCCTGTAAGGGCTTATTGGGGATGCTGACATCCTCCAATATCACATTCCTCCTTTACCCTACTTACAACTTTCTCTAGGGCCAGATTGAAGAGTAGCGGCGATAGTGCATCACCCTGTTTCAAGCCAGATGTTTATTTGGAAAGGGTCTGATTTCCTGCCTTTATATGTTACTACATTATAAGTATCTTCCATGCATAGTCTGGTCATGTTGATTAACTTCCTTGGTATTCCAAATTCCCGCATAGCATTCCATAGACTATTCCTATGGACACTATCATAAGCCTTTTTAAAATCCACAAAAATGTTATGGAGATCTCTTTTATATTCCCAATTTTTCTCGGCTATTTGTCGTAAGATAAATATCTGATCTATTGTTGATCTGTTTTGTCTAATACCCGCCTGGTAGTCACCTAATATGTATTCTGAATATGGTTTTAGTCTATTTAATAGTACTGCGAATAGATCTTATAGCTTATGGACAGTAGTGATATTCCTCTATAATTTTCACACTGGAACTTGTCTCCTTTCTTAAAGATAGGTATCAATAATGACTCTTTCCAGTCATGGGGTAATTCTTCTGTCCTCCAGATTTTTATTATTAGTTCATATAGCTTTAGATGTAATGTATGGCCACCCGCCTTTATAAATTCAGCAGCAATTCCATCCACCCCAGATACCTTATTGTTTTTAAGTCGTGTGATTACATATAGGATTTATTCAAATGCAGGTTCTTCAATTTGTGGTCCACACGTTAGAACCTCTTCCTGTGGGAAAGACTTGGAGCTTCACAATTTAGTAATTCAACAAAGTATTCTTTCCATGTGTTACACATTTCCTCATTGGTATTTATCATATTCCCATTTTTGTCTTTTAAGCCATATCTGTTGTGTTGGTGCCCTCGTTTCATTGACTTCAGTTCTTAAAAAAACTTTCTGGATTCGTTTTTCTGGTGATTATTTTCCATATCTTTGATTATATTGCTCATATATTCTCGCTTCTGCTGCCGAACTATATTTGTAGCCTCTTTACATTCATTTCTATATTGCTCTTCCTTTGGATGTTGTTGATGTTATTTAGCCATAGCTGTCTGGCCTTCGTTTTTCTAATGACTGCTTCTTCACATTTTGTATTAAACCATCTGTTCTTTCTATGCGTGGTTAACACACCGAGACATTCTTCTGCGGTAGATTGAATTGTATTCTTGATGTTCAACCAAGTTTGGTCAAAGCTTTCCTCCAACGGGTTTTGTAGAATTTCACGTTTACATTTTGTTGCATCTGCAAATTTCTCTTTTACTGTACTTTCTTGTAGTTTTTCTCTGTTAAATGTTGGGTGTAACCTTTGTAGTTTAGCATAGAAAGCTCTCTTAAGTTTTATTTTAAATTTTACCCCAACGAGGAAGTGGTCGCTGTGGCACTCAGCTCCTCTATAGCTTCTAACTTGTTGTATGTTTGATGCATTTTTGTTGTTAATTAAAATGTGATCTATTTGATTATAGGTTCTCTTGTCACATGATTTCCAGGTTTGTTTATGTATATCCTTTCTTTGCAGTCTGGTACTGCTGATCTGCAGTCCTTTGGCTTCTGCTAGGTTGGTGACTCTCCATCCATTATCATTTGAAGTTGTATGTAGGCTTTCCATACCGGCAACATTTTTATGAGTTTGCTCTCTACCTATTTTTGCGTTGAAGTCTCCAAGCACAATCAGTATGTCCTGTTTGGGGGTTTATTCTATGACATCTTCCAGATCATTATAAAAGACTTCTTTAATATCATCTTCTTTCTTTTCAATAGGTGCATGTTACATTAATCATCGTTATATTTTTCCATTTCCCTTTTATTCGTAATTTACTAATCCTATCATTAACAGCTTTAAAGTTTAGAACGTTCCCCCATAAATCTTTTTTGATGACAAATCCTGTTCCTAATTCGTTTATTTTGGGTGTTTCCTCCATATATTATAATCATTCCATTTTGCTCTAAAGTACCCTCTCCTGGCCACCTTATCTTTTGAATTGCTGTTATATCCATTTTATACTCAACCAGCTCCCGGGTTAATTCTTCGGCCGCTCCAGCTCGATATAGTGTCCGTACATTCCATGATCCAAATCTCAAAAGTCCTTTAACGTTCCAAGGTCGATGTTCAAATAAGTCAGTCCGAATTCGAGGCTCATGTATCTGTTTCGTAACAAAATTATTTTTACACAGTTGGGGATGTTAACCACACGCTTCAACCCCCAACCTGGAGGACCAGGGTGTTTCTCTTTGCCTGTTCTCTAACCTTTGACCTGTCCGGCTTGGGAGGCCCTGCTGGTAGCTACGCTACCGCCGGCATAGCTCTCAGGGTAATTGAGAAACTCAAGCTCCCCCACCACGACAAGGTGGAAACACCATCGGGGGAGCAAATACTATACACATGATAAAAATTCATTACATGGCACTTCGTTTAATTATTTTCTTGCTTTTTATTAATAGCATGCCTAGATTATCATAGCAACAGGCTTGCATAATTATTACGTGGTGACCGAATTAATAAACAATATTGTTCAAACAACTTCGGGAGAAACTACATAAAAAAGCAACCAACAAAATTAAATAATACCATGGGACGTAACTACTTAACATATTAAGGGACATTACCCAGCCAAAAAATATTTCTAACATTTACAATCCTGGCAATTACTTTGTTAATTTTTCGTTAGTTTCATTTATAAATCAACCTTTACTGTCATTCCTCAATATTTTAAGTTAAACACGTTAAAGAAAAATAAACAGCGTGTTAACACAACTGATGTATTTCTTAGTTACACTGTTTTTTAAACAACACACTTTGATAATAGGCTGTCATATCTTTCATGGAATAATACAAATAACGTAACAATGCTGTGGGTTTGATTGAAATATTTTTGACTGGTCTTTGAAAGGCCAAATAAACTGTGGCTGTTTTATTTCTCGGCATTTAGGCTAATATCAGTGTAGATTCTGCACTTGATCTGGCCAGGGCAACATGGAGAGGCGATCATCCGAATGACACACAAGGGCGTGAGGACCTGATGGTAACCATCCATCCATCATGTGCCATGCCGGTAAGCGTGGGCGGTCAGGTTCTGCCATCTCACTCGATCACCAGAGTCGTGTATCAGCTCAGTGTTTCTGTCTCGAGCATGCCACGTGGCCAAGCCATCCAGGTATTTGCTTCTCGTTCTTCCTCTTGGTCTCTTCCCTTCAATCTTGCCAGTTGTCACCAAGTTCTCCAAGTCATTTCTTCTCATAACATGCCCAAAAAATTGTCACTGTCTATGTCTAATGACTCTAATCAGTTTATGATCTTCATTTGTTTCTTGAAGGACTTGTTCATTGGTCATTCTGTCTGTCCATGGTATTCTTTGCATTTTCCTCAGAAACCACATTTCTACAGCCATCAGATGTTTTTCAGCTTGACTGCTCATTGTCCAAGCTTCACATCCATATAAAAGTACAGGTTCTATGTATCCCCTCAACACTGTTTTTCTCGTTTCAGTTGACATCTTTTTATTGGTCAGTATGTTTTTCATCTTGCTAAAGGCTACTTTTGCCATGGCGATTCTTGTTCTAATCTCTTCTAGGCATCTCCCATCAGATGTTATTACTGTTCCGAGATAATTGTACCTATTCACTTGTTGAAGAATATTCCAATTTACTTGTATATTACATTGTGGTATTTCGTTCTTCCTAGTGACGATCATAATCTGTGTCTTTTTACAATTTAATTCTAACCCTAGTTGTTCACTGTGTGTAACAACCGCATCTACTAAATGTTGCAGGTCCTGTTCATTGTCTGCAATCAAGACTGTATCATCTGCATATCTAATGTTATTGATGCATCGTCCCCCAATGTTGATTCCTTCCATATCTTCAATATTTCTGAAAATACCTTCACTGTATAGGGAAAACAGATCTGGACACATTACACATCCCTAAATCACACCTCTCTTAATAGGATGATATTGGCCTACTTCATTATCATCTCTTATGGCAGCTTGTTGTTTCCAATATATGTTTTTTACAAGTCTGAGGTCTTTTCCATTAATTTGTAGATCTTCAAACATCCTTACCATTTCGACATGTCTCACTTTATCGAAAGCCTTTGTGTAGTGTTATGTCAAGAGTTATGTTTACTATATATTATGGCTTGGACTTCCGATTCAATATCCCAAAATCTGGCGACGGTCATAATGTCTGTGCACAGCCTTGTGTCTGGTGTGCTGCACTCCTTTCTGATGTTGATATTCCTCCATGCCATGATGCCAAACCGCGCACTATCGTCTCTATTTAGACGGCCCTACGTGCCCAATTCTTAACCCTTTGAAAATAAAGTAAGTTCATTCGTCTCCCCCTGCATCTCCTCTGCTCCAGCTTTACCGTAGTAACGACATACAACAGTGTTCCCTTTCTCATGACACGTCCACAAACCTATTGTGGGATAGCCACCACCAGCGATTAAAGCATGTTAAGTTAAACATGTTAGTTGCATATCCTTTACACTATGTTGCAGTCAACACCAGCATTGTTTTGCTGTTGTGATATCTTAATAATAATAATATAATAATAAGTCTTTATTTTCAAAGGGTTAAGAATTGGGCACGCAGGCCCGTCTGACATTCTGCCCTTCTTCTCTATTTCCTCTCATACATTCTTTCATTCAACATCACTTATGAAGCAACTTTTTACAACAAAAGAACATTAAAACGCATGAAAAATAATCAATAACAAATGACTCACTGAGGCAGTGTTTAACATGGGCATTATAAATACCTAAGGAGGGTGTAACGTGCCATACATAAGGGAATGTTTTTGGCTAGTTGTCGTTTGAGATAAGTTACCATTATTGTCTTTTTTGTGTTGTTTGTTATGGGGGCATGTAGTCTGTACTAAGGTAGTGTTCAAACAGGTTGCGAATGTATGTATCATGATTGGTGGTGTCTTTGATTTCTTGTGGAAGATTGTTCCACAACTGAGCGGCAGAGTATGCTAAGCTTGTTTTATATAAGTCTATCCTAGGTTTAGGGACATGAAGTATATTTAGTCGTTCGCTATGTCTAGCGTTATATTTAAACAATGGCCAAAGGTAGCTTGGAGCATTTTGAAATAGGATTTTGTGAATTAGTTTGGTCTTATTAAAAAGCAGGCGCTTGTGGAGTGGCAGTAACTGGAGACGTTTATATAGGTTAGAATTGTCGGTAAGCTTTTCACCATTAATTAAACGCACTGCCCTTTTCTGGAGTGAATATAGGCGTTTTGTTATTGATTTGGAGCATCCATCCCAGACTGTGGAGCAGTAATCAATATGTGTTTGTATATGAGAAGTATAGAATATCTTTCTTGTGTTTTCGTCAAGGAAATTTTTAATTTTGGCAAGTTGGTATACTTTTTTGGCTATTTGTTTAACTAGAGCATGAACATGTGAGTTAAAAGTTAGATTTTGATCTATGATAATACCCAGTGTCTTGTGCTCGGTCACACTTTCTACAGGCGTGCTGCCAATGTGCAGCTGAAGAGTTCTCTGCGAGTTTAGAGTGTGAAGTCTTTGCCTGGTTCCTATTAACATAGACTTTGTTTTAGTAATGTTAATTTGCATGCGGTTTGCATGACTCCAGTTAACTACACTATTTATTTCCTGTTGCAAGGATAATTCTAGCACATTACGATCAACAGCGTTTGTATATACTGTGCAGTCATCAGCAAATAGATCGCAGGACGACGACAGATTTAATGGAAGATCATTTATATAAATGGCAAATAATAGAGGGCCAAGAATAGACCCCTGAGGTACTCCAATATTAATGGTAATGGCTTGAGATAAAACTTTATTGTGTGATACTACTTGCTTTCTGTCTAATAAGAATGATTTTATTAATGTCACTATATTAAAACTTACTTTCATTGTTTCTAGTTTTTTAATTAGAATAGTATGATCTATCATATCGAATGCTTTCCTAAAGTCTATAAACACCGCTCCACATAGAGTATTGTTGTTAATATTTTGATGCCAGTTTTCTATAATGTTTGTTAGTGCCGTATGGGAAGAATATTTTGGCCGAAATCCTGACTTACTGTCAACTATCAGTTTATGGCGAACTAAGTGATCTAGTGTTGTTTTGTGGATGTGCTTTTCTAGCGGTTTGGATAATGAGGATAATATGGAAATTGGTCTATAATTACTCATGAGACGATCGTCTAGAGGACCAGCTTTTAAATGAGGATACACTTTAGCGATTTTAAAGGCTGATGGGAAGTGACCTCTGGTTAGACATTGATTATATATAAAAGTTAGTGACTCGCAGATCGCCGGTGCAGCATGGCGAAGGATCCGACTACTAATTCCATCTAGTCCTGATGAGTTATTGTTTTTTAGATTACGGAGATGAGTAAATACTTCAGTTGTCGTCATTAGCGGTATGTTGGAGGAAATGTGTCCATAGCATTTGTTCTCACAGAATGATGATAATAAAAATATGTCATGAGGCGCATCTGGTATTGCAGCCTTCAGTTGGTTTATGTCGGACTGAAAGTATCTACTGAATTGATCACATGTAACCTGATTTGATGGTAATGATTGTGATGATTTGTGTTTGTTTGTCAAGGTATTAATTGCTTTCCATATATCTTTAGTGTTGGTTTTATCTATTACTATGTTCTTAAAATAGTTTTTCTTTTCCTTCCGAATAACATATTGAACTTTGTTTCTCAGACTACGGTACATAGTTAGATCTCTATTTTTGTGAGCCCTGTCGCGATCTCTCATAAGTTCAACTACCTCATGTGTGATCCACGGGGGCTTTGTGTGATGTTTAACACGAACTTCCTTAAATGAAACATGTTTATCAAATATACTTAGAAAGGTCTTTAGCCAGTGGTCCAGAGCATCGTCTGGGTCAGGAAGCTGGTAAGCATAATCTAGAGATGAGTTTGGCAAGTTTATGTTCTGTAGCTTGCCATCCGTCACACAAACCGTCACACAACCTGATCTTTCCAATACTTCAGTATTTGTGATTTTGTCTTGCCACTTAATACCAAGAATTCTTCGCAGATATGAAAGCTGTTTAAACGTTTCTATTGGTGTGAGTAAGTTGTCCAGGTTTCACTGCCATAAAGAAGTGTACTAAGGACACAGGCTTGATAGACAAGAACTTTTGTTTTGCCAGTAAGCTTCCTGTTCTCCCAGACTCTTTTTTCTTAACCTGTTCATTGTTGTTGCTGCCTTACCAATCCGGATGTTGATTTCCTGATCTAGGGATAATTTGCTATTTATCACTGATCCTAGATATGTAAAATGATCTACCATCTCTAGTTCGGAGTCGTCAATACAGATTGATGATACCCCATGTGCACCTTATGAAATAATCTGTGTCTTCTTTTTGCTAATTGTTAAACGAAATTCAGAAATAGCATTGGAGAATGCAGATAGTAGATGTTGCAATTCTTCCTCAGAGTGTCTCGTAACTACAGCATCATCTGCAAAAAGCAACTCTCTGATCAGTACCCTCCTAATTTTGGTCTTGGTCTTCAATCTCTGAGCATTGTAGAGGCCGCCATCTGAGCTTGAGTGAATGTATATACTACCATCCTGATCACGAAAGGCATATTTCAGTAGAAGTGAAAAGTATATTGAGACCAAGGATGGAGTTATTGCCTCTCCATAGCACAAAGCCTGGGCTAAAATATAGAGATCATGTGTTGCCTATGCAGCATGATCCCTCTCTCGGCCTGCCTAGTTCACTCCAGAGGAAAGGTAACACCTCTACATCTGGAACAAGACAATCTGCAGAAGCTGCCGGATCAGCAAAGCAAAAATCTAACTGTCCGCCTGTCGGAGCTTCGATTCTAGACCAGCCACCAACCAAGGCTTAGGGCCTGGTCTGCCCTGCCATTACATTTGTCTTTAGGTTGCATTTCCTCGCACCAGGGTAAGGCTTGTACCCTCCGAATTGCGCTCTTCCGCCCGAAGCCGTTGGCACAATGTGAGGTATCGGGTTTGGTGAGCGCTGAGCAATGTTCGGCGCTAACAGAAAGCAGGTAGTACCGTCTACTGTTATACTGTAGATCAGTCATATCTGACTAAGACCTGACACCAATATATATGCTGTTGCATATTACTCTGTCAACATTCTCTTACTTATTTCTGCCTCTCGCATTTCATCGTCTGTTGTTAATTGATATAGGTAAGAAAAACTGTTGACCTGCACAAGTGACTTTTCCATTTAAATTAATTTTCAAAAGTGGCTTGATGCTGTCAGTGTTGATAACCATTGTTTTTATTTACTTTATGTTTATTTCCAGTCATTTTGATCGCCTAATGTTTACAATCAACTCCGCTATGGTTCAGTTAATAAAACTAATACAACAATCGTCGTGTGTATCTTTTACTGTCTCCTGCTACTCCTCCAATATGGAGTTAAGAGATGTTTGTAACCACTGTGTTAACGCTCTTCCGCTTACATTTCCGGTCCCTGACTGCGGTTCAGACCTTACTCCTGTCAGTTGGATTTAGAAGTTGACTTCTAGTTCAGAAAGTAATGGCAAAAAAAATAAAAAAAACAAGTTAGTTGCATATCCTTTAATGGGCGTTGCAGTCAACCCTAGCATTTTTTGGCTGTTCGTGATGTCTTAGTAAATTTACGCTCAGTAGTTTGTTATTGCTTTCTGAGTGACCGGCACTCAAACCATTGTAGGGGAAAACAAGGCATGGCGTTGTTTTCAAAGCATCCGAAGCTGTGTTTCGAACACGGTAGGTGGGATTACGAATTGCGCCCGTAACTCCTTCGCCACGGAGCCGACACTGGCAAATTCATTAGGTTGCATGTCCCTTACAGGACGTTGCAGTCAACACCAGCATTTTTCAGCCGCTGCTGATGTATTAAAGTTTGTTGTCAATGGAAACAAACATTCACTAGAGAATTAACAGTTGTAGACACATTATTCGTGAGGAAAAACCAGTTAACCTTTGACATCTGATTTTGAGAAATATGAGTCAGATGTCATAAAGCAAGTGAGCTTATATATCACTATCACCCATACTGAAACATTCAAATATACTTATGTCCGCACAACGACAGATAATAAATAACATATTCACACCAACCCTGTGCTGCCAATGTCCAACTTGGACATCCTCCAAATCACACGCAAAATTCATATCTACGAGATGAGGGGCAAGAGAAGAGCTGCCAACTTAACTTTCCGATACCGAGACAGAAATTGTGTTATCAGACAGACAGTGGGATCAACACCTTGAGCCATATATATAGAAATGCAGAAGATCAAATGGATCGGCCATCTGGTAAGAATACAATACAGCCAGTTACCAACACTAGCGCTACACCAAAGTATATCTGATACGAGAGCAAGAGGACACGCATGGAAACAACATCATAGGGATTGTACAATCACAAGGCACTATGCTGTCACACATCTGACGCTGGAATGTCAACTATTTCTTCCTACGAAGCTTGATGCAAAGGTCGAAGGTGATTATGATCAAACCGGTCTCTGTGGCTAGGGGCGTGCGAACGTGGTTTGTGAGCCCGTATACCCGGACTCGAAAAGCAGCGGTGCTGGTTTTTTTTTAAAAAAGGTATAAGAGCCGGTCGTTCAGACAGCAATGGCAAACTACTGAACGTAAAATTTGCCCAGGAATCACGAACATCGAAAATGTTGGGGTTGACTGCTACGTCCTGTGAAGGACATGCAACTTAATTTAAAAAATAAAGTCCTTTACTGAACATCGTATTTTATCATGTCCACCCCCCCCCCCCCCCTATTCCCATCCAAATAGATTGTCGACCTTACGATAGTTTATAAACGTCACGTAATTTGCTGGTATATGTTTCTGAATATCGAAGACACACACTGTAGATTGCAGTGTCTGGCACATTTCGCTGCATCTATTCATGTCGCGGAAGTCATACAACAAACAAATCGACGAATCCTTCAAATATATACAATACACATATTCCTACATTATTTTAAAGCAGAAGTTCTCAACCGTGGGGAATTCCCAATGGGTGCGGGGGGGGGGGGGGGGGTCTTTTGTTAGGGTTTCAATTGGGGGGGGGGATTTCTTCTTCTTCTTCTTCTTCTTCTTCTTCTTCTTCTTCTTCTTCTTCTTCTTCTTCTTCTTCTTCTTCTTCTTCTACTTCTTCTTCTTCTTCTTCTTCTTCTTCTTCTTCTTCTTCTTCTTCTTCTTCTTCTTCTTCTTCTTCTTCTTCTTCTTCTTCCTCTTCTTCTTCTTCTTCTACTTCTTCTTCTTCTTCTTCTTCTTCTTCTTCTTCTTCTTCTTCTTCTTCTTCTTCTTCTTCTTCTTCTTCTTCTTCTTCTTCTTCTTCTTCTTCTTCTTCTTCTTCTTCTTCTTCTTCTTCTTCTTCTTCTTCTTCTTCTTCTTCTTCTTCTTCTTCTTCTTCTTCTTCTTCTTCTTCTTTAGCGTTCCGAGCCATTGAGGTTCTTTGCTGCAGATACAATCCGTCTCCATTCGTCTCTCTGGTTGACCTTCTCTTACCAGTCATTGATTCCAAGTGCTTGTATGTCTGTATATATATATTATCTCTCCACCGTCTTCTTGGTCTACCTCGGGGTCTACGGTCATTTATTTCCTGAGTGGAAGCGAGTTTTGTTTCCCTATTATCTTCTATTCTTTCTATATGCCCCAGCCATTGTAGTATATTAGCCTTCATGATACCAGTGATTAGCGAGGACTTAAACAGATCATAAATGTCTTTGTTACTTCTTTTTTTTCCACTCTCCAATTTGTGTATCCCTAATTGGTCCAAACATGCGTCTTAAAACTGTATTATCAAAGGTTTGTAGCAAGGCTTCGTCTCCTTTCGTTGTACTCCAGGTTTCAGAGCCATACAGCACAACTGGTCTGATCAGTGTTTTGTATATTGTGATCTTGGTGATACGAGATTTTAGTAGATGTTGTAGTGCATAGTATATCTTATTTCCAGAATTGATTCTAGTTTGTATTTCTTCCCTTATGATGTTGCAGCAGTTGAAGATTGTACTCAGGTATTTGTATGTTTCCGTTCTTTTAATGGTCATATTATCTATTTGTATGTGGCCAGAGTTTTTAGCCATTCCTTCTCTAGAAATTACCATATATTGTGTCTTATCTTGGTTGATAACCTGCCCCATCTGTTGGGCTTTTTCCTTTAAGTGAGTCAATATTTCCAATGTCTTTTGTTAATTTTCCCCTATAATATTTATATCAGCTGCATGTTCCTCCAATATCACATTCCTCCTTTACCCTACTTACAAGTTTCTCTAGAGCCAGATTGAAGTGTAGCGGCGTTAGTGCATCATCCTGTTTCAAGCCAGATGTTATTTGGAAAGGGTCTGATTTCCTTCCTTTATATGTTATTATATTATAAGTATCTTCCATGCATAGTCTGGTCATATTGATTAACTTCCTTGGTATTCCAAATTCTCGCATAGCATTCCATAGACTATTCCTATGGACACTATCATAAGCCTTTTTAAATTCCACAAAAATGTTATGGAGATCTCTTTAATATTCCCAATTTTTCTCGGCTATTCGTCGTAAAATAAATATCTGATCTATTGTTGATCTGTTTTGTCTAAAACCCGCCTGGTAGTCACCAATATGTATTCCGAATATGGTTTTAGTCTATTTAATAGTACTGCGGATAGTATCTTGTAGCTTATGGACAGTAGTGATATTCCTCTATACTTTTCACACTGGAACTTGTCTCCTTTCTTACAGATAGGTATCAATGACTCTTTCCAGTCATGGGGTAATTCTTCTGTCCTCCAGATTTTTATTATTAGTTCATATAGCTTTAGACGTAATGCATGGCCACCCGCCTTTATAAATTCAGCAGCAATTCCATCAGCCCCAGTTGCCTTATTGTTTTTAAGTCGTGTGATTATATATAGGATTTCTTCAAATGCAGGTTCTTCAATTTGTGGTTCACACGTTAGAACCTCTTCCTGTGGGAAAGTGTTACTTGGAGCTTCACAATTTAGTAATTCAACAAAGTATTCTTTCCATGTGTTGCACATTTCCTCACTGGTATTTATCATATTCCCATTATTGTCTTTTAAACCATATGTGTTGTGTTGGTGCCCTCGTTTCATTGACTTCAGTTCTTTAAAAAAACTTTCTGGATTCGTTTTTCTGGTGATTAGTGTCCATATCTTTGATTATATTGCTCATATATTCTCGCTTCTGCTGTCGAACTATTTTTGTAGCCTCTTTACATTCATTTCTATATTTCTCTTCCTTTTGGATGTTGTTGATGTCATTTAGCCATAGCTGTCTGGCATTCTTTTTCCTAATGACTGCTTCTTCACATTTTGGATTGCACCATCTGTTCTTTCTATGCGTGGTTAACATACCGAGACATTCTTCTGCGGTAGATTGAATTGTATTCTTGATGTTCAACCAAGTTTGGTCAACGCTTTCCTCCAACGAGTTTTGTAGAATTTCAAGTTTACATTTTATTTCATCTGCAAATTTCTCTTTGACTGTAATGTCTTGTACTTTTTCTCTGTTATATGTTGGGTGTAACCTTTGTAGTTTAGCATAGAAAGCTCTCTTAAGTTATATTTTAAATTTTGCCCCAACGAGGAAGTGGTCGCATTTTTGTTGTTAATTAAAATGGGATCTGTTTGATTATAGGTTCTCTTGTCACATGATTTCTAGGTTTGTTTGTGTATATCCTTTCTTTGCTGTCTGGAACTGCTGATCTGCAGTCCTTTGGCTTCTGCTAGGTTGATGACTCTCCATCCATTATCATTTGAAGTTGTATGTAGGCTTTCCATAGGGGCCACTTTTTTATGAGTTTGCTCTCTACCTATTTTTGCGTTGCAGTCTCCCAGCACAATCAGGATGTCCTGTTTGGGGGTTTATTCTACGACATCTTCCAGATCATTATAAAAGTCTTCTTTAATATCATCTTCTTTCTCTTCAGTAGGTGCATGTGCATTAATCATCGTTATATTTTTCCATTTACCTTTTATTCGCAATTTACTAATCCTATCATTAACAGCTTTAAAGTTTAGAACGTTCCCCCATAACTCTTTTTTGATGACAAATCCTGTTCCTAATTCATGTTTATTTTGGGTGTTTCCTCCATATATTATAATCATTCCATTTTGCTCTAAAGTACCCTCTCCTGGCCACCTTATTTCTTGAATTGCTGTTATATCCATTTTATACTCAACCAGCTCCCGGGTTAATTCTTTGGCCGCTCCAGCTCGATATAGTGTCCGTACATTCCATCATCCAAATCTCAAACTTCCTTTAACGTTCCAAGGTCGATGTCCAAATAAGTCAGTCCGAATTCGAGGCTCATGTATCTGTTTCGTAACAAAATGGTTTTTACAAAGGTGGGGTTGTTAACCCCACGCTTCAACCTCCAACCTGGAGGACCAGGGTGTTTTTCTTTGTCTATTCTCTAACCTTTGACCTGTCCGGCTTGGGAGGCCCTGCTGGTAGCTACGCTACCGCCGGCATAACTCTCAGGGTCATTGAGAAACTCAAGCTCGCCCAACACGACAAGGTGGAAACACCATCGTGGGAGCAAATACTATACACATGATAAAAATTCATTAAATGGCACTTCGTTTAATTATTTTCTTACTTTTTATTAATAGCATGCCCAGATTATCATAACAACAGGCTTGCATTATTATTGAGTGGTGACCGAAGTAATACACAATATTGTTCAAACAACTTCGTGAGAAACTACATAAAAAAGCAATCAACAAAATTAAATAATACTATGGGACGTAACTACTTAACATATTAAGGGACATTACCCAGTCTAATAATATTTCTAACATTTACAGTCTTGGCAATTACTTTGTTAATTTTTCATTAGTTTCATTTATAAATCAACCTTTACTGCCATTCCTCAATTCCTTCAAGTTAAACACGTGAAAGAAAAATAAACAGCGTGTTAACACAACTGATATATTTCTTAGTTACACTGTTTTTTAAACAACACATTTTGATAATATGCTGCCATACCTTTTATGGAATAATACAAATAATATAACAGTGCTTGACATCCATTTTTGAAATATTTTTGACTGGTCTTTGAAAGGCCAAATAAACAGTGGCTGTTTTATTTCTCGGCATTTAGGCTAATATCAGTGTAGATTCTGCACTTGATCTGGCCAGGGCAACATGCAGAGGCGATCATCCGAATGACACACAGGGACGTGAGGACCTGATGGTAACCATCCATCCATCATGTGCCATGCCGGTAAACGTGGGCGGTCATGTTCTGCCATCTCACTGGATCACCAGAGTCGTGAATCAGCTCCGTGTTTCTGTCTCGAGCATGCCACGTGGCCAAGCCATTCAGGTATTTGCTTCTCGGTCTTCCTCTTGGTCTCTTCCCTTCGATCTTGCCAGTTGTCACCAAGTTCTCCAATTCATTTCTTCTCATAACATGCCCAAAAAATTGTGACTGTCTATCTCTACTGACTCTAATCAGTTTATGATCTTCATTTGTTTCTTGAAGGACTTGTTCATTGGTCATTCTGTCTGTCCATGGTATTCTTTGCATTTTCCACAGAAACCACATTTCTACAGCCATCAGATGTTTTTTCAGCTTGACTGCTCATTGTCCAAGCTTCACATCCATATAAAAGTACAGGTTCTATGTATCCCCTCAACACTCTTTTTCTCGTTTCAATTGACATCTTTTTATTGGTAATTATGTTTTTCATCTTGCTAAAGGCTACTTTTGCCATGGCGATTCTCGTTCTAATCTCTTCTAGGCATCTCTCATCAGATGTTATTACTGTTCCGAGATAGTTGTACCTATTCACTTGTTGAAGAATATTACCTTTTACTTGTATATTACATTGTGGTATTTCGCTCTTCCTAGTGACGATCATAATCTGTGTCTTTTTACAATTTAATTCTAACCCTCGTTGTTCACTGTGTGTAACAACCGCATCTACTAAATGTTGCAGGTCCTGTTCATTGTCTGCAATCAAGACTGCATCGTCTGCATATCTAATGTTATTGATGCATCGTCCCCCAATGTTGATTCCTTCCATATCTTCAATATTTCTGAAAATACCTTCACTGTACAGGGAAAACAGATCTGGACACATTACACATCCCTAAATCACACCTCTCTTAATAGGATGATATTGGCCTACTTCATTATCAACTCTTATGGCAGCTTGTTGTTTCCAATATATGTTTTTTACAAGTCTGAGGTCTTTTCCATTAATTTGTAGATCTTCAAACATCCTTACCATGTCGACATGTCTCACTTTATCGAAAGCCTTTGTGTAGTGTTATGTCAAGAGTTATGTTTACTATATATTATGGCTTGGACTTCCGATTCAATATCCCAAAATCTGGCGACGGTCATAATGTCTGTGCACAGCCTTGTGTCTGGTGTGCTGCACTCCTTTCTGATGTTGATATTCCTCCATGCCATGATGCCAAACCGCGCACTATCGTCTCTATTTAGACGGCCCTACGTACCCAATTCTTAACCCTTTGAAAATAAAGTAAGTTCATTCGTCTCCCCCTGCATCTCCTCTGCTCCAGCTTTACCGTAGTAACGACATACAACAGTGTTCCCTTTCTCATGACACGTCCACAAACCTATTGTGGGATAGCCACCACCAGCGATTAAAGCATGTTAAGTTAAACATGTTAGATGCATATCCTTTACAGTCAACACCAGCATTGTTTTGCTGTTGTGATATCTTGGCAAGTTTACGTTCTGTAGCTTGCCATCCGTCACACAAACCGTCACACAACCTGATCTTTCCAATACTTCAGTATTTGTGATTTTGTCTTGCCACTTAATACCAAGAATTCTTCGCAGATATGAAAGCTGTTTAAACGTTTCTATTGGTGTGAGTAAGTTGTCCAGGTTTCACTGCCATAAAGAAGTGTACTAAGGACACAGGCTTGATAGACAAGAACTTTTGTTTTGCCAGTAAGCTTCCTGTTCTCCCAGACTCTTTTTTCTTAACCTGTTCATTGTTGTTGCTGCCTTACCAATCCGGATGTTGATTTCCTGATCTAGGGATAATTTGCTATTTATCACTGATCCTAGATATGTAAAATGATCTACCATCTCTAGTTCGGAGTCGTCAATACAGATTGATGATACCCCATGTGCACCTTGTGAAATAATCTGTGTCTTCTTTTTGCTAATTGTTAAACGAAATTCAGAACTAGCATTGGAGAATGCAGATAGTAGATGTTGCAATTCTTCCTCAGAGTGTCTCGTAACTACAGCATCATCTGCAAAAAGCAACTCTCTGATCAGTACCCTCCTAATTTTGGTCTTGGTCTTCAATCTCTGAGCACTGTAGAGGCCGCCATCTGAGCTTGAGTGAATGTATATACTACCATCCTGATCACGAAAGGCATATTTCAGTAGAAGTGAAAAGTATATTGAGACCAGGGATGGAGTTATTGCCTCTCCATAGCACAAAGCCTGGGCTAAAATATAGAGATCATGTGTTGCCTATGCAGCATGATCCCTCTCTCGGCCTGCCTAGTTCACTCCAGAGGAAAGGTAACACCTCTACATCTGGAACAAGACAATCTGCAGAAGCTGCCGGATCAGCAAAGCAATAATCTAACTGTCCGCCTGTCGGAGCTTCGATTCTAGACCAGCCGCCAACCAAGGCTTAGGGCCTGGTCTGCCCTGCCATTACATTTGTCTTTAGGTTGCATTTCCTCGCACCAGGGTAAGGCTTGTACCCTCCGAATTGCGCTCTTCCGCCCGAAGCCGTTGGCACAATGTGAGGTGTCGGGTTTGGTGAGCGCTGAGCAATGTTCGGCGCTAACAGAAAGCAGGTAGTGCCGTCTACTGTTATACTGTAGATCAGTCATATCTGACTAAGACCTGACACCAATATATATGCTGTTGCATATTACTCTGTCAACATTCTCTTACTTATTTCTGCCTCTCGCATTTCATCGTCTGTTGTTAATTGATATAGGTAAGAAAAACTGTTGACCTGCACAAGTGACTTTTCCATTTAAATTAATTTTCAAAAGTGGCTTGATGCTGTCAGTGTTGATAACCATTGTTTTTATTTACTTTATGTTTATTTCCAGTCATTTTGATCGCCTAATGTTTACAATCAACTTCGCTATGGTTAAGTTAATAAAACTAATACAACAATCGTCGTGTGTATCTTTTACTGTCTCCTGCTACTCCTCCAATATGGAGTTAAGAGATGTTTGTAACCACTGTGTTAACGCTCTTCCGCTTACATTTCCGGTCCCTGACTGCGGTTCAGACCTTACTCCTGTCAGTTGGATTTAGAAGTTGACTTCTAGTTCAGAAAGTAATGGCAAAAAAAATAAAAAAAACAAGTTAGTTGCATATCCTTTAATGGGCGTTGCAGTCAACCCCAGCATTTTTTGGCTGTTCGTGATGTCTTAGTAAATTTACGCTCAGTAGTTTGTTATTGCTTTCTGAGTGACCGGCACCCAAACCATTGTAGGGAAACCAAGGCATGGCGTTGTTTTCAAAGCATCCGAAGCTGTGTTTCGAACACGGTAGGTGGGATTACGAATTGCGTCCGTAACCTCTTCGCCACGGAGCCGACACTGGCAAATTCATTAGGTTGCATGTCCCTTACAGGACGTTGCAGTCAACACCAGCATTTTTCAGCCGCTGCTGATGTATTAGGAAAGTTTTTACGTTCAGTAGTTTGCCATTGCTTTCTGAACGACCGGCTGACATACCCACCGTAAGTTACCAGCGCGATTCTTGCAGCTGGTGTTTTTCCCACTTGAATATACGGGATTACGAACAATGTCGCTAACACCTTGGCCAGGGAGCCCGGCAAATTACTGAAGCTAAAATTCCCCAAACAATCGACTTATGATGTGTGGATGTTCACCACGTCATGCAACGCTCATGCAACATTTGTAATGTTGTTTGCTTGCTTGTGTTCATTGGCTTGAGCTCCAACGCAAAGTCCTGTATGTCGGATGAAGGCATCCTGTTGTCCAACATCAGTGTGATGTCATACAGGACCTGAGGTTTGCGTGAGTATCCGTTTTCCCATGTCTGGCTTATTGGTGTGAAGACTGGTGGTTCCTCGCCATACAGGCAGACACTCTCCGACTTCGGAGGAATCGGCGATCCTATTGACTTCAGCCAGGACCCCGAAGGGACCTGTTGCCCAGGACGCTCGGCGAGGACGCGTCAATAGGTCTTGGCCAGTATATAACCCGGCGCTGGTGCCTTGGAAACACCTCTGCGTCCCATTTGTAATGTGATTCCAGTCTTCTTTCTGCCTGTTTAAATGTTATCACTAAATAAACATTGTGGTTGGATGAAGACTGACTTGCGCGATGAATTGGATTAGAGTGAGGAAGAGTTGCGCAATTCGTCTACCACACTGTTGTGCCAGAGTCCATTTGAATCCAGTGGCAAGACAAGTCAAGACGACTGGAGACGAATACGGGAGCAGTGGGTGACCAGGGCACTCTACGTGCCTTGCCATGCCCGTTAAAATAAACGTTGTACAGACCTGGGGCTGATGCAAACCCTTGTATCGTATTTGTAAAGCAATACTTCTCGAGGGTACATACGAATAGACGCGTTGGCCGTTGAGTTTGTGACTCCTCATGGCGGTACAGGTGTTCTGTATTCGGCGGTCGCTTACTCACAAGGTTCGAAACTCGATGGAAAGTGCGGGATAAAACAGGAATGCATGGTTTAAAGGCGGAAGGGCCGACTTCATTGCAACTTATTTTATCCCATATGTCTCGGTGTCTTTCCATAGAGCGGCCCGCACAAAGCTTGAACTCCGTATCTCCAGCGACGGCTTCCATAACGTTATCAGTGGGAACACTATAAAGCTAAGCCTTACCCCTTTTAATTTCTATAGATTTGTTTGTCATGATCATGTCATGTAGATAATCATGTTCGGCCATGTTTAATCATCTATGCCTGTCAACAACTCATGTTTCAGGCATCATCGGATTACTTCTCCCACACCACACAAGAAACTTGCAAGCCGTGTGAGAGGAAATTAATGATACATTTTATTGCCGTAGGCTCTTTACATTTACAAAACAGTCGCTATCAAATCACACATAAAGTCACAGGATTGCCTATCACTGGTTTTCCTAAAACCCTATTGCTAAGTTCTATCTACTTGGCTACACAAAAACTCCTATCGATACTAAACGAAGTGCTCTCTACAAAAGTCAGTCCCCAGTCTGACTTTGCTACTCGCGTGGCTACACGGCACGCGGAAGGACCTTCGTGCGTCCTTCGGCTCTTTGCGTGCTATTTTACTTAGCACGCTTCTATTAGCTGTCTTCTATTGAGTGGCAATCGTGGCTATCACGCAGGCGTGATTCTATCGTGACCAGTAGTGCTAACTATCTGGTCGACGCCTCCGTGTCTCATGAGAGGACTAGTTAATAGTCCCCCTTTCTATCACATACCCTGCCCTTATACAGGGCACTGTGTTCCCTCTAATCTATCTGAGGTTGACCACTCTTCCCGGTGGTGTTCTATCTTGAGGCAGACCTCTGGCCTCATATTTCAGTCTTTGACACACACCCTCCCCTCCTGTGTTGCGTCATCAACTTTCACTCATTGGTTGTGACGCAAGAGGTTTCTAAAAAATTAGTGTAACTAATTTTTGTCAAAGACTGTAGATAACATGGCTTTGGGCTACCCAATAGACTTCTATTGACTATTGTCACAATGTAGTATCACTTTACTTGGCTACTGGCAATCGCCACAAACTTGTCTGGTTGGCGTGAGCCCTCTTCTCAATCGCAATATTATATTAATTAGAGGTATGTCTGAACCGGACCGTTGTCTTATACGACCTGCCCTCAAATAGTAAATTAACTCACTACCCATACAAAGTTGACTTTCTTAGGGTTAACACATGAATTGCTTCATGTCCCCCATATAATATTAAACAACCATTACACAAGCTGTGTGCGACAGGCTTTACTTATCTCGCTTCCACGTGTAAAGTTATCTTTCACTGTTAAGTTAGTGTTTCGTTGTCTATTATGTCCCCTGACTCGGAGTTATCTCCCTTTGATCTACAAAAAGTGTATGCAATTTATATGTTTGTTTTTCTGGTTGTTTGCGTGTTTGGATGTAATTAATAGTATATTCTAACCTCTAACATGTGTATCTACCTATCATGTGTATGTAAGTTAGTTTTCAAGTGCCATAATTCGGTTAAATGCGGCCACAAACAAGTGTATAACACTAATTCGTGACTACGTTTCCGTCTTATGAGGCTTAAAATACTTTCTCTAAGATCTACACTAAACTACACACAACACATTCACGACATTCCATTTTCAACATCGAAACCAACATTTGACGGCGACAAAATTAAAAAGTCGCGTTGAGCGGCAGAAAAAATCCGCTGACTGATCTCACTCTCTCTTGTACAATTCTACATTCGCTCTCACTTTCACACTTCTTCTACTCTCACTTCTGTCACACATCTTTTACCCTCATTTCTGTCACACATCTTTTACCTTCATAGTTATCTAAAACCTTAGAGTGACACTGTACAAGTTTGGCTCAGTTTGACAGAGTTGAGATTCATGACTGTGCGTCAATTGTTGCACAAGTCAAGTATTTACAATATATTTACATGTAAGGAACAGGGTTGATGGTTTGTACCCTGGTATTATTAACCACTATATTCTATTAAAATGATACTCTAAATACTGACATACTAATACTAGTTCTATAAATATGTATTTAATGTGTTACCTATTTTAATCTATCTGTCACATTAATCCTAAAACAAGCTTACATTACTCCTAATATTATCTAATTTAAGGGATGTAATCTAACTATTTAAACTGGAATTGATGTGAGATGAGTTATGTACCTTTATGAAATGGGTAATGTGAAATGTAATAAGTTACGTACCTTTCTAATATGGGTGATGTGAAATATAACACAATTATAACTAATGTTTTTAAATGAAAAAAACTATATGATTGATATTCTTAATCTAAATGATGTGAATGATGTATGTTTAATTGTATAATCTTTTTATCCTATTACGGTGTAAACTAATCATACTAATAAATGATAAAGTTTGTTAAATGGATTGGATCATTAAGATGGAATGAACTGAAATGAAATGAAACAAAGTGAAATGTAATAAAGTAAATGGTACTATTACTATCTAAATTTATTATTCTAGTTTCTACTTAGTTGTTGTTATGTTTAAATTACTATCCTAATCTACTTTTAAGCTAAATAAGTGGGTAAATTAATAATCTATGTGAACCAAAAAAAAAAAATGAAAACTATTATCTTGTCTAAATCTAAATATAAATTAAGATGATCTAATCTACCTATAATTTGTTACTATATTAAAACGTTATAATACATATCACAATGAGTATTTATATACATGGTATTTAAATACCTCAGGTTAGTCGTTGCCCTTAATGTTCAGAAAATGCTTTCATTGGCATACTATCTATACAATTGTCCTGGGTATATTAAATACATTACACAGTCACACTTGTGTCTTATGGGTATTGCACCTGTAGAGTTCGCTTGTGTCGTAGACCACAGTTTTCGTGTCTGTATTTATGTAATGTTCTGACACTGTTTTTCTCTGCTTAACACAAATGATTCACTGGAACACATATGGAGCTTAGCAAGTAATGAGCTGTCCTCGTTCACAAGGTGATATATTTGTTCTCAGAGCAAAGTTCTTATTTTGATGTCTACGGACACATAGTAATTCAATGTTCTTAGTACCTAGTTCAGCACATAATGTCTATGTATTTGTAACATATTTCACATAGAATATTTTACTGTACTAAGTTAACATCTATTACTCTACACTCTTATGTGGATACTAAGGGTATCAGCCAGGATGTTGTCCTTACCCTTAATATGCTCTATACTAAAGGTATAATTTTGTAGTATTAGCGACCACCTGTATATACGGTCATTCCGATGCACACCACTCTGTATGATCGTGATTGGGGAGTTGTCAGTCTGGACAATGAAGTGAACACCCGCCAGAAATCGATGCAGCTTTCTCACCGCATAGATGACGCTTAGGGCTTCCAACTCTGATATGGAATATCTGGACTCAGCGGGTGTGATCTTACGGCTCACGTAGCAAATCGGATGGAAGATGCCCTCATAAAATTGGCTTAGTACTGCAGCCATGGAGATCCTCCTGGCATCTGTCCTAAGATAATAAACGAGCCTAGGATTAGGCAAGCGGAGGATTGGTACATTACTAAACAGGATTTTCAATTTTGACAATGCAGAAATTAATAATGCATCTTTGACATCTAATTTTACAGATGCTTTTAAAACATTGGAAAATACACTTGTAATTTCCGCTAAATTTGGTATGAATTTGCTATAGTAATTTACTAACCCCAAAAGGCTTCTGACCTGCTTCTTTGTGGTAGGCATGGTCAGGTTCATAATTTTGGTAATAATTCTATTGTCAGTCTTTAGTTGACCTTGAGAAATGACATGACCCAAAAACTCAATTTCTTTTAGGCCCAATTCGACTTTGCTCGGTTTGACAGTGAGCCCGAAGAGTCGCAACCTATCAAAGACATGTCTTAGTTTCAGTAAGTGTGTTGTCCAGTCATCAGTATGGACACATATATCATCTATATAGGTCACTGTATTCGTCACTCCATGAAGTAGATCTCTAGTTAAGCGTACGAAAGTGGCAGGAGCATTTCGAAGTCCGAAAGGAAGAAAACGCCACTCGTATAGTCCTAAAGGTGTTGAAAAAGCAGTAAGATGGATGGATTGAGACTGCATAGGGACCTGCCAATATCCCTTAGTAAGATCTAGTTTAGAAAAGATTTTGGAGGTGGACATGTCAAGAATAAGATCTTCGCAGGAAGGAATTGGCTCTGCGTCGATCTTAGTGACGTTGTTGAGTTTTCGATAGTCCACACACAGACGAATTGTGGAGTCTTTTTTCTTAACTACGACGATTGGAAAAGAGTACTCAGAAGTGGATTTCTGGATGATCCCACTAGCTTCTAAATTAAGAATTTCCTTATTTAGATTTTCCCTATAGCTAAGTGGGATTGAGTACGGCCTGCATTTAATAGGCTTAGAGTCCGAAAGAAGAATGGAGTCTTCGATTCTGTCCGTCCTACCTGGAATGTCAGAAAATATGTCTTTGTATTCCGTCACTAATTCTACTAATTGTCGTCGTTGACTGTCTGTTAGTCCCTGTTCTATCTGTATGCTATCTAATGTGGCAGTCTTGTGCACAATAGGAACGGGTAGTTCCATTCCGTCGTCGTCTACCTGATTCAGTACGGTGGTGGTGCTAAGTGCGTATTCTGTATTCTCGCTAGATGTATGGATATCGTCGGATATGCCAGTCTCGCTAACTAGTGTAGTTGCGTTGTGTATGTCTGTCGTCTGATCACTAGGTGTGGGTGCACTGTGTTCGTCTGTCTCTACTTCTGTCCCTTGTCGTGAAAAGTAAGGTTTCAACATGTTGACATGGAATATCTTTAAGTGTCCGTTTATTGATATTTCATAGTCAACATCTGAAATTTTACGTACCACCTTGAATGGCCCTTGCCATGAAGTCAATAATAAATTTCGTTTGTCTGGAAGTAAGAGAAGTATGTCTTGATCTGGTTCAAGATCAATTGTTCTCGCCCCTTTGTTGGCGTACTGGCGGTAGATTTGACCCTTCCTCTCCAAAGCTGCCTTAGCTATAATACACGATTTCATGATTTTATCTCGTGTTTCAGTCACCATTTCATAAGGTGTTTTTGGTTCGGGAATTTGAATGGAATTAGTTATTACCTGATGATAAATGGTTAGGGGTCCACGTGGGTTAGCCCCGTACACTAATTCAAACGGTGAGAACCCCGTGCTTGAATGAGGAATCTCCCGATAGGCGAACAGCACTGTTGGTAACAGTGTATCCCAATCAGCTGGGTTTTCTGCTGTTACCTTAGCCAGCATATGCTTAAGATCTCCATTAATCTTCTCTACTATACCATTGCTGGCTGGATGGTACGCTGTCGTAAAGTGCTGTTTAATCCCTAACATTTTTGTAAGGGCTTGCGTTGCAGCCGATATGAATTGAGTTCCACGATCGGATAAAATGGTCCGTGGAAATCCGAATCGTGAGAACAGGTGTAGAAATACATTGGCAACATCTTTGGAGGTGATGTACTTCAAAGCTACTGCCTCAACCCACCTTGAACATAGGTCGACCATCGTTAATATGAAGCGCTTTCCTTTGCTGATTCAGGGGTCCAACAATATCTACCGCCACACTCTCAAATGGCCTAGAAGCCAGTGTAGAAGGTTGTACTTCAGCTGTAGGATGTTTACCCTTTCGTACTAACTGTTGACAGACATTACACGAACGACAAAATAATTTTATATCATTGCAAAAACCTGGCCAATAAAAATGAGCCTGAATTCTGGCCCTGGTTTTGTCGTATGCAAGATGACCAGCAAACGGTGACTTATGTGCAATCTTTAGCACAGTTAGGCGATGTTGTACAGGTAACACCGTTTGCTGAATCTCATGGTTACCAGTAGTATAATATCTAGTAAGAATGCCATTATTAAGTCTAAAGAACCATGATGCGTTCTTTGTCACTTTGGCTCTTTCTTTCAATAATTTTAAATAAGGAGACACACTAGGATCAGCTTTCTGCTGTTCTATAAATTTTTGTCTGTTGGTATCATCCGTGCTAGTTGGAGAGAGCAACAGTAGTCTCTCATCTTGTAGTGTGTCTTGATGTTTTATAGTGTCTGCTCTGGTTGTTGCATTAGCTACATTTAATTTTTCCCATGCAGCTATTTCATCGCTAGTACATTGTTTCAATTGGGGTAAGCAACCCAAGATTAAATCAGTACAAGGGTTGTCAAGTATAGCACAAGTAAAGGTACCCGAAAGGAAAGGAGTGTTAATACGGGCTTTGGCCAAAGGGTAAATTTCAATGTTACCCGAAAAGGTTCGGCATTTGACAGAGTCACCTGTATAATCATCTGGACTCACCAGTTCCTTTCTAAGACCAATAAGGGTGCTGCCGCTGTCCAGCAAACATTGGCATGGTCTATCATTGACCATTGCATTGTGGAACACTAGTTTGCCTCTGGAGGCTAAAGCTGCGTTTACAATCTCAGATGAGAATGGTACTGTATGTCCACATTCTAATTTTCCGTCTGCATGAAATTGGTGACATCGCTCACAACTGTCAAAACTCAACATATCGTTTACACAACACACATCTTCAGCTTGGTTAACAGGTAATTCATTTTCAACATCACACTCAGTCTCACTACCACTATCGGAAGATGTATCAATCAAAATAGCATTGTTGGCTTTCATACGTTGGCGGCCCAGGCACTTATTTGAATAATGGCCGTAGCTGGAACAAAAGAAGTATTTGATTGCACGCCTGTATGCAGATCTTTTGTTTTGTTGCTTCTTAATAACATTTTCAAGATGTGCCGGATAATTTGGCGATTTGTCACACATAGAATAAGTGTCATGCAAAAGTTGACAGTAAATACACTTTGACACTTTCCTATCTTTATTGTCGACTTTATGAAATGGTTTTCTATTACTCTGATAGTTTTTAGGTTGGTCTTTTACAAAGGAAACTATTTCAGAGTCATTTGAAGTCTTAAAAATATCTCTGTTTGAAGAAAAATATGCAGAGCCTTTCTTTTCAAATTGCTCTATGGTCTCAATGGCTGACTGCTGCAGAAATTTAGCAAAAGAAGATGGTATAGTGGATATGACTTTATCCATGGCTATTAAGTTCTTAAGTCTGTCAAAGTTGTTTCCTATGTTAGCTGCTTTAAGCCACCTATTTAGTACACTTTGAACATTTGAGACGTAATCAATGAAAGTCTCACTCGGTTTTGGTTTTAAATTTGAGAACTGAACCTGATACCCAGGGGCATCAAGTAAAAAGTGTTGCATTATCCTATCATGGATGTACTGATAGTCAGATCTAAGCTCAGTTGGTATTGATTCTATCACTTTAAGGGGCTCACCACTCAGGTTCTTCATATAAATCATAGCCCACATCTCTATTGGTACTTGGTGATATTTAAACTGATACTCGACATTTTCTGTCCAGGCTGATATTGAATCTTCTTTACAATATGGTTTGATAATATTTTTGTATTTGTTGAACTTATTTTCTTCTTGTTGACTTCTTAGTTTAGTAGCAGAGATCTCTGCATGTGAGTCTACATCCATACCTTTCATCTTTAACTGTGTCTCTGATTCTACTTGTATTTGTTTTTCCTTAACTCTTGCCATTTCATCTATCTCTCTTTGCTTTAGTTCTCTCTCCTGATCTAATTGCTTTAGCTTAATGTCCTTATCATGCTCTAACTGCTTCTGTTTTAATTCTAATTGATGTTGTCTTTCTTGTGCGCGTTCATTTCTTTCAGCATCTTTTGCTTCTTTCTCAGCATCTTTTGCTTCCTTATATTTTTGGTCAGCATATTGCTCTAGCTCCTTTCCTGTGTATTGCAATTCTTTGCCTGCTTTTATGAAGTCAGATAGAGTAGCCGTGTTGTTGGGCAAATGGCTAGCGTTGACCTGAACTGACCTATTTAATCACTTCTTTATCTTTGATCTGTTATGTTTCTTAGTATCTGAGCACTACAACTTGTAGTCTTTGTTTATAACCTGGAAAATTTTATCCTGAAAAAAAACAGAGCACAAAAACTATGCTAATGCATCACAAGCTGAAAAAGAGATGCATTATTAATCACAATGCATGCCAAATACGTAGGTTTTACTCATCTTAATGTTCCCGAGAATTAGGAACAACCATTCGGTACACAGGTCACCTTGTTTGGCACTTCGGCATACACACAGTTTTCTAATCAGCTGTTGTTCACCCTGGTTTACAGAGCAGCAACAATTAACATGTTGTAAACGACAAACACATTTTTGACAATTTGGTACAATGACAATGACATGCCCACGAACAACCAGAATATACTTAATATTTAATGTCAATGTCCTGTCTTCGTTCTACTGTATACTGTTATATGCCTTTCGTTACTAACCTAGTTTAATCTATGGAAGTGTAGTGCAGACCAAGTCTAATTTGCATAGCCGAAAGTAGTGCCATCGTGACGGTAAACAAATAGAAAAAGTCCGAAAAAAATTCAATAACTACTTTGAAATAAATATAAATGTAATAATAATGTGTAAATAAATAAATATGTTCATTTACTAACTTAAATAAACAAATAATAGTTAATATATAGCAAAGATTCAGGCGGGCAGCAGCTTGGCGATTAGTAAACACTCAGATGCTGATTGCCAATGGCGCAACCCAACTGCTTGTCAATCGTGCTACGTCAGAGGCGCAGCGCTATTTTTAGCTTGCAAAAATCGATATTGTTGCTGACATGTGTATCGCTCCGCCATGAATCATTTTTTACAATTATTCATAAACAAATAAATAATTACATAAATAAATGAAGAAACATAATAATATGAATACTTACAACTTCGAAGAACACATGATTTAAGTATATAATATTCTAATACACACAAATAAGCATTATTTCGTCACGATAGGCACAGTTTAGCCAGCAACTCGTTCTAGTCTGCACACGTCATCAGTCACTGACACAAATTAAACCTATTCGTAACCTTAGTCTAGAGCAGTGGGTAAGTGTAATAGCTTGAACATTTGTCCAGATCCCACTCCTGACACCACATTTAATCCTATGCCTGTCAACAACTCATGTTTCAGGCATCATCGGATTACTTCTCCCACACCACACAAGAAACTTGCAAGCCGTGTGAGAGGAAATGAATGATACATTTTATTGCCGTAGGCTCTTTACATTTACAAAACAGTCGCTATCAAATCACACATAAAGTCACAGGATTGCCTATCACTGGTTTTCCTAAAACCCTATTGCTAAGTTCTATCTACTTGGCTACACAAAAACTCCTATCGATACTAAACGAAGTGCTCTCTACAAAAGTCAGTCCCCAGTCTGACTTTGCTACTCGCGTGGCTACACGGCACGCGGAAGGACCTTCGTGCGTCCTTCAACTCTTTGCGTGCTATTTTACTTAGCACGCTTCTATTAGCTGTCTTCTATTGAGTGGCAATCGTGGCTATCACGCAGGCGTGATTCTATCGTGACCAGTAGTGCTAACTATCTGGTCGACGACTCCGTGTCTCATGAGAGGACTAGTTAATAGTCCCCCTTTCTATCACCTACCCTGCCCTTATACAGGGCACTGTGTTCCCTCTAATCTATCTGAGGTTGACCACTCTTCCCGGTGGTGTTCTATCTTGAGGCAGACCTCTGGCCTCATATTTCAGTCTTTGACACACACCATCACCAGAGTCGTGGATCAGCGTTGTGTTCTGGTCTAGATTATGTCACGTGGTCTATCCATCTAGATATTTATCTCTCTGCCTTCTTTTTGTTCTTTCCACAACAATCTTGCAGGTTGTTACTAAATTGCCTAGTTCTTTTTTCCCCCTAATTAATAACGTGTCCAAATAATCTTGATTGTCTACGTTTAATTTCTCCAATACGTTTATGATATTAATTTTTTCTTTGCAACTTCAGTGGAAGCCACATAAACAAAAGCAACAAACTTAAATTAAACAAAGGGACATAACGATTTAACATATTAAGGGGCGTTACCTGTGTAAAAAATATTTCTAACACTTACAGTTTTAACAATCAGATGTTTAATGTTTTGTTAGTTTCGTTTATAAATCAACCATGAATAGATTTCTGCAATATTTAAAATTATAAACATTAAAGATAATTAAACAGCGTTTTAACACAGCTAATAAATTATTTAGTTACATTGCTTTATGTGAAACACATTTTGATAACATACTTTCATTGCTTTTCTTGAATAATATGTATGAATTTTCTAGCTTGGATTAAGCGCGCAATCTAATATAATATTTTTGACTGGCCTTTGAAAGGCCAAATAAACTGTGGCTGTTTTATTTTATTTCTCGACCTTTTGGCTAATATCAGTGTATAATCTGCACTGGTTCTCTTTCCCATTGCAACATACGCCTGTGAGACATGGACACTTACTAAACAAGCTGAACAGCGCATAAACGCCTTTGAATATAAATGTTATAGACGAGTTCTAAGAATATCTTGGATAAAGAAAAGAACAAATGCATCCATACTTCAAGAGTTGAATATTGAAGAAGGTTGGCTATTAAAGACGATAAAACAAAGAAAATTGAAATATTTGGGTCACTTGAAACGTCACGAAAGTTTGGAGAGAACAATAATGGAGGGGTATATGCCTGGGAAGAGAGGAAGAGGAAGGCCAAAGAGAAGATGGGTGCTGGATGTGGCGGATGATCTCCAGATGGGTGTATCAGACGCGGGATATCTTGCTTATGATCTAGAGGTTTTCCGGAAGGTTGTTATGGCAGCGAGGTTCTGCAAAGGACATGCTACTGAATGAATGCATGGTTCTCGCCAGGCCACATGCAGAGGCGGTCATCATAATGACACACAGAGGCGTGCGGGTTTGATGGAGAGGTTCTGTCCCCTGTGGAACACTGAACCTTCATTAAAAACAAAACCACAACAATTATCGAGCTTTGGGCTAAGATCAAAGTGTGGTCATCTACACTTGATCTGGCCAGGGTCAATAGCAGGGTGGTCATCTGAACGACACACGGGGAAGTGGAACCTTATGGGGAGACTCTGGCCACTGTGAAACATTGCACCCTTATTACAAACAAACAAAACATAAGTTTTTTACACGGACATACGTCATCCACGTTCATTGCTAGAAAACCCACTGCTGGGCGAGGTCACAGCAGGTCTGCAGTCGTCAGAAGCAGTCACACCTCCCACCTACTCCCACCCCCTCGACCAGTACCTCGGGTCGACTACGTTCCTCACACTTCCAGGTGGAGGATTTTCCCGTTTGTTCTTCTCCTGTCGTGCGCTCACACTCTGATTTCCAGGAGAACGTGTTTCATATTGTTAAATGTTATTTGTCTACACTCTCATACTCATGTCTGCCTCTCACCTGCCGTCATCTGTTGTTAATTGATATAGGTTAAAACACTATTGACCTGCACGCGTAGCTTTCCATTCACTTTAATTTTATAAAGTGGCTTGGTACAATATTACTGGAGATTTATTGCTTTTTGCCTCCTGCAATCACCTTCCTTCTATTCGACATTATTTCAAAATTTTGAAATCTTCAGTTTTACCTCTGGATTGTTTATTCGTTGTCCACATTTTCTAACATAAAATAGACGTTAGTCGTCGCACCAACTTCACGACAAAGAGTTACCCCATACTGCTCCATTTCTGTGTCTGTGAACATCACACAATATACTCCTCACTGTGAGAAGTGGAACTAGAAGTTTTACTAGAGTTCTGGTTCTCCTCTTCTCTTGCAATCACATTCGTTCTATTCCACATATTTACCAAGTTTTGACATCTTCAGTTTTATCCTTGGATTGTTTATTCGTTGTCCACATTTTAAAACATAAAATAGACGTTTGCCGTGGTACCAACTTCATGATAAAGGGTCATCCCACACTGCTCCGTTGTTCCTGTCTCAGTGAACATCACACAAAATGCTCCTCACTGTGAAAAGTAGAACAGACAGCAGTTCCGACAAACCAAAAGCAGGTTCACGCATGCATGCATAAGGCTACTGCAAAAATACCAAGACTAAATGTCCGCCACTAAAATTAAAGTTTGTTGTCAATGGAAACAAACATTCACTAGAGAATTAACAGTTGTAGACACATTATTCGTGAGGAAAAACCAGTTAACCTTTGACATCTGATTTTGAGAAATATGAGTCAGATGTCATAAAGCAAGTGAGCTTATATATCACTATCACCCATACTGAAACATTCAAATATACTTATGTCCGCACAACGACAGATAATAAATAACATATTCACACCAACCCTGTGCTGCCAATGTCAAACTTGGACATCCTCCAAATCACACGCAAAATTGATATCTACGAGATGACGGGCTAGAGAAGAGCTGCCAACTTAACTTTCCGATACCGAGACAGAAATTGTGTTATCAGACAGACAGTGGGATCAACACCTTGAGCCATATATATAGAAATGCAGAAGATCAAATGGATCGGCCATCTGGTAAGAATACAATACAGTCAGTTACCAACACTAGCGCTACACCAAAGTATATCTGATACGAGAGCAAAAGGACACGCATGGAAACAACATCATAGGGATTGTACAATCACAAGGCACTATGCTGTCACACATCTGACGCTGGAATGTCAACTATTTCTTCCTACGAAGCTTGATGCAAAGGTCGAAGGTGATTATGATCAAACCGTCTCTGTGGCTAGGGGCGTGCGAACGTGGTTTGTGAGCCCGTATACCCGGATTCGAAACGCAGCGGTGCTGTTTTTTTTTTTAAAAAAGGTATAAGAGCCGGTCGTTCAGACAGCAATGGCAAACTACTGAACGTAAAATTTGCCCAGGAATCACGAACATCGAAAATGTTGGGGTTGACTGCTACGTCCTGTGAAGGACATGCAACTTACTTTAAAAAATAAAGTCCTTTACTGAACATCGTATTTTATCATGTCCACCCCCACCCCCCCCCCCCTATTCCCATCCAAATAGATTGTCGACCTTACGATAGTTTATAATCGTCACGTAATTTGCTGGTATATGTTTCTGAATATCGAAGACACACACTGTAGATTGCAGTGTCTGGCACATTTCGCTGCATCTATTCATGTCGCGGAAGTCATACAACAAACAAATCGACGAATCCTTCAAATATATACAATACACATATTCCTACATTATTTTAAAGCAGAAGTTCTCAACCGTGGGGAATTCCCAATGGGTGCGGGGGGAGGGGTGTTGGTTAGGGTTTCAATTGGGGGGGGGGGGATTTCTTCTTCTTCTTCTTCTTCTTCTTCTTCTTCCTCTTCTTCTTCTTCTTCTTCTTCTTCTTCTTCTTCTTCTTCTTCTTCTTCTTCTTCTTCTACTTCTTCTTCGTCTTCTTCTTCGTCTTCTTTTTCTTCTTCTTCTTCTTCTTCTTCTTCTTCTTCTTCTTCTTCTTCTTCTTCTTCTTCTTCTTCTTCTTCTTCTTCTTCTTCTTCTTCTTCTTCTTCTTCTTCTTCTTCTTCTTCTTCTTCGTCTTCTTCGTCTTCTTCTTCTTCTTCTTCTTCTTCTTCTTCTTCTTCTTCTTCTTCTTCTTCTTCTTCTTCTTCTTCTTCTTCTTCTTCTTCTTCTTCTTCTTCTTCTTCTTCTTCTTCTTCTTCTTCTTCTTCTTCTATCAGCGTTCCGAGCCATTGAGGTTCTTTGCTGCAGATACAATCCGTCTCCATTCGTCTCTCTGGTTGACCTTCTCTTACCAGTCATTGATTCCAAGTGCTTGTAGGTCTGTATATATATATTATCTCTCCACCGTCTTCTTGGTCTACCTCGGGGTCTTTTTTTTTTTTTTTTTTTTTTTTTTCCCCCGCGTTTCCATCCTGTTTTCAGGATATTGCGGTCAACACCAGCATCTTTCAGCTGTATGTTGATTCCTAGGCTAGATTACGCTCATCAGCACGCCACGACTTTCTGAGCGACCGGCTCCATACTCTCATAAGTCACTTTTGCGATTCGAACCACTGCTAATTCTCGTCGCGTCACGTGACGAGAGTATTCGGAGTTAGCGGAGAAAGCTGCTAACTCCTCGGCCACGGAGCCGGTTACCTCGTGGTCTACGGTCATTTATTTCCTGAGTGGAAGCGAGTTTTGTTTCCCTATTATCTTCTATTCTTTCTATATGCCCCAGCCATTGTAGTATATTAGCCTTCATGATACCAGTGATTAGCGGGGACTTAAACAGATCATAAATGTCTTTGTTACTTCTTTTTTTTCCACTCTCCAATTTGTGTATCCCTAATTGGTCCAAACATGCGTCTTAAAACTGTATTATCAAAGGTTTGTAGCAAGGCTTCGTCTCCTTTCGTTGTACTCCAGGTTTCAGAGCCATACAGCACAACTGGTCTGATCAGTGTTTTGTATATTGTGATCTTGGTGATACGAGATTTTAGTAGATGTTGTAGTGCATAGTATATCTTATTTCCAGAATTGATTCTAGTTTGTATTTCTTCCCTTATGATGTTGCAGCAGTTGAAGATTGTACTCAGGTATTTGTATGTTTCCGTTCTTTTAATGGTCATATTATCTATTTGTATGTGGCCAGAGTTTTTAGCCATTCCTTCTCTAGAAATTACCATATATTGTGTCTTATCTTGGTTGATAACCTGCCCCATCTTTTGGGCTTTTTCCTTTAAGTGAGTCAATATTTCCAATGTCTTTTGTTAATTTTCCCCTATAATATTTATATCAGCTGCATGTTCCTCGAATATCACATTCCTCCTTTACCCTACTTACAAGTTTCTCTAGAGCCAGATTGAAGTGTAGCGGCGTTAGTGCATCATCCTGTTTCAAGCCAGATGTTATTTGGAAAGGGTCTGATTTCCTTCCTTTATATGTTATTATATTATAAGTATCTTCCATGCATAGTCTGGTCATATTGATTAACTTCCTTGGTATTCCAAATTCTCGCATAGCATTCCATAGACTATTCCTATGGACACTATCATAAGCCTTTTTAAATTCCACAAAAATGTTATGGAGATCTCTTTAATATTCCCAATTTTTCTCGGCTATTCGTCGTAAGATAAATATCTGATCTATTGTTGATCTGTTTTGTCTAAAACCCGCCTGGTAGTCACCAATATGTATTCCGAATATGGTTTTAGACTATTTAATAGTACTGCGGATAGTATCTTGTAGCTTATGGACAGTAGTGATATTCCTCTATACTTTTCACACTGGAACTTGTCTCCTTTCTTACAGATAGGTATCATTGACTCTTTCCAGTCATGGGGTAATTCTTCTGTCCTCCAGATTTTTATTATTAGTTCATATAGCTTTAGACGTAATGCATGGCCACCCGCCTTTATAAATTCAGCAGCAATTCCATCAGCCCCAGTTGTCTTATTGTTTTTAAGTCGTGTGATTATATATAGGATTTCTTCAAATGCAGGTTCTTCAATCTGTGGTTCACACGTTAGAACCTCTTCCTGTGGGAAAGTGTTACTTGGAGCTTCACAATTTAGTAATTCAACAAAGTATTCTTTCCATGTGTTGCACATTTCCTCACTGGTATTTATCATATTCCCATTATTGTCTTTTAAACCATATGTGTTGTGTTGGTGCCCTCGTTTCATTGACTTCAGTTCTTTAAAAAACTTTCTGGATTCGTTTTTCTGGTGATTAGTTTCCATATCTTTGATTATATTGCTCATATATTCTCGCTTCTGCTGTCGAACTATTTTTGTAGCCTCTTTACATTCATTTCTATATTTCTCTTCCTTTTGGATGTTGTTGATGTCATTTAGCCATAGCTGTCTGGCATTCTTTTTCCTAATGACTGCTTCTTCACATTTTGGATTGCACCATCTGTTCTTTCTACGCGTGGTTAACATACCGAGACATTCTTCTGCGGTAGATTGAATTGTATTCTTGATGTTCAACCAAGTTTGGTCAACGCTTTCCTCCAACGAGTTTTGTAGAATTTCAAGTTTACATTTTATTTCATCTGCAAATTTCTCTTTGACTGTAATGTCTTGTACTTTTTCTCTGTTATATGTTGGGTGTAACCTTTGTAGTTTAGCATAGAAAGCTCTCTTAAGTTATATTTTAAATTTTGCCCCAACGAGGAAGTGGTCGCATTTTTGTTGTTAATTAAAATGGGATCTGTTTGATTATAGGTTCTCTTGTCACATGATTTCTAGGTTTGTTTGTGTATATCCTTTCTCTGCTGCCTGGAACTGCTGATCTGCAGTCCTTTGGCTTCTGCTAGGTTGATGACTCTCCATCCATTATCATTTGAAGTTGTATGTAGGCTTTCCATAGGGGCTACTTTTTGATGAGTTTGCTCTCTACCTATTTTTGCGTTGCAGTCTCCCAGCACAATCAGGATGTCCTGTTTGGGGGTTTATTCTATGACATCTTCCAGATCATTATAAAAGTCTTCTTTAATATCATCTTCTTTCTCTTCAGTAGGTGCATGTACATTAATCATCGTTATATTTTTCCATTTACCTTTTATTCGCAATTTACTAATCATATCATTAACAGCTTTAAAGTTTAGAACGTTCCCCCATAACTCTTTTTTGATTACAAATCCTGTTCCTAATTCATGTTTATTTTGGGTGTTTCCTCCATATATTATAATCATTTCATTTTGCTCTAAAGTACCCTCTCCTGGCCACCTTATTTCTTGAATTGCTGTTATATCCATTTTATACTCAACCAGCGCCCGGGTTAATTCTTTGGCCGCTCCAGCTCGATATAGTGTCCGTACATTCCATCATCCAAATCTCAAACTTCCTTTAACGTTCCAAGGTTGATGTCCAAATAAGTCAGTCCGAATACGAGGCTCATGTATCTGTTTCGTAACAAAATGGTTTTTACAAAGGTGGGGTTGTTAACCCCACGCTTCAACCTCCAACCTGGAGGACCAGGGTGTTTCTTTTTGTCTGTTCTCTAACCTTTGACCTGTCCGGCTTGGGAGGCCCTGCTGGTAGCTACGCTACCGCCGGCATAACTCTCAGGGTCATTGAGAAACTCAAGCTCGCCCAACACGACAAGGTGGAAACACCATCGTGGGAGCAAATACTATACACATGATAAAAATTCATTAAATGGCACTTCGTTTAATTATTTTCTTACTTTTTATTAATAGCATGCCCAGATTATCATAACAACAGGCTTGCATAATTATTGAGTGGTGACCGAAGTAATACACAATATTGTTCAAACAACTTCGTGAGAAACTACATAAAAAAGCAATCAACAAAATTAAATAATACTATGGGACGTAACTACTTAACATATTAAGGGACATTACCCAGTCTAATAATATTTCTAACATTTACAGTCTTGGCAATCACTTTTTTAATTTTTCATTAGTTTCATTTATAAATCAACCTTTACTGCCATTCCTCAATATTTCAAGTTAAACACGTGAAAGAAAAATAAACAGCGTGTTAACACAACTGATATATTTCTTAGTTACACTGTTTTTTAAACAACACATTTTGATAATATGCTGCCATACCTTTTATGGAATAATACAAATAATATAACATTGCTTGACATCCTATTTTGAAATATATTTGACTGGTCTTTGAAAGGCCAAATAAACTGTGGCTGTTTTATTTCTCGGCATTTAGGCTAATATCAGTGTAGATTCTGCACTTGATCTGGCCAGGGCAACATGCAGAGGCGATCATCCGAATGACACACAGGGACGTGAGGACCTGATGGTAACCATCCATCCATCATGTGCCATGCCGGTAAACGTGGGCGGTCATGTTCTGCGATCTCACTGTATCACCAGAGTCGTGAATCAGCTCCGTGTTTCTGTCTCGAGCATGCCACGTGGCCAAGCCATTCAGGTATTTGCTTCTCGGTCTTCCTCTTGGTCTCTTCCCTTCGATCTTGCCAGTTGTCACCAAGTTCTCCAATTCATTTCTTCTCATAACATGCCCAAAAAATTGTGACTGTCTATCTCTACTGACTCTAATCAGTTTATGATCTTCATTTGTTTCTTGAAGGACTTGTTCATTGGTCATTCTGTCTGTCCATGGTATTCTTTGCATTTTCCACAGAAACCACATTTCTACAGCCATCAGATGTTTTTTCAGCTTGACTGCTCATTGTCCAAGCTTCACATCCATATAAAAGTACAGGTTCTATGTATCCCCTCAACACTCTTTTTCTCGTTTCAATTGACATCTTTTTATTGGTCAGTATGTTTTTCATCTTGCTAAAGGCTACTTTTGCCATGGCGATTCTTGTTCTAATCTCTTCTAGGCATCTCTCATCAGATGTTATTACTGTTCCGAGATAGTTGTACCTATTCACTTGTTGAAGAATATTACCTTTTACTTGTATATTACATTGTGGTATTTCGTTCTTCCTAGTGACGATCATAATCTGTGTCTTTTTACAATTTAATTCTAACCCTCGTTGTTCACTGTGTGTAACAACCGCATCTACTAAATGTTGCAGGTCCTGTTCATTGTCTGCAATCAAGACTGCATCGTCTGCATATCTAATGTTATTGATGCATCGTCCCCCAATGTTGATTCCTTCCATATCTTCAATATTTCTGAAAATACCTTCACTGTACAGGGAAAACAGATCTGGACACATTACACATCCCTAAATCACACCTCTCTTAATAGGATGATATTGGCCTACTTCATTATCAACTCTTATGGCAGCTTGTTGTTTCCAATATATGTTTTTTACAAGTCTGAGGTCTTTTCCATTAATTTGTAGATCTTCAAACATCCTTACCATGTCGACATGTCTCACTTTATCGAAAGCCTTTGTGTAGTGTTATGTCAAGAGTTATGTTTACTATATATTATGGCTTGGACTTCCGATTCAATATCCCAAAATCTGGCGACGGTCATAATGTCTGTGCACAGCCTTGTGTCTGGTGTGCTGCACTCCTTTCTGATGTTGATATTCCTCCATGCCATGATGCCAAACCGCGCACTATCGTCTCTATTTAGACGGCCCTACGTGCCCAATTCTTAACCCTTTGAAAATAAAGTAAGTTCATTCGTCTCCCCCTGCATCTCCTCTGCTCCAGCTTTACCGTAGTAACGACATACAACAGTGTTCCCTTTCTCATGACACGTCCACAAACCTATTGTGGGATAGCCACCACCAGCGATTAAAGCATGTTAAGTTAAACATGTTAGTTGCATATCCTTTACACTATGTTGCAGTCAACACCAGCATTGTTTTGCTGTTGTGATATCTTGGCAGGTTTACGTTCTGTAGCTTGCCATCCGTCACACAAACCGTCACACAACCTGATCTTTCCAATACTTCAGTATTTGTGATTTTGTCTTGCCACTTAATACCAAGAATTCTTCGCAGATATGAAAGCTGTTTAAACGTTTCTATTGGTGTGAGTAAGTTGTCCAGGTTTCACTGCCATAAAGAAGTGTACTAAGGACACAGGCTTGATAAACAAGAACTTTTGTTTTGCCAGTAAGCTTCCTGTTCTCCCAGACTCTTTTTTCTTAACCTGTTCATTGTTGTTGCTGCCTTACCAATCCGGATGTTGATTTCCTGATCTAGGGATAATTTGCTATTTATCACTGATCCTAGACATGTAAAATGATCTACCATCTCTAGTTCGGAGTCGTCAATACAGATTGATGATACCCCATGTGCACCTTGTGAAATAATCTGTGTCTTCTTTTTGCTAATTGTTAAACGAAATTCAGAACTAGCATTGGAGAATGCAGATAGTAGATGTTGCAATTCTTCCTCAGAGTGTCTCGTAACTACAGCATCATCTGCAAAAAGCAACTCTCTGATCAGTACCCTCCTAATTTTGGTCTTGGTCTTCAATCTCTGAGCATTGTAGAGGCCGCCATCTGAGCTTGAGTGAATGTATATACTACCATCCTGATCACGAAAGGCATATTTCAGTAGAAGTGAAAAGTATATTGAGACCAGGGATGGAGTTATTGCCTCTCCATAGCACAAAGCCTGGGCTAAAATATAGAGATCATGTGTTGCCTATGCAGCATGATCCCTCTCTCGGCCTGCCTAGTTCACTCCAGAGGAAAGGTAACACCTCTACATCTGGAACAAGACAATCTGCAGAAGCTGCCGGATCAGCAAAGCAATAATCTAACTGTCCGCCTGTCGGAGCTTCGATTCTAGACCAGCCGCCAACCAAGGCTTAGGGCCTGGTCTGCCCTGCCATTACATTTGTCTTTAGGTTGCATTTCCTCGCACCAGGGTAAGGCTTGTACCCTCCGAATTGCGCTCTTCCGCCCGAAGCCGTTGGCACAATGTGAGGTGTCGGGTTTGGTGAGCGCTGAGCAATGTTCGGCGCTAACAGAAGGCAGGTAGTACCGTCTACTGTTATACTGTAGATCAGTCATATCTGACTAAGACCTGACACCAATATATATGCTGTTGCATATTACTCTGTCAACATTCTCTTACTTATTTCTGCCTCTCGCATTTCATCGTCTGTTGTTAATTGATATAGGTAAGAAAAACTGTTGACCTGCACAAGTGACTTTTCCGTTTAAATTAATTTTCAAAAGTGGCTTGATGCTGTCAGTGTTGATAACTATTGTTTTTATTTACTTTATGTTTATTTCCAGTCATTTTGATCGCCTAATGTTTACAATCAACTTCGCTATGGTTAAGTTAATAAAACTAATACAACAATCGTCGTGTGTATCTTTTACTGTCTCCTGCTACTCCTCCAATATGGAGTTAAGAGATGTTTGTGACCACTGTGTTAACGCTCTTCCGCTTACATTTCCGGTCCCTGACTGCGGTTCAGACCTTACTCCTGTCAGTTGGATTTAGAAGTTGACTTCTAGTTCAGAAAGTAATGGCAAAAAAAAATAAAAAAAACAAGTTAGTTGCATATCCTTTAATGGGCGTTGCAGTCAACCCCAGCATTTTTTGGCTGTTCGTGATGTCTTAGTAAATTTACGCTCAGTAGTTTATTATTGCTTTCTGAGTGACCGGCACTCAAACCATTGTAGGGAAACCAAGGCATGGCGTTGTTTTCAAAGCATCCGAAGCTGTGTTTCGAACACGGTAGGTGGGATTACGAATTGCGTCCGTAAACTCTTCGCCACGGAGCCGACACTGGCAAATTCATTAGGTTGCATGTCCCTTACAGGACGTTGCAGTCAACACCAGCATTTTTCAGCCGCTGCTGATGTATTAGGAAAGTTTTTACGTTCAGTAGTTTGCCATTGCTTTCTGAACGACCGGCTGACATACCCACCGTAAGTTACCAGCGCGATTCTTGCAGCTGGTGTTTTTCCCACGTGAATATACGGGATTACGAACAATGTCGCTAACACCTTGGCCAGGGAGCCCGGCAAATTACTGAAGCTAAAATTCCCCAAACAATCGACTTATGATGTGTGGATGTTCACCACGTCATGCAATGCTCATGCAACATTTGTAATGTTTTTTGCTTGCTTGTGTTCATTGGCTTGAGCTCCAACGCAAAGTCCTGTATGTCGGATGAAGGCATCCTGTTGTCCAACATCAGTGTGATGTCATACAGGACCTGAGGTTTGCGTGAGTATCCGTTTTCCCATGTCTGGCTTATTGGTGTGAAGACTGGTGGTTCCTCGCCATACAGGCAGACATTCTCCGACTTCGGAGGAATCGGCGATCCTATTGACTTCAGCCAGGACCCCGAAGGGACCTGTTGCCCAGGACGCTCGGCGAGGACGCGTCAATAGGTCTTGGCCAGTATATAACCCGGCGCTGGTGCCTTGGAAACACCTCTGCGTCCCATTTGTAATGTGATTCCAGTCTTCTTTCTGCCTGTTTAAATGTTATCACTAAATAAACATTGTGGTTGGATGAAGACTGACTTGCGCGATGAATTGGATTAGAGTGAGGAAGAGTTGCGCAATTCGTCTACCACACTGTTGTGTCAGAGTCCATTTGAATCCAGTGGCAAGACAAGTCAAGACGACTGGAGACGAATACGGGAGCAGTGGGTGACCAGGGCACTCTACGTGCCTTGCCATGCCCGTTAAAATAAACGTTGTACAGACCTGGGGCTGATGCAAACCCTTGTCTCGTATTTGTAAAGCAATACTTCTCGAGGGTACATACGAATAGACGCGTTGGCCGTTGAGTGTGTGACTCCTCATGGCGGTACAGGTGTTCTGTATTCGGCGGTCGCTTACTCACAAGGTCCGAAACTCGATGGAAAGTGCGGGATAAAACAGGAATGCATGGTTTAAAGGCGGAAGGGCCGACTTCATTGCAACTTATTTTATCCCATATGTCTCGGTGTCTTTCCATAGAGCGGCCCGCACAAAGCTTGAACTCCGTATCTCCAGCGACGGCTTCCATAACGTTATCAGTGGGAACACTATAAAGCTAAGCCTTACCACTTTTAATTTCTATAGATTTGTTTGTCATGATCATGTCATGTAGATAATCATGTTCGGCCATGTTTAATCATCTCACACCATCACCAGAGTCGTGGATCAGCGTTGTGTTCTGGTCTAGATTATGTCACGTGGTCTATCCATCTAGATATTTATCTCTCTGCCTTCCTTTTGTTCTTTCCACAACAATCTTGCAGGTTGTTACTAAATTGCCTAGTTCTTTTTTCCCCCTAATTAATAACGTGTCCAAATAATCTTGATTGTCTACGTTTAATTTCTCCAATACGTTTATGATTTTAATTTTTTCTTTGCAACTTCAGTGGAAGCCACATAAACAAAAGCAACAAACTTAAATTAAGCAAAGGGACATAACGATTTAACATATTAAGGGGCGTTACCTGTGTAAAAAATATTTCTAACACTTACAGTTTTAACAATCAGATGTTTAATGTTTTGTTAGTTTCCTTTATAAATCAACCAATGATAGATTTCTGCAATATTTAAAATTATAAACAATAAAGATAATTAAACAGCGTTTTAACACAGCTAATAAATTATTTAGTTACATTGATTTATGTGAAACACATTTTGATAACATACTTTCATTGCTTTTCCTAAATAATATGTATGAATTTTCTAGCTTGGATTCGGCGTGCAATCTAATATAATATTTTTGACTGGCCTTTGAAAGGCCAAATAAACTGTGGCTGTTTTATTTTATTTCTCGACCTTTTGGCTAATATCAGTGTATAATCTGCACTGGTTCTCTTTCCCATTGCAACATACGCCTGTGAGACATGGACACTTACTAAACAAGCTGAACAGCGCATAAACGCCTTTGAATATAAATGTTATAGACGAGTTCTAAGAATATCTTGGGTAAAGAAAAGAACAAATGCATCCATACTTCAAGAGTTGAATATTGAAGAAGGTTGGCTATTAAAGACGATAAAACAAAGAAAATTGAAATATTTGGGTCACTTGAAACGTCACGAAAGTTTGGAGAGAACAATAATGGAGGGGTATATGCCTGGGAAGAGAGGAAGAAGAAGGCCAAAGAGAAGATGGGTGCAGGATGTGGCGGATGATCTCCAGATGGGTGTATCAGACGCGGGATATCTTGCTTATGATCGAGAGGTTTTCCGGAAGGTTGTTATGGCAGCGAGGTTCTGCAAACGACATGCTACTGAATGAATGCATGGTTCTCGCCAGGGCCACATGCAGAGGCGGTCATCATAATGACACACAGAGGCATGCGGGTTTGATGGAGAGGTTCTGTCCCCTGTGGAACACTGAACCTTCATTAAAAACAAAACCACAACAATTATCGAGCTTTGGGCTAAGATCAAAGTGTGGTCATCTACACTTGATCTGGCCAGGGTCAATAGAAGGGTGGTCATCTGAACGACACACGGGGAAGTGGAAGCTTATGGGGAGACTCTGGTCACTGTGAAACATTGCGCCCTTATTACAAACAAACAAAACATAAGTTTTTTACACGGACATACGTCATCCACGTTCATTGCTAGAAAACCCACTGCTGGGCGAGCTCACAGCAGGTCTGCAGTCGTCAGAAGCAGTCACACCTCCCACCCACTCCCACCCCCCTCGACCAGTACCTCGGGTCGACTACGTTCCTTACACTTCCAGGTGGAGGATTTTCCCGTTTGTTCTTCTCCTGTCGTGCGCTCACACTCTGATTTCCAGGAGAACGTGTTTCATATTGTTAAATGTTATTTGTCTACACTCTCATACTCATGTCTGCCTCTCACCTGCCGTCATCTGTTGTTAATTGATATAAGTTAAAACACTATTGACATGCACGCGTAGCTTTCCATTCACTTTAATTTTATAAAGTGGCTTGGTACAATATTACTGGAGATTTATTTCTTCTTGCCTCCTGCAATCACCTTCCTTCTATTCGACATTATTTCAAAATTTTGAAATCTTCAGTTTTATCTTTGGATTCTTTATTCGTTGTCCACATTTTCTAACATAAAATAGACGTTAGTTGTCGCACCAACTTCACGACAAAGGGTTACCCCATACTGCTCCATTTCTGTGTCTGTGAACATCACACAATATACTCCACACTGTGAGAAGTGGAACTAGAAGTTTTACTAGAGTTCTGGTTCTCCTCTTCTCTTGCAATCACATTCGTTCTATTCCACATTTTTACCAAGTGTTGACATCTTCAGTTTTATCCTTGGATTGTTTATTCGTTGTCCACATTTTAAAACATAAAATAGACGTTTGCCGTGGCACCAACTTCACGATAAAGGGTCATCCCACACTGCTCCATTGTTCCTGTCTCAGTGAACATCACACAAAATGCTCCTCACTGTGAAAAGTAGAACAGACAGCAGTTCCGACAAACCAAAAGCAGGTTCACGCATGCATGCATAAGGCTACTGCAAAAAATACCAAGACTAAATGTCCGCCACTAAAATTAAAGTTTGTTGTCAATGGAAACAAACATTCACTAGAGAATTAACAGTTGTAGACACATTATTCGTGAGGAAAAACCAGTTAACCTTTGACATCTGATTTTGAGAAATATGAGTCAGATGTCATAAAGCAAGTGAGCTTATATATCACTATCACCCACACTGAAACATTCAAATATACTTATGTCCGCACAACGACAGATAATAAATAACATATTCACACCAACCCTGTGCTGCCAATGTCAAACTTGTACATCCTCCAAATCACACGCAAAATTAATATCTACGAGATGAGGGGCTAGAGAAGAGCTGCCAACTTAACTTTCCGATACCGAGACAGAAATTGTGTTATCTGACAGACAGTGGGATCAACACCTTGAGCCACATATATAGAAATGCAGAAGATCAAATGGATCGGCCATCTGGTAAGAATACAATACAGTCAGTTACCAACACTAGCGCTACACCAAAGTATATCTGATACGAGAGCAAGAGGACACGCATGGAAACAACATCATAGGGATTGTACAATCACAAGGCACTATGCTGTCACACATCTGACGCTGGAATGTCAACTATTTCTTCCTACGAAGCTTGATGCAAAGGTCGAAGGTGATTATGATCAAACCGTCTCTGTGGCTAGGGGCGTGCGAACGTGGTTTGTGAGCCCGTATACCCGGATTCGAAACGCAGCGGTGCTGGTTTTTTTTAAAAAAGGTATAAGAGCCGGTCGTTCAGACAGCAATGGCAAACTGCTGAACGTAAAATTTGCCCAGGAATCACGAACATCGAAAATGTTGGGGTTGACTGCTACGTCCTGTGAAGGACATGCAACTTAATTTAAAAAATAAAGTCCTTTACTGAACATCGTATTTTATCATGTCCACCCCCCACCCCCCCCCCCCCCCTATTCCCATCCAAATAGATTGTCGACCTTACGATAGTTTATAATCGTCACGTAATTTGCTGGTATATGTTTCTGAATATCGAAGACACACACTGTAGATTGCAGTGTCTGGCACATTTCGCTGCATCTATTCATGTCGCGGAAGTGATACAACAAACAAATCGACGAATCCTTCAAATATATACAATACACATATTCCTACATTATTTTAAAGCAGAAGTTCTCAACCGTGGGGAATTCCCAATGGGTGCGGGGGGGGGGGGGTTTGTTAGGGTTTCAATTGGGGGGGGGGGGAATTAAGATTATTTCAAGATCGCGTAAATATAAGAACCGAATACTTGATATTGTTTTTAACTCCATACTTGATGGTTTTGTACTTCTCGCCCTTCTGAAATTCGTTTTATGACGTAACTAGACTCGATACTCCTGTCTGTTCCATTGTTCACTTTTGGCAGTGAGGGGCATTGTGTGTGATATTCACTGGCACAGGAATGGAGCAATATGGGGACAACCCGTTGCCGTGACGTTGGAACCACGACTAACTAACTACCTAACTAACTAGTAGACTCGCATATCACGTTTCATGTAGATGTCTAGACTTCTAGGATGTGTTATTAAATTTAGCTGCCATTTTTACGTATACCATGTAGTTGGGGGGGGGGGGATTATAGGGAGGAAATATGAAAGGAGGGAATGATATCCTGAACATATGGTTAAGGGGTGCACGGGTGCACTTTAAAGTGTCTACCGCATTGGTAAATATCAGCGGATTATCAAGACATTTTGTTTACACAATAATAGTTTTAGCGTATGAATCGCATCTGCTTCAGCATATGTTTTTATTTATTATCAAATCTTAGCAGTTCTAAAACAAAAACGAAGAGAATTGAGCCAATGATAGGTATGGATCCCTGACCACTGCTTTGATCAGAAAAGAATACAGCACCCAGACCATTGCCAAGATAAGCAAAGAAATGGGAGTCTCCGTATCGAAGCTATGAAGCAGAGCCTTACCACTTTCCATGTTTGTTTATGTCTTAGTCATCATCATGTGCCATGCCTATAAGCATGGGTTGTCATGTTTCACCACCTCACACTGTCACCAGTCGTGAATCACGTATATGTCCTTGTCTCGATTATGGTATGTTATCCAGCCATCGATATATTTATCTCTCTGCCTTCCCCTTGTTTCTTTCTCTCAATCTTTCCAACAGCTGCTTATTTTATTAGTTTATTTACATTAATTACGTGCCCAAATAATTTTGACTGCCAACTTTTAATTTCTTTAATCAGTTTACTGTTTTCATTTGTTCCTTGTAGGTCTTGCTCATTGGTTTTTCTGTCTGTCCATTATATGCTGTGCATCTTCTTCAGAAACTGCCTCTCCACTGCCATCAAATGTTTGCCAGCTTTTCTGCTTACTGTACACGATTCATCTCCATATAATGGTGTACGATATATGTAGCATTTCAACACGCTTTTTCTCGTTGCAATTGACATCTTTTTATTGGTCTGTATGTTTTCCATCAGACATCTTTGCCATCCCGATGCTTGATTTAATGTCGTTAATGCACCTCCCAGTAGATACTATGGCAGTTCTGAGATATTTGTATCGATTCATTGTTTGAGTTGACAAGAGATAGTTGTACCAATAAACTCATGAATTAATGAGAGATAGTTGTACCAATTCACTCTATGAATTGATGAAACATGATTTTCTGTGCATTTGATTTTTGTTTGTTTGCTTGTTTGTTTTGTTTTTGTTTTGTTTTTTTTTTGTTAGAAATTTAGCATTACAGATTTTACTGCCATTTCTTTCGTTAAATTATATCATTGTAGAAAGCCAAACATGATTTTGAAAAAAATAAGTCTCTACCAGTGTGTACGAGGTACAATATTACTTTTCTTTATAACTTTTACCGATCTGGGTGCTCCTGTTAACGCTAATTAATCATAATCAGAACATGCATATGTTAAGAAATCATAAAACGGTGCTTCCCTTACTTTTTTTTTTTTGGGGGGGGGGGGGGGGGGGGTTTAAATTTTGACCATGCCCAGATCATCATAACAACAAGATATCATAAATGTTAAGTGGTCAACGAATTTATTAACAATTATCTTCAAATAACTTCAGGGGAGACCACATAAGCAAAAAGAGCAATCTAACTTAAATTAAGGCAGGGAACATAACGACTTTTCATATTAAGGGGCATTACTTAATCTAAAAATCTTTCTAACATTTACAGTTCTGGCAATTATATCTTTTTATTAACATTTGCTGCAATTACTTATTACTTTAAGTTATATATGATGAACAACAATAAACAGAGTATTAACAACAATAATTAATTTATCTAGCTATTGTATCTCACAAAACATTTTTTTTTTAATAATCTGCTTTTCTGGATTATCGAGGAAAATATATACAACTTTAGTATTCAACTTTGATATAGTATAAGTGAAGTCTATGATTCTATTTTTGGCAGGCTGTTGAAAGGCCACTGATCGCCCCATTCAGTCTACGTCACTTCCGGACCATTTTGTCTAAGATTAAAGTGTGGATTTATCCGTACTTGATCTGGTCAGGGTGCAGAGACGGTCATCCAAACTCAAACCCGAAACACCATTCACTGTCCACTAACACTGGACCACACTAGATAGAAATAAAATGGCAAAGTCAAAGAATCATATCAATCATAACCAAAGCGGCAAACACCATCGTAATGGCAGCCACAGATACAAGTCCAACATATATCCACCCATGGAAAGGGCTAATCCCAAGTTCTGGAGGAATATGAAATTCTCCAGGAAACACAATAAGAAAGTGAAGGCTGCAGGACAAATAAACATCCTGGAATAAAATAAAGTTGATTCTGGCTGATAGCGCAAACCTTGAATGGATATGGTTATTACAGTTGTTTCCATCTAAAAAAATCACCTTCATATTATCGGTCTTTTGGCTAAGATCAAAAGTAAAATCAGCTGTACTTGATCTGGCCACGGCAACCAGCTGAAATGGTTATCTGAATGACACACAGGGACGTGGAACTTCATGGGGTGGCTCTGGACCCTGGGGAACCGCGCACACTTGTGTAAAAAAAAAAAAAAAAAAAGACAAGTTTTGATGCACTGGCATTACGTCATCCATGTTCACTGCTAGACAATCCACCCCTGAGCGAGCTTACAGGTCTGCAGTCGTCAGAAGCAGCCACGCTTCTCTCTCGACGAGTACCTCGTGTCCGTTACGTTCCACACACTCCATGGGGAAGGGATTTTCCGTGTGTCTTTCTCCTGCCGCGCGCTAACATCCTGATTTCTAGCATGGACACGCTTTAATCGCTGGTGGCGGTCATCCCACAATGGGTTTATGGGCGTGTTATGAGAACGAGAACACTGCAGTACGTCGTCACAATGGGTAAGTTAGAGCGGAGAAGATGCAAGGGTGGGGGGGGGGAGGACCAAGATAAAAGATGCCGGGCAGTTTGACATCATCACATGGAGAAACATCAACATCAGAAATGATTGGCAGCAACACAGCATGGAATAGAAGAAGAATAAGTGAGAGGTTAAAATGTTTCAAAATGACTAGTCCCTCAATTGTTGTCCATTTCATTTCACTTTTGCTCACCTGGACGTCCCCCCCCCCCACCACTCCTTCCCCTTCTGTCATTTTTCTGTGACTATCTGTGTGATTATATGATTGACCTACTCCTCCCCTCCCCCCATTAACCTCTACATTTTCCAATACTACCTTCAAACACGTTGTTTCTGCCCAACATTCTTTTTTTTTGTCGTGGCAATTGACATCTTTTTATTTGTCAGTATGTTTTCCGTTATGCAACAGGCATCTTTGCCATAGTGATGACGAGAGAAAGCTATACCGATTCACTCTATGAATTGACCAGAGAAAGCTGTAACGATTCACTCTATGAATTGACCAGAGAAAGCTGTAACAATTCACTCTATGAATTGACCAGAGAAAGCTGTAACGATTCACTCTATGAATTGACCAGAGAAAGCTGTAACGATTCACTCTATGAATTGACAAAACATGATTTTCTATGCATTGCTATTTTTTAAATTTAACGCGATAGATTTTAATGAAGTGCTGCAACTACTAACTGTTGTAATGAAACTAAAATAGTATAATACTGATTAGAAATCATAAAACGGCACTCACCTTGTCTATTTACTTCCTGTTTTTCTTTTTTTAATAGGGTACCAAGTTTATCATAACAACAGGCTAGCATAATTGTTGAGGGGTCACCGAATTTATAAACAATTCTTTCCAAACAGCTTCCGGAGGGACCACATAAACAAAAGGAACAAATAAATTAAATTAAAGCATGGGACATAACGACTTAACATATTAAGGGACATAACCTAATAAAAAATATTTCTGATATATACAGATATCTCAATCACAGTATTAATTTTTCGTTAATTCCATTTAGAAATCAACCTTAAAACTTTACCTCCCAATATTAAAAGTTAAAGAATCGTGCAATAACATAAATATTTATATTATTTAATTAGACAATTTTTGCATAATACATTTTTATAATCTATTTTCCGTATTTTCTAGAATAATATATAAAACAATACAGCCCTATCGTGATATAAGTAAAAAAAAATAAGTGTATATTTTTGGCAGGCCTTTGAAAGGCCATCTAATCTTAAGCTATTTTCTTTCTCTGCATTCCGGTTAATATCAAAGTATAGAATAAGCACCTCATCTGACCATGGCCGTATGCAGAGACGGTCACCCGAATGACACACAGGTACGTGGGGACCTGGTGGGGCGGGTCTGGCCCCCTTGGGATCCCCCAGCCTTTATTAAAAACAACAACAACAAACGTCTTCAAATTATCCACCCAGCGCTGAGATCATAGTTTAGTCATCCGCACTTGATCTAGCCAGGGTCATCAGCAGATGTGGAAATCTGAATGACACACAGAGACGTGTAAATTTTTATACACCAACATACGCCATCCATGTTAAGTGCTACACAACCCACTGATTAGCGAGCTCACAGCAAGTCTGCAGTCGTCAGAAGCAGCCACGTTTCACTCTCTATCTCCTCTCCCCGTCCCATAATCGTGCGCTCAGATGCTGATTTCCAGTTTGGCGACGCTTTAATCTCTGTTTTCGGTTTTCCCACAATACATTTGTGGACGTGTCAAGAGAAAGGGAACGCTGCAGTAAGTCGTCACAACGGTAAAGTAGGTTCAGAAGAGAGGCAGGAGGAGACGAACGAACGAACAAACATTTTCAAAGGGCTAAGAATTGGGCACGTAGGGCCGTCTAAAGAGAGACGATTGTGGGTGGTTTGACACCATGGATGGGAGGAATATCAACATTACCATGGAGTGGCAGCACACGAGACACAAGGCTGTGCACAGACATGATCACCTTCGCTAGACTTTGGATATATAGGATCGGAAGTCCAAACCATAATATACGTCGTCGTCGTAGTCATTCGCACTGCGAGCGCTAACAAGTCAAGTCGCCTTAACCTGTCAAGAAGCCTGATACCTGGGAAAATGTCACGTCGCACGTCCAACAACAAGAAACACGCGGTAGCCAAGAAGTGCAGCGTGGGAGCCGACAACAAGGAAAAGAACGGGTAGAGCCTACCTGCTAGCTGCATCAAAGAGCCCGATACTACAGCTATTACTGAAGCTACCAAGAGGGAGACGATCGACAGCCCACCACAGACAAGACCCAAGTCAGCAGAGAAGAAGGAGGAGAAAGACACCAGAGCCAGGAACACCGACTCAAAAAGTCCGATGGGTCGTCAAGCGGATTCAAGTGGAGCTGACAGACGAAGAAATCCTGAAGCAGCTACGAGAAGAGAATCCTCACATCTGATTCATGAAGGCGGAGTGGCTCCTCACACACTCCAAGATACCGACAACCTTGGCGGTGGTGACATCGGAGGGCAGCGAAATGCCGACCACAGTATCAATCAACAAGAGAATACAGCAGCCAGAGAGATTCATCCCAAGAATCACTCAATGTTCCAGATGTCAGAGGGCCGGCCACAGGAGAGCAACGTGTCGCAGTAAGACGGAAATCTGCTGTTACTGCGCTGATCACCACGCCTTCAAGGAGTATCCAAGCTCCAGCTCCAAGCTGGACATGGATTTCAGAGCTCCTAACAACAAAAGAAAGTGCGGCAACTGCCTGGGCAAGCATGGAGCAAGATACTTGGGCTGTGCGTACCTGCAACGGCACAAAGACGCCTTAAAGATCGCAACTACCAAGAAGACATCAGTCAAGGAAGCAATGCAAAGGGGCTAGGCAGCCACGGGTATAGCACAAGCTGAAAGAGATCAACTGCAAAAACAGATATACGAGTTGAAGAGACAAGTCAAGGCACTGCTGACGCCGACCCCGAATAACGACAACGAAAAACTACTGGCGGAAATGAAGGAGATTCAGCAAAACATCAAGCAAGAAGTAGAACATATGGCACTGATTAAGAAGGAGAACGAAGAGATCCTACAAACCATTAAATCAGAGCGAGAACTACAGAAAGCTGAAATGGAAATATTCCGAAACAAAACAACAGAAGCCGTACAAGAATTTACAGAGAATACGCAAGATGAAAACCAAGAGACCGAGACTGAATCGCAAGCGAAAGCCAGCAACCCAAACACGATGCCCGAAACAGCCAAAGGGAAGCCAACATCCAGCCAGACAGCCAAAGAAAACCAAGATGAGCAGCTTGGCGGCGGCAAAGAGGACACCTCGTCACCCCGCCCATTTACCTGGGCGGATATGGTAGAAATAGACAGAAAAGTGGAACTCATGAAAGAGGTACGCAGGCGCAAGGAACTCCCCGAAGATTACCAAGATGAACACACTGACGACGGCAGAGAAGACGCCCCGATACCACCATTATCTACCGATGAAAAACTCGTAAAGATAAAAAGGACATACGAACTCAGGTGCAAGGAATACAGAAGGCGCATGGAAGAAAAAACAAAAAAGCACAAGAAACACAAGAGACAATTAATGCCCTTCCGTATCTGGGAAGAACCAGATGTATACGAGGATGACGAACACCCGTGGCAATACTATATAGATGACGGAGAGATCGTCCCATTTCTAACCGCAGAGGAAAACATCGAATGGCAACAGAAGCTTAAGCTCGAAGAGGAAAAAAGGCGCAAGGTGGAAAAGGAAAACGTCGATAAGCTCCTACAGAAAATACATGAAAAACAAAGGTATAAACAGGAAGCAAGGACCACTTACTTCTGCTACGGTGATGTGAGGAGAAGAGCGCAAACCCTGACTGCGTAGGGCCAAAGAAGAAAATGAATAAAGAGAAAGAACCTCTCACCGTCCTCGGTTAACAAGAATAGAAAAGAATTAAGGTTTAAGAAGATCCCAGGGTGGGCCGACAGGGGATTAGAACAATATTCTCCAATCCCAGACAAAGAATTACTCCAAGGGCTGTTCTAACACCAATGACTATAACACTAGAGTCTATCAACTAAACAACAAAGTAAGGGTAACACAAGCATCATTTGTTTATTACACTTCTAAACTTCACAATAATATACAGACATGTAGCATCAACAAAGAAATTAGGATACAGCAAAAATCAAACAGCAAAGACACTAACCTAACAAACCAAATTCCTAAGTGTAGTAAAAACTTCTGATTTAGTAAAAGCTACAAATCTACCAAACACTAATCCACCAACAACTGATCCACTAAAACTAATTTAACAAAAACTTCTAGTCCACCAAAAAACCTCTAGTCTACTAAAAAACCTCTAGTCTACTGAAAACCCAGGAAAATCTAAAATCTAAAGCTAGAATTCTGGCTTTTCCTGTAGATAAAATAAAAACCAACAAAAATATTAGGCAAAGACAAGTCAAACATCTCAACATGATGGCCCAACAAGACAACAACAACACCCAGTCTCTCTACGTAAGACAGACAACACTCTTGTACTTGTGACGAATAGACACAAGACGCAACATCCTGACACATTCATTAGATTCACTTACATCACGAGCAAACACAACATCTCAACACTGACCTGGCCAACATACATCAGACATTGTAGGCAAACACAACATCTAATTATTAATCATCAAAGACTCATTATTTGCATCAACACATGGACTTCATAGGACAACCACTACAACACTAGTGTATGTAAACAATGTCTTTGTGGCACAAACATAGACATGGACTGTGTAAATTCACACCAACCACACGATGCTTCAACTGGACAACAATGATATGAATAGGTTATAGGATATGCTCCACATAAAATATAAATGACAGGGAGCACCTATTCAACAGCCTCCAATGTTTTCTACACATTCACCTGACACCCTCAATCCCACACCATAACCCTGATTGTGGTTAAGATTACAATAGTCTACATACACCCGCCTCGATTACTACCAGCCACTTCAATCCCTGGCGGATATAATAATCATCATCCTCATCATGGCTATCATCATCATCCCATGACCACCACCATCACAAGCATAGTCATCATCATGTGATACTTATAACACAATGTCCATCCAAGTAGCACTCAATCCGGTACCTACATCACTACACCCAGTCATTGATGATAATTACCATAACCTCATTTATAACAGTAATTGCTCTGTCCATGCATGTCATACCTGATGGGTTTTACTTTCTAGTTAACTTTTGCTTTCCCACCAACACCGGTTTCACAAACACCCAATACTATATTCCTTAATGTTCCCTCAATGAAGCCAGCATTGAAATCCACCAGTCTATCATCATGTCATCTCAGTTGCACCCTGATGCACCATATGTCAGGAATCAACCCTAACTCACCATCATGACATTTAAATACCTAGACCCATAAGGGATGCCATATGACACAGGGCACACCTCTCCTGCAATGCCCATGTTATGATAAAGGATATCAACAACATGACACCACACACATTACCGCATGATATTACACATTACTAGCCGACAGGCAAAACATGTTCAACCGTGAAAAGCAAGGGACACACATACACAGTGGAATTACCATATTTGTAGAATGTGACAATGTAACATTTGCACATAAAAGAATCACAACATTCACAGAGAGTTGAGGATAAACATGTACTACACAGGAACTCAATTGAGGCACTCTTTGAGGCCCCTAAGATAGCTCATAAAATAAACACACAATATTACCAAGTGAAAGTACACAAAATAGTGGCCAGAGTGCCATTCATATGAGACAGGATCCAAGAACAACAATGTCCATGGCAGGATACAGAACATTAGTTCTAATATAATAAACAGTGTACTATATATATTATGTCATTATTACACACTAATGACCAATAAGTGTTATTCAAGGCCCAACACAATCAGTGTAATATTATTTGTGAGTGGACAGCAAATGCACAGTTGTGCACTCTGTTCCCCATCATTCTTCCTATGATACCCCGGTTATAAACTTTGCTATCTTACGCTTCATGTCACATGACAACTACATATTGATATCTCTGCGAAGGGTGGTACGCAGCACTAAATCACATTCTTCCCCTCAGTAAAGCCACGCTTAACATGTAAGTACCCTTCTCTGCTCTACATATGTTATAAATATTACCCATCATCCTGGTTACTTTCCCCTACTCATTGTATATCCCACTTTTGCTACCTTGGTATATCTACATAGGGAAACCACAAAATCAGTTACACTGTATTGTAATGTGCCTTGTCTTTCATTGACTGCAGTCCAAGTGTGTTTACTTTATTCACTCATACTTCATAGCCACTCCACTAATATTCTGTATATTATTTCCTTCAATGATTCATACAACCAATATTTGCCCAGCTATTACCACAACAAGCTTCGTGAACTCAATAATTTACACCGCTGTAAAATAAACCATTAGTTCTGAATAATTATAAAGTATTACTAAGCCCCTGTGTGCCCAATTATCTCCTAACCTGTTAAACATTGTCTGCTCCTTTACCACTAGCCAATATTCCAAATTTACCTTTTAAGTTGCCTCGAGAACAAAGGCTAGATGTTATTTGCTGAGCTGGCCTCCCACGTGTCAATTCTCCAAGTGCTGTTCCTCAATCTCCCACTTTTCAGTCTCATAAAACTTAACACAAGTAGCTTCTAAATTGTTCCTTAATCCTTGTAAATAACTCGTCGAAGTCCAGATTGATCTGCGCCATTTTCTCCAAGAACCGGTAACTCTCATTTGCCAATACCTGTGCATGGTTCCGCACTCAGTTATCTGTAACCGGGCTTACAGATTTCTTTTGTTAATTTTAGTTACTGCTAGAGAAATTATTAACTTAAAGATTAAAGCTAGGAATCAGTATAAGATTAGCTATATTTTAAATCTAATTAGTTTGATAATCACTTCATTATTATTATACTTTCATAGCTTTACTGAAGTATACATTTAAATAACCAAAATACTATGTCACACATGGTTTATAAAATTAAAATTAATACATATAAAAGAAATATAATATAAAACAAATTAATTATGGTTACATACCAAGGCAAAACTTCAGGGTCTAACTACTAAACACACAATAGAAATAGGCATTGGCGCCTTGTCACTCTGTGCGGTGGACTACGGAAAAAGGGCCAGTTCTACCTGTGCAGGGCCTTATATACTGGGGTCGTTCGGACCCCAGAGTTCCAGACCAATCAGACGCCCTCTTGCAGAATTCCACCATCATCGCGAGCCGAGTACATTATTCCCCATCTTTAACTGTTATCGTCCCGATAACTGAACATTACACCCCTAGTGCCTTGGGTAAGGGAGGGATAATTTCTGACCCCTACCTTAGTCCTCCACTATTGATGGAGCTCAAAAAAAATTTTCCTATCCTCACCAGACATCACCCATCAAGTAAAACACCCCAAAAATGTACATCAGGTACCAACAAGAATAATGGTCACATGCCAATACAAGGTACATTTACATTAATACCAGTCATTATTCATGACTAAACTAATATCAGCAGTAAAAAAAAATAATGCAATCAACAGGTAGACAGTCTCCCGCCACCTTAGTGTTCACAATATTATACGAACAATTACAAAAACAATGAATAATTCCCCCTCTTTAACTGTTGTCGTTTCGACAACCGGACCCTACGTCCCTGGTACACTTATCAAACAGGTAGTTATCTTCACACCTCTATGCTCTGATAATTCTATGCCAAGGAACACATCTCTCAGCAACAACAACAAAAAAACCTGTCACTCTTGAGGACACTGCCCTCAACACCTGAACTGCTGGTTACATCCCTAAACAGTACCATTATAAAATAATTTACTCATTCTATCCAGATTTATAATGTGAAACAGTATACATGTACGTCACCAGTCATCAATAAGTCCAAAATAACAGTAATAACATATAAGCATAAGCCATCCTTATACTAGTACAAGTTAATACTCAGTGACTAAATGAACATCAGTGAGGAGAAATAGCCCCTCTGCTACATGAGCAATCATAACAAATGAATACAACCCTCACTTTTTACATAAAAATAATTAAACAATCATAAAAGTTACACAAACAATAAATCAGCAACCTTTATACAGTTTACCACTTGCCTCAACACTGAACATTTGAAACAAAATGTATTCAAAAATAACATCATCCATCTCTTCTAAGACGGATTCTATCTGATCGCCTCACATTCAAGTCTCCTGGCTCAAACATGTACCAGTCACTTCTTGGTGGTCTATCCCGTGGTTCCTCAACCTCTGCCACGACAGGCAATTCTGGTAGTCTTATCGTCGCCTCCGGTACCTCAATTACCGCATCTTTCTCACACCGCTTTAACTCGTGTCCTGCTGCTCTAATGTCAGGTCCATTCTCTCCCACTCTTCTAATAACATATGGGCCTCCTGACGCTTTTGGGACCTGCACCACTGAATATTTATCTACAGACCACTGGTCTTTAATCTTGCACCTCTCTGTATAGTGGACTCTCTTCCTAACTACTTCTCCTATGGTTAGCAATTTAGAGGATGATGTCTTGTCACATCTCTCTTTCCTTACAGCAGCTAACTTTCTTAACTGTTCGCCTGCCCTAACATGCGCATTACGCAGGCGGGAAAGATGTCCAGTCACCCAGTTCTCAACATTTGGTTCCCCATCATTACAATCACTATCATCACTAGCATCTAGCATGAAATCTACTGGCAATCTGGGTTCTATTCCAAACACCAAGTAGTACGGGGAGTAACCTGTGGACGAGTGGGGCGTAGAGTTATAAACTAACAAAACCTCAGCTATATGTTCAGACCATTTCCTTTTCTGGCTGGCCTCTAGTGGCCTCAGAAGATCATGTAGGGTCCTATTAAACCTCTCGCACTGACAGTTCCCTTTTGGATTGTAACTCGTGGTACGGCTCTTTTGAATCCCGTACACTCTACAGAGTTCTGCAATCACAGCCGATTCAAAGTTCCTGCCTTGATCTGAATGGAGTCTATGGGGTACACCTAAATACAGAAACCATTTCTCCACCAGAACTTTTGCAACTGTCGAGGCCTTCTGATCCCTTGTGGGAACAGCAACTGTAAATTTGGTGAAAACATCTGTAATGACCAAAACATTTTCATACCCCCGACTATCCTTCTCTAACATAGTAAAATCCATGGTCACCAACTCAAAAGGCCTAGATGCTAATAAATTACCTGAAGGACCCTGAAGTTTAATATGGGGTGGTTTAGCAATATTACACCTCTGACATCTTTTACAAAACAGCTCAACATCTTTTGTGATGCCAACCCAATAACATCTACTTCTAAGGATTTGTATCATCCTATCTCTGCCCTGATGGCCGGTGCTGTGCACCGATTCTAACACTCTCTGCTTCAATGCATCAGGTACCACTAATTGAGAAATCCACCCTCTACCTGGCCTCTTTAATTTCCTGTACAACAACCCATTAATCACACTCAACCTCTTTCGCTGCTTCAACAAGCTTTTGGTTTCAGGGGGTAAACCCCTCATCTCTATCTTACTCAGTCTCACTCTCTCACTCACACAAGTTAACACTTTATACACATGCACATCTTCTGCTTGTAGTTTTATCAACTCTTCAGCTGAATATGATGGAAATGATAACAGTGGCACATTACCTACCGGGTTATTCTGACTATCTACATCTACAATCTCTCCTATCCTAGCAGTTCTTAAGTTTGGACTAACTGGTGTGGCAGCTATGTGACTGATTGGAATGTCACCTTCTTCATCTGATCTTCCTGGGGCTTCAAAAGGGTAGCGGGACAAATAATCAGCATTTCCATTAGCACGACCTGGTTTGTGCTTAATGGTGTAGTCAAACATTGACATCTGTGCTATCCATCTCTGCTCAATGGCACCCAGTTTTGCCTTTTGCCACAAAGCTAAATTCCTACTATCTGTAAAAACTTCTACTTTAGTACCTAAAAGATAACTTCTAAACTTCTCAGTCATAGCCCACTTCAATGCAAGTAACTCAAGCTTAGAACTGCTTTTAGCGTTCCGTTCTGAGGGGCGAAGTGTGCGGCTAGCGTAAGCTAAGACTCTTTTCTTACCATCTTGAATTTGTGAGAGGACAGCACCTACACCCTGGTATGAGGCATCTACCTCCAATATGAACTGTAATGAGAAGTCTGGGAAGCCCAAAAGGGGTGTTGATGTTAGAGCCTCTTTTAATCGATTAAACGCCTCGTCACACTCTGGAGTCCACAACCGCCCTATGGGTCCTTTCTTCTTCTTAGTATCACCGGTTTGCTGCTGGTTGAGTTGGCCCACCAGCTCATGTAGTGGTCTTGCAATATTAGCAAACTTTGAGACAAACCTTCTATAATAACTGGCTAACCCTAGAAATGACCTAAGTTCTGTCTGAGTTCTGGGCACAGGTGCTTCTTTTATGGCTGCAACTTTATCATCCATGGTTCCAATGCCTTCTTCTGAAATGGTGTGCCCTAAAAACTTAACCTTTTTCTGACAAAAGTTACACTTTTCAGGATTTAGTTTTAACCCAATGGACTGCAGTCTCTCAAACACTTTCTCAAGCCTACTCAAATGCTCTGAAAAATCCCCAGAAAACACCAAAATGTCATCAAGGTATACCAACAAAATCTGAAAAAAATAGTCATTCAGAGAGCATAGCATTAGCCTCTGGAAGCTGCTCGCGGAGTTTGCAAGTCCCATTGGCATACGCGTATACTCATACAAACCAAACGGGGTGGTAAAAGCAGTCTTCTCTTGATCATCTGGCTTCATGGCCACCTGGTAATACCCACTGGCAAGATCTAGAGTTGAAAACAACTTGGCACCACCCAGGGCATCTAGATACTCATCTACTCTAGGGAGAGGGTATGCATCTTTCTTTGTCCTAACATTTACAGCCCGATAATCGACACATAACCTAAGTCTACCATCCTTTTTTCTCACGAGGACCACCGGAGAAGCCCAAGGACTGGAACTTTCCTTAATTATCTGACTATCTAATAAACCTTGGAGATGATCTTGTACTTCTCTATAAAATGCTGGGGGAATTCTCCTATAAGGCTGTTTGATGGGGGTCTCATCTGTCAACTGGATGCTATGGGTTACTCTATCTGTATAGCCTATGTCAGTATCTCCCTTGGCAAACAGACTATCATACCTAACTAATAACTCCTCTAACTTCTTCCTATCTCTATCACTACCCTCAAAACTGCTCAAATCTACAGGGCACCTAACATCATCTTTCTCTCCGGCATAAGGCCGTGTTGAAACCTCAACTTCCTGAGCACTTACCATTTTGAAATGGTTGGTCAAATCTACAGTAGCATCTGAAATATCCCCAACTTGAGTACCCTTCGACAAGGATATATCTTCATCCCCCAGATTGACCACTTGGACTTGGCATACGCCCCGTCTCAAGGTAGTCAAAGTGTGGGAGAAAAGCAAACCCTTGTGCTCCAAGTCTCGAGTTGGGCTGAAAATGACATGCATATTTTCACGCACAAATCTTACACATTTTACACTAACTGCAGTGATGGAGCGGGCAGGTACGCAAACTCTATTGTCAACAAACACTTTAACTCCGTCCAGTCCGACTCCAGGAATCTCCTCCGCTGTGTTGCTCCAATTAAGAAACCTACACAGATTCGGCACTGACTGTAAAATGTTTGTGCCAATAATGCCAGGCACTCTTCTCTCCCCATTGTCCATGTCTTTGGTGACAAACACCCCACAGTCCTTCACTTGTGTCCCACCCAACACAATGTCACACATGAAGTACCCCACATATGGAATCATTACACCATTTGCGGCCGTCAACCTAACGAATTGTCCTTCCTTTAGAACAAAGTCCTGGAACATGCCCTTGAAACAGGCCTCAGTAATGGTGGAAACCTGAGAACCTGTATCGATGACACACTGGACACTCTTGCCACCTATTAAAACAGTCTCTTCGGGCCTACCACCCACAATTTTAATGTCCGAGCCATGACGCTCCCCTTCTAATACCTGGCTCCCAGCCTTAGAGGGGTCCCGTTTAATGCTTGTCTGCACTCGCGTCTCAAGTGACCAACCCGATTGCATCGCCAGCAACGTGGCACTTGATGTTGTTGATCGCTGGTGGTGAGTCTGTTCAGCCTGGCACCAATCTCAGACATCTCCCTCTGAAGAAAGTCAATTTCACCCTGCCTGGAAGTAAACTCAGTTCTTGGTGGTACTCGAGCTGGCTCAGTATGTGCAGGCCTACATTTTACCGTTTGTGGGACTACCTCAGCCTGCACCGGCCCGTACCGCCCCTGCTGAAACTCAACTTTCACCGCTGAAGGTACGCTTGACTGAATTTCCCCAGTGTTCTCATTTCTGGCTCTCACCTCTACCTCTCTGATTTCAGCACCTGGTGGAGACCGAACACCTTCCCATGTTTGTGCGCACTCCCTGATCTGAAGAAATGTCACAGACGAATCTTGCGACATCTTTTCCTTTAGAACAGTTTGGGTGAAACTGTCCCTTATGCCAGCCACAAACTGGTCTCGAAGGGCCTCCCCATCCAACACAGGGACACCTTGAATTTCCTGTGCCTTCACCACCCTCTTGAACTCAGCGTTGACCCTATGGGAGAAGTCATGGACTGTCTCCCCAGCTCGCTGGCGTATTGTGAATAATGTTGCCAGGAGCTCCCGTAGACTCTTCTTCTCTCCATATATCTTTAGCAAGGCCTGTAGCATGGCCTCGGGATCTTCCTCAGAAGCATGGAGTTCCAACTCCCTCCTGACAGGACTGGTTATGCTGTCGAAAATAACATCCACCTTATCGACAGTCTCTAACATGCCAGCCCTCCAAGCTGACCTCACCTCCCTGACGTACTCTTCTACTGATGGCCCACCTTTCTCCCCAAAACACCGAACAGGCTTTCTGGTTGGTACTACAACATACCTCAAAGCCTCAGTGAGCTCGCGTGGTGGAGCGTCCACTGGGCGGGGATCTTCGGTTCCAATCGTAGAAACTGGCGGAGACTCATCTTCTTCAACTCTCACTGCCGCACGAGTACTTCTGGTCTCCATCTTAAGGACAAGATACTATGCTACGGGTGGTTCTGCAATGGAGCCTAACTAGCTAACCTGGGTTTTGCTATCTCTAGAAGACTATTACCAACTATACCAAAAATGAACCGACAAAGAAACCAACTAAAGACCTCAACTAAAACACTCATTTGGTACAAAAACAACCCTACCAGAATAATTCTAAGGCTGTCACTATCCTGGCAGGCTCGCCACTTGAAAAACAAAGGTATAAACAGGAAGCAAGGACCACTTACTTCTGCTACGGTGATGTGAGGAGAAGAGCGCAAACCCTGACTGCGTAGGGCCAAAGAAGAAAATGAATAAAGAGAAAGAACCTCTCACCGTCCTCGGTTAACAAGAATAGAAAAGAATTAAGGTTTAAGAAGATCCCAGGGTGGGCCGACAGGGGATTAGAACAATATTCTCCAATCCCAGACAAAGAATTACTCCAAGGGCTGTTCTAACACCAATGACTATAACACTAGAGTCTATCAACTAAACAACAAAGTAAGGGTAACACAAGCATCATTTGTTTATTACACTTCTAAACTTCACAATAATATACAGACATGTAGCACCAACAAAGAAATTAGGATACAGCAAAAATCAAACAGCAAAGACACTAACCTAACAAACCAAATTCCTAAGTGTAGTAAAAACTTCTGATCCAGTAAAAGCTACAAATCTACCAAACACTAATCCACCAACAACTGATCCACTAAAACTAATTTAACAAAAACTTCTAGTCCACCAAAAAACCTCTAGTCTACTAAAAAACCTCTAGTCTACTGAAAACCCAGGAAAATCTAAAATCTAAAGCTAGAATTCTGGCTTTTCCTGTAGATAAAATAAAAACCAACAAAAATATTAGGCAAAGACAAGTCAAACATCTCAACATGATGGCCCAACAAGACAACAACAACACCCAGTCTCTCTACGTAAGACAGACAACACTCTTGTACTTGTGACGAATAGACACAAGACGCAACATCCTGACACATTCATTAGATTCACTTACATCAAGAGCAAACACAACATCTCAACACTGACCTGGCCAACATACATCAGACATTGTAGGCAAACACAACATCTAATTATTAATCATCAAAGACTCATTATTTGCATCAACACATGGACTTCATAGGACAACCACTACAACACTAGTGTATGTAAACAATGTCTTTGTGGCACAAACATAGACATGGACTGTGTAAATTCACACCAACCACACGATGCTTCAACTGGACAACAATGATATGAATAGGTTATAGGATATGCTCCACATAAAATATAAATGACAGGGAGCACCTATTCAACAGCCTCCAATGTTTTCTACACATTCACCTGACACCCTCAATCCCACACCATAACCCTGATTGTGGTTAAGATTACAATAGTCTACATACACCCGCCTCGATTACTACCAGCCACTTCAATCCCTGGCGGATATAATAATCATCATCCTCATCATGGCTATCATCATCATCCCATGACCACCACCATCACAAGCATAGTCATCATCATGTGATACTTATAACACAATGTCCATCCAAGTAGCACTCAATCCGGTACCTACATCACTACACCCAGTCATTGATGATAATTACCATAACCTCATTTATAACAGTAATTGCTCTGTCCATGCATGTCATACCTGATGGGTTTTACTTTCTAGTTAACTTTTGCTTTCCCACCAACACCGGTTTCACAAACTCCCAATACTATATTCCTTAATGTTCCCTCAATGAAGCCAGCATTGAAATCCACCAGTCTATCATCATGTCATCTCAGTTGCACCCTGATGCACCATATGTCAGGAATCAACCCTAACTCACCATCATGACATTTAAATACCTAGACCCATAAGGGATGCCATATGACACAGGGCACACCTCTCCTGCAATGCCCATGTTATGATAAAGGATATCAACAACATGACACCACACACATTACCGCATGATATTACACATTACTAGCCGACAGGCAAAACATGTTCAACCGTGAAAAGCAAGGGACACACATACCCAGTGGAATTACCATATTTGTAGAATGTGACAATGTAACATTTGCACATAAAAGAATCACAACATTCACAGAGAGTTGAGGATAAACATGTACTACACAGGAACTCAATTGAGGCACTCTTTGAGGCCCCTAAGATAGCTCATAAAATAAACACACAATATTACCAAGTGAAAGTACACAAAATAGTGGCCAGAGTGCCATTCATATGAGACAGGATCCAAGAACAACAATGTCCATGGCAGGATACAGAACATTAGTTCTAATATAATAAACAGTGTACTATATATATTATGTCATTATTACACACCAATGACCAATAAGTGTTATTCAAGGCCCAACACAATCAGTGTAATATTATTTGTGAGTGGACAGCAAATGTACAGTTGTTTGCTCTGTTCCCCATCATTCTTCCTATGATACCCCGGTTATAAACTTTGCTATCTTACGCTTCATGTCACATGACAACTACATATTGATATCTCTGCGAAGGGTGGTACGCAGCACTAAATCACATTCTTCCCCTCAGTAAAGCCACGCTTAACATGTAAGTACTCTTCTCTGCTCTACATATGTTATAAATATTACCCATCATCCTGGTTACTTTCCCCTACTCATTGTATATCCCACTTTTGCTACCTTGGTATATCTACATAGGGAAACCACAAAATCAGTTACACTGTATTGTAATGTGCCTTGTCTTTCATTGACTGCAGTCCAAGTGTGTTTACTTTATTCACTCATACTTCATAGCCACTCCACTAATATTCTGTATATTATTTCCTTCAATGATTCATACAACCAATATTTGCCCAGCTATTACCACAACAAGCTTCGTGAACTCAATAATTTACACCGCTGTAAAATAAACCATTAGTTCTGAATAATTATAAAGTATTACTAAGCCCCTGTGTGGCCAATTATCTCCTAACCTGTTAAACATTGTCTGCTCCTTTACCACTAGCCAATATTCCAAATTTACCTTTTAAGTTGCCTCGAGAACAAAGGCTAGATGTTATTTGCTGAGCTGGCCTCCCACGTGTCAATTCTCCAAGTGCTGTTCCTCAATCTCCCACTTTTCAGTCTCATAAAACTTAACACAAGTAGCTTCTAAATTGTTCCTTAATCCTTGTAAATAACTCGTCGAAGTCCAGATTGATCTGCGCCATTTTCTCCAAGAACCGGTAACTCTCATTTGCCAATACCTGTGCATGGTTCCGCACTCAGTTATCTGTAACCGGGCTTACAGATTTCTTTTGTTAATTTTAGTTACTGCTAGAGAAATTATTAAATTAAAGATTAAAGCTAGGAATCAGTATAAGATTAGCTATATTTTAAATCTAATTAGTTTGATAATCACTTCATTATTATTATACTTTCATAGCTTTACTGAAGTATACATTTAAATAACCAAAATACTATGTCACACATGGTTTATAAAATTAAAATTAATACATATAAAAGAAATATAATATAAAACAAATTAATTATGGTTACATACCAAGGCAAAACTTCAGGGTCTAACTACTAAACACACAATAGAAATAGGCATTGGCGCCTTGTCACTCTGTGCGGTGGACTACGGAAAAAGGGCCAGTTCTACCTGTGCAGGGCCTTATATACTGGGGTCGTTCGGACCCCAGAGTTCCAGACCAATCAGACGCCCTCTTGCAGAATTCCACCATCATCGCGAGCCGAGTACATACACAAAAAAGGAGACACAAAGACCAAATAAAAAGTCCTCATAAGGAATGCATTTTAAATGTATTTGATATAAAAATCTCCTTCTTATCGTTGCATGTCTGTTGTTGTTGTTGTTGTTGCGCTCGTTAGCTTTTAACTTAAGCGTAGTCCATAAACGCTAATTTTAGTAATAGTGCGCTGAATTTTGCAAGTGGATTAGCTTTACCTTTTCAACAGTGTCCCTTTCTATAAGGCGAAAGAACTTTCCGACATCAGAAGTGCTTGTAATTTAAGTCCCTAAGTCAAGGACGGAGAATTCAACAGTTTAGTCCAGTTATCAATATGATTTTCATTGTTATCAAACCGGGGTAGTAAAAACTGTACTGAAACAAACAACAAAACAAAACGGAATAGAAATAATTGAATAAAACAGAAGATAAAGCAGCCAATGATATGTATTGATCCCTGACTATTGCTTTGATACGCAAAGAAAACATCACCCAATAATTGCACAGACAAGCAAAGAAATGTGAGTCTCCGTATCGGAGCTATAAAGCTAAGCCTGACCACTTTCCATTGTTGTTTATGTGTTTGTCATCAGCATGTGCCATATCCATAAGCATGGGTGATCCTGTTTCTCCATCTCACACCATCGCCAGTCGTGTTCTTGTATCGATTATGCCACGTGGTCTAGCCATCCAGATATTTATCTCTCTTCCTTGGCCTTATTCCTTTCCCTTCAGTCTTTCCAACTGTTACTAACATGTCTAGTTTATTTATTTCTCCTAATAAAGTGTCCATAGAATCTTGACTGTCAACGTCAAATTTCTCCAATCAGTTTAATGATTTCATTTGTTTCTTTAGGACTTACTCATTGATTTGTTTGTTTTTTTTCGGTCTAGCCATGGTATCCTTTGCATTTTCTTCAGAAAATACATTTCCACTGCCATCATGTTTGCCAGCTATTTTGCTTACTGTAAAGGATTCACGTATATATAAATGTACACGAATCACATCCATGTACACGAATCACATCCATATAATCATTCATTCATCATGTGACATGCCGATAAGCGTGGACGGTCATGATTCGCCATCTCACTCGATCCCAGAATCGTGGATCATCTCAACGTTCGTGTCTCGACCATACATCATACCACGTGGCCAAGCCATCCAGGTATTTACTTCTCTGCTTTCCCCTGTTCTCCTCCCCTCGATCTTGCCAGTTGTCATCAGGTTATCCAATGTATTTCCTCTCATAACATGGCCAAACAATTTTGACTGTCTACGTCTAATTTCTCTAATCAGTCTACGAATATATTTTACTATAATTATACACGATCTATTAACACTTTACACTATTTTTCACGTTGCAGTTGACATCCTTTTATTGGTCAGTATGTCTTCCAACTAGCAAAAGGCATCTTTGCCATAGCGATGCTTGATCTAATGTCTTTAATGCACCACTCGTCAGATGATATGCCAGTTCTGAGACAGTTATCCTAATTCACTATATGAATTGACGAAACATCATTGTCTAGGCATTGTTTTAATTTAGCACCATAGATGTTACTTCTGTTGCTTTCATAGCATGATATATCCTTGTACGAAAGGTGAACGTGATTTTTTTTTTTTTTAATATGTGTCTAGCAGTGTTTATAAGGTGCAATATTCAATTTTCTTTATATTTTCTACCGATCTGACTGCTAATACTAACGCTGATTATCATAACCAAAACATGATATTGTGCACCTGATAAAAAATCATAAAATGGTACGTAGTGTGTTTATATATTGTGACGAAACGCGATTATCTGTCTGTTGTCGTCAGGATCCCGCACTATTTTGGCGCGTCATCGGGACTTTCCCAGTTATAAATAGACTGAGGGAAGCCGATGTAGGAATTACCGTCTAGAATCTTCTCGGAGCACATGAATTTGAGTGACCCGTGAGGCTGGGTATAGCACTAAATTCTCGTGCAGAGAGATCTAGAAATTCTAGGCGGGGAATGAATGTTTCCCGAGAAGGTGTCTTTTCCCAAGAAGCACTAGCTCCTCGTGCGCATGAGTTGGTACGAGTGATGAAATGCGGCTAAACCATTCATTCACTTCATGACTCTCGAAGAGAGCAGACGCAGGCCTGTGTTGAGCCATTTTGTGTTGCGTCTCACCTCAACCATGTTTCGGCTGACTGTTATATAAAGGAGGCTGAGGAGCATTTGAACAGTTCTGAAAGCTGACTGGAGTCTGGTTCTGAATATTCAGGTACTTATTTGTTTAAGTCATTTACCTTTGTAATTGTTTACAAAACGCCATCGTTCTAACCGCATTACATATGCAGATGTATTTGCATTACTAATGAGCAAACCGATCGATAACGCTGCTGAAGGCTAGGTCGTGTGTTTGTTTACCAACGTGTGTTCGCGAATCAGCTGTTGGGAATGCAGGCATGCGATGTGGGCGATTTGGGTTCAAGATGTATTTACCATGTATCGCAAATCGTTGCATCTATTAGGTTGCTGTGTTAGAATATAACATAGTTAATAGTGCCTGATAGAAACCTAGATTTATGTCAGTCAGTTGCTGAAGCAAGGAGAACGGTTAGATAACCAGTTAAGTTGGTAGGTGGAGATTCAGACAAAATTGTGCTTAGTTACTAAGTAAAGAAAGAACGTAGTTCTTTGCCACCAGGAATGATGTAACTATTGTGTGGTAACTTAATAGTGAATTCATTGTGTGGAACACGGGATTTCTGTGTGAAGGTAAGTCTTCATTGATATATATATATATATATATATATATATATATATATATATATATATATATATATATATGATGTGGCATTGTGTATATATATTAGGTCATGGCATGTGATACTTCCTGGAGTAATTCCGAACGCCGAATAGCTCGACGCGTGATAACAATGCGTGCCGTGGCGATATACATATGCGTTCTGAATTCTTGTCTTAGCTATCCTGTTCTTTCATACTTGCGCTAGTGCGAGTGAGTTCTAACGTGCTGGAAGTATGGAAGGATGCAAGGAGGTTGTATGAGACACGGGGACATACGGGATATGGGGGATGTGAAAGCAACTTATGAAAGTATAGTGTTGGCAGACCAGGCTAACTATAAAGTTCGGTCCCGGCCAAGGCTAAACCACTTGGGAGGGCTGAACCGGAACATCACCCTTGGAACATGTGGGGAACATGTATTATCAAGAAGGCTTCTTGACTCTAAGGAAGAGTCTGATAAGAAGAGTTTGCTATAGCGTGGGCAGGTGGTCCCACCAGCAAACAGGCATGTGTACATATTGGATGTGATCATGTATTATTCCTATATCCCGAGGGATGGTATATTGATCAGTATTATGTTTATTAAGGAATATTGATAATGTAAGGAACGAGTCCAGGGACTCTTTACCTTAATGTTTAGTTCGATTAATGTTAGAACTATGATAACAGCGTACTATCACTAGTGACGTTAGCGACAACTGGTAGATGATTAGGGATAGGTGAGACCCACGATCAGATTCGTCATTCTGATTTCTTGCTCTGTTTGACGGGCTGTTCTTTGAGGCCAGCTGACATTAATGAACCCATACTTTACTACTCTCCATATAGAGATAATGCTTTAGTTATTTGCATAACTAAGTAGCATGACTGAGGGTTGAGTAGTCATTGGTAGGATGCATTGGGACTAATGTTTGGGCCAGTATACTCTCACCGGTCGCTCTTCCTTTTCAGGAGTTTGCCTGTTGAGGAACCAGTCAACTATACTTGTCGTTGGCGGGAAACCACTTCGTGTAACACAGTGAAGGGTCCAATTCTTTACTTATCTCGCCAGACTCAACCACACCATGTGCCCAGAGTGATTCATCATGCGTGGAGGTTTGCATCCAGTGATTCAGGTGCCCTGAAGGTGCACGTGTGGGACATGATGGTTTGTGTTGTTTTTTCTGACTTAGAAGATACTCTATTTCAGCAAGGAACATTTGAGCAACTTGAGAAAGCATGCTCAAAGAAAGGAAACACCTGACCGTATACTATTACGGTGGTTCCGCCTAAACGCGGGAAGAATTTATTTAGACACTTGAATGGTTCCTATGATAGCTTTAGTGGCCGGTCTTGAGGAGACCTACACCAGCTTACGAATAGTAACTTGTGGCGAGTGCTACGAGGTGGAAGGGACAATAGATTATAGTCCAACCTGAATTGTCTCCCTTGGAAGTAGATGTCTGATTGTAATAGTGTATGAAAGAGTATGAAGACTTTGAACTGTGTTCGAGTAGGACTCAGTGACATATCAGTTGCCTTATCTGATTATTCGACAACCAGTGTTACTGTGTTAGGAGTGCGGGACCATTGAATTGGTCATTGACTTATTCTACAACCAGTGTTACTGTGTTATGAGTACGGGACCATTGAATTGGTCATTAACTTATTCGACAACCAGTGTTACTGTGTTATGAGTGCGGGACCATTGAATTGGTCATAGACTTATTATCCAACTACGGGTAATGTACTACTGAGGGACCATTAGATTGGTCAGTGGCTACTTAGATTCATCGAAGTCACGAATACTTGGGATCAAATCCAGGAGGATTGTCTCCCAGCCAGTGTTGATAGAGAACTGTGAATTAACAGTGACTCAGTAGGAGGGATGAAGATGCAGTTGGTCCAGTTGAGTGAGGTTCAGCGGTGACTCTATTGGTGTTGATCCACGCTCTGGGGACGGAGTGGTCTCCAAGGTTCTAGTCATCTCACTGGAAGGAAGCCGGGTGAGTGGCGGGCCGACTGGACGTGACATCTACATCCAATCTATTTCTCAACCTGATGATGACGACCATATCTCTGATTCTGCCTCTACCCTATCCTCTATTTGTGTAAATAGATTATTCTATCAGGATGTTCATTTCAGTTCTATATTCTCAAGGGTAGAATAAACTTTATGTATGTTGACTTGCTCTTTGTATATTGATTGAGTGTGGTCTCGGACGATGCCTAAGAGTTCATTGTTCCACAGGAGTAGCTAGTTAGTGGGGGTCTAGAATCTGGAGGGGCTTGTAGACAAATGTAACTAATATGAGATCAGCCACAGAGTAAAAATGTGTATCTGCCTATCCAACCCCTGGGGTTAGAATACATGGGAGTGCTAGAGACACCTCGGGTGTGGTTCACTCTCACTACCCAAGGCGATCTTGTCACACACACACACACACACACACACACATATATATATATATATATATATATATATATATATATATATATATATATATATATATACTAGCTGACCCGGCCCGGCTTCGCCCAGGCCCTGGAGGGGATCTATCAGTCTGTCTGTCTGCTTGTTTGTCTGTCTGTCTGTCTGTCTGGCTGACCCGGCCCGGCTTCACCCAGTCCCTGGTGGGGAGCATCTCATTTAATTCATATAAGTAGTCATATAAGCTCTCCCGTTCCCGACTATCTGTCTGTCTGTCTGTCTGTCTGTCTGACCCGTCTTCACCCAGTCCCTGGTGGGGAGCATCTCATTTAATTCATATACGTAGTCATATAACCTCTCCCGTTCCCGACTATCTGTTTGTCTGTCTATCTGTCTGTCTGTCTGTCCCGGCCCGGCTTCACCTAGTCCCTGGTGGGGAGCATCTCATTTAATTCATATAAGTAGTCATATAAGCTCTCCCGTTCCCGACTATCTGTCTGTCTGTCTATATGTCTGTCTGTCTGTCTGACCCGGCTTCACCCAGTCCCTGGTGGGGAGCATCTCATTTAATTCATATACGTAGTCATATAACCTCTCCCGTTCCCGACTATCTGGTTGTCTGTCTATCTGTCTGTCTGTCTGTCCCGGCCCGGCTTCACCTAGTCCCTGGTGGGGAGCATCTCATTTAATTCATATACGTAGTCATATAAGCTCCCGTTCCCGACTGTCTGTTTATCTGTCTGTCTGTCTGACCCGGCTTCACCCAGTCCCTGGTGGGGAGCATGTCATTTAATTCATATAAGTAGTCAAATAAGCTTCCGTTCCCGACTATCTGTCTGTCTGTCTATCTGTCTGACCCGGCGTGGTTTCGCCCAGCTCCTGGCGCACAGTAACTTAAAAGAATGTCCTTCCACACACCATTCATTATTTTTAATGAAAACAGTTTTTAATCACCGACATGACAGTTGATAAGTTCTGTAAGCAGAAAAATATGGGTTACAATGTTATGCATTATGCATTATTTTTATGCAAACTTTGAAAATGCCTTAAAGATTACATCATTATTTATTATAACTCACATGCCTGAAAATAACTATAGACAAAGAGTTTAACAATAGTGCAAGTAAGTTTTATATGACTATAAAATATATAGAAATGTTATTAAAAGTTATGCCCCTTGAAATAACTTTTCTAGAGTGAAGTCCCCCTGCTATATAGACATTATATAATGAAAATGGAAAAGTAAATGTTATTAAATAAGTAGAAGATTTTACATTAAGAAATTATTATAGTCGGTTGCACAGGAATGAAAGGAAGACGTGTAGAAAATGTCATCTCAATCGGATGTACCGTTATCGAACGCATCCAATACATAAATACCCACAAACACACAAACATACACTCTGTTATATATATATATATATATATATATATATATATATATATATATATATATATATATATATATGCGTGCGTGCGTGCGTGCGTGCTTGCCTGCGTGCGTGTGTGGTGTGTGTGTGCGTCTGTAAATTTTCCAGATTATCATACTGACAGGCTATCATAATTGTTGAGTAGTCACCGAATTTATAAACAATTATGTTCAAACAACTTCAATTAGTGATGAACAGTGTGGATTTGTGAAGGGAAAAGGCACAAACAACGCTATACACATTCTCAGGACACTCTTAGAAAGAGCTATAGAAGTAACAACAGATCTATACTTATGCTTCATAGACACAACAAAAGCAATTGACAATATGAATATTGATTATGTGGTTGTTTCGGGATTTGAAATTTAAATATTGAGAACAACCCACTACTGGCAACGCCGATCGCATTCTGGTATGAACCTAAGGCCTATCCACGTCAATATGGAAGCACTATACTCGAGTTTCGCCCTCGTTTCAGCTCGTCAGTAGTGCATATCCTTGACCGGATCCGGAAACCGTCCCGGATCACGCGTGTGAAGCGGGTGTGTAACCACGCGGCACACACTGGACACACCAAATTATCACAACAGAACATCACAACGCTACCCATCGTAGGCTATGCTCAAGATTGCCCAATCGCCGCGACCGACGTCCGTCAATCGATGGGACCCGAACGATCAGGACTTCTCACTGGCAAGGAACACCAGGCCTCCTAAATTCAGTGAGCAATAATCAATTGATTATGTGGTTGTTTCGGGATTTGAAATTTAAATATTGAGCACAACCCACTACTGGCAACGCCGATCGCATTCTGGTATGAACCTAAGGTCTATCCACGTGAATATGGAAGCACTATACTCGAGTTTCGCCCTCGTTTGAGCTCGTCATTAGTGCATATCCCTGACCGGATCCGGAAACCGTCCCGGATCACGCGTGTGAAGCTGGCGTGTAACCACGCGGCACACACTGGACACACCAAATTATCACAACAGAACATCACAACGCTACCCATCGTAGGCTATGTTCAAGATTGCCCAATCGCCGCGACCGACGTCCGTCAATCGATGGGATCCAAACGATCAGGACTTCTCACTGGCAAGGAACACCAGGCCTCCTAAATCCAGTGAGCAATAATCAATTGATTATGTGGTTGTTTCGGGGTTTGAAATTTAAATATTGAGCACAACCCACTACTGGCAACGCCGATCGCATTCTGGTATGAACCTAAGGCTTATCCACGTCAATATGGAAGCACTATACTCGAGTTTCGCCCTCGTTTGAGCTCGTCAGTAGTGCATATCCCTGACCGGATCCGGAAACAGTCCCGGATTACGCGTGTGAAGCGGGTTTGTAACCACGCGGCACACACTGGACACACCAAATTATCACAAAAGAACATCACAACCAGTGTGTTCCGCGTGGTTACACACCCGCTAAGATCTGCGAATAATAAATAACATATATTGGCAGCAAACAGCAGCCATAAGAATCAACAACCTTGTAGGAACATCTCAGTGTATAAAGAAGGTCGTCAGACAAGGTTGTGTATTGTCTTCTCATTGAATAGTGAATATATAATGAGATCTACAGAAAGTATGCCTGGAATCATGGTTGGTGGACATAATATAAATAACTGAAGTTATGCTGACGACACCGTCTTAATAGCAACAAGTCAGAACGATCTACAGGAAACGATAGATACAGTGGTTGTGGAGAGTAAAAGAATGGGCCTTAGTTTGAATAATAGTCGTTGAGGGGAGTTAGAAATTTAGCACTATATAATTTATTGTAGTTTCTTTCATAGGATTATATCCTTGGACAAATGCTAAACGTGATGTTTAAAAAAAAAATATTTCTCAAGCTGTGTTAATTAGGTACAGAATTCCTTTTTCTTTACATTGTCTACCCATCTGACTGCTGCTACTACCCAATCAAAACCAAATACTATGCACATGATAAGAAACAATAAAATGGTACTTCGCCTTTTTATGGTCTTATTTTTTTTTTTATATTTAGAACATGCCCAGATTATCATAACAACAGGCAAGCATAATTGTTGAGTCGTCACCGAATTTATAAACAATTCTGTTCAATCAACTTCGGGAGAGACCACATAAAGAAAACAAACACCACACACAATCAAATTAAGGCATGGGACATAACGACTTAACATATTAAGGGACATTACTTAATCTAAAGATATTTCTAACAATTACAATTTTGGCAATAACTTTCTTAACATTTCGTTAATTTCATTTACAAATAAACCTTTTCTGCCATTTATTGTACTTTAAGTTATACATGTTAAAAAAAATAAATAAATAAATAAACAGCCTATTGAAACAAGTAATTATATTGTTTATTTGGTTATTAGAGCAATATATTTTTAAAATCTGCTTTCCAACCTTTACTAGCATAATATCTATTGTTAGTATAACTTGATATCATTGCTTATTACTCACGTTTCTTGTTTATTTTCTGGCAGGCCGTTGAAAGCCTTTTTCTTTATTAAATGTCACGAAAGGTTGGTAAATGCGAAAAGATATCTGCGACCAAATCTGTTGCAGGTATTTGTCAAACGGATATAATTAATGTCAGTTCAATTGCAAAATATTTTAGAAAGAAATATGACTCTGACTTCAGAGACAGCACAGAAGACAACACATCAACAACTGCAGCAGGATTAGATATACAACACAGAAGACAACACATCAACAACTGCAGCAGGATTAGATATACAACACAGAAGACAACACATCAACAACTGCAGCAGGATTAGATATACAACACAGAAGACAACACATCAACAACTGCAGCAGGATTAGATATACAGCACAGAAGACAACACATCAACAACTGCAGCAGGATTAGATATACAACACAGAAGACAACACATCAACAACTGCAGCAGGATTAGATATACAACACAGAAGACAACACATCAACAACTGCAGCAGGATTAGATATACAACACAGAAGACAACACATCAACAACTGCAGCAGGATTAGATATACAACACAGAAGACAACACATCAACAACTGCAGCAGGATTAGATATACAGCACAGAAGACAACACATCAACAACTGCAGCAGGATTAGATATACAGCACAGAAGACAACACATCAACAACTGCAGCAGGATTAGATATACAGCACAGAAGACAACACATCAACAACTGCAGCAGGATTAGATATACAACACAGAAGACAACACATCAACAACTGCAGCAGGATTAGATATACAACACAGAAGACAACACATCAACAACTGCAGCAGGATTAGATATACAACACAGAAGACAACACATCAACAACTGCAGCAGGATTAGATATACAGCACAGAAGACAACACATCAACAACTGCAGCAGGATTAGATAAACTGAATCGCAGCTTTGAATTGTCTAGATGTTTTCAATTGTTTACTTTCCATTTTCTTATATTTCTAGTTACATTCTTCTGTTCGTGTTGTAACGCCTTAACCACCTATGTCTGTCTGTCTGTTTGAACTGTACTTGATGATAGTGTAAGATCAACATCATGCATGTTATTTCAGTGTGTATGAAATAAAAAGCTATAACCATGCACCACCCCCCACCCCTCCCCCACCCCAAATCATGAGGGTGGACGGGAAAGAAAACAGTGACGTTAGAAGGCCAAAAAAACAAAACAACAATCACCTTCTAATTATCGGCCTGTTAGCAGAGATCAACGTGCGGATTTATCTGACAAAGGGATCCGCCTGTATGTATATAGCACTTCAATCTTTTTCTCGTTGCAATTTACACACAGGGACACGGAAACTCACGGAGTGGCTCTTGGCACTGGGGAACCATGCGAACTTACAAAAATTAAAAAACAAAAAAAAAGAAACATAAATTTTGATACAAGGACATACGTAATCCATGTTCATTGCTAGAAAATCCACTGCTGGACGACCTCACAGCAGGTCTGCTGTCGTCAGAAGCTGGCGCACTTCCCCTTCAACGAGTTCCTCTCGTCCATTACGAACCTCACACTTTCCGGGGGAGGGACTTCCCATTTGTTCTTATCCTGCCGTGCGCTCACGTTCTGATTTTCGGCTTTAATCGCTGATGGCGGTCATCCCATAATAAGTTTGTGACCGTGTCATGAGAAATGGAACATTGCCGTCACGACGGTAAAGTTGGAGCAGAGGAAAGGCAGGGGGAGACGACCGAATGAACGAGCGAACAAACTTATTTTAAAGGGGTTAAGAACTGGGCACGCAGGCTCGTCTAAAGAGAGACAATGCTGACCGGTTTGGCAACATGGCATGGAGGAATATCAACATCAGAAAGGAGTGGCAGCACACGAGACACAAGGCATGGAGGAATATCAACATCAGAAAGGAGTGGCAGCACACGAGACACAAGGCATGGAGGAATATCAACATCAGAAAGGGGTGGCAGCACACGAGACACAAGGCATGGAGGAATATCAACATCAGAAAGGAGTGGCAACACACGAGACACAAGGCATGGAGGAATATCAACATCAGAAAGGAGTGGCAACACACGAGACACAAGGCATGGAGGAATATCAACATCAGAAAGGAGTGGCAGCACACGAGACACAAGGCATGGAGGAATATCAACATCAGAAAGGAGTGGCAGCACACGAGACACAAGGCTGTGTACAGACATGATCATCTTCGCTAGTATTTGGGTATATATGTTCGGAAGTCCAAACCACAATATATAGTAAACATACCACTTGATGGCTATTAATTGTAATTGGTAATTTAAATGTATTTGATACAAGAATCTGGTTCATATTGCTGCATGTTTGTTGTTGTTGTTGCACTCGCTAGCTTTAAACTCAAACGTAGTCCACACAAAGTACTTTTAGTAATACTGGGCTGAATTTTGCGTTTGGATTAGCTTTATCTTTTTACCAGTGTCCCTCTTCATCAGGCGAACGCACTCCGACATCAGACGTATTTGTAATTTAAGTCCGCAAGTCAAGGACGAGAAGTCAACAGTTTAGTCCTATTGTCCGGAGTAGGGGTCGAGCCTCAGCATCAGCACACCGGATGTTTAAGAATGAGCGCTCGTATCCATTCACCCCTGCTAAACAAAACACACATATATATATATTGTTGCATGTTACTTTGTCTGCATTCTCTTACTTATTTCTGCCTCTCGCATGTCATCGTGGGCTGTTAATTGATGTAGGTAAGAATAACTGTTGACTTGCACATGTGGCTTTCCATTCACATTAATATTCCAAAATAGCTTGGTGCTGTCAGTTTTTGTTTACTTTATTATTATATCCAGTCATTTTGATCGCCTAATGTTTACAATTAACTCCGCTATGGTTCGGTTAATAAAACAATCGTCAGTGTATCTGTTGCTGTTTATACTTCTCCAATATACAATTAAGAAATATTTGTGTCGCTGGGCTAATGCGCTTGCGCTTAAATTTCCGGTGCCCTGACGGCGGTTCAATCCCTACACCGGTCAACTGGATTTGGAGGTTGACTTCTCGTTCAAAAAGCAATGGGGAACTTAAAATTTAAAATGCTAGTTACATAGTCTTTACAGAAGGTTGCAGTGAACCCCAGCATTTGTTTGGCTGTTCGTGATGACTGGCACATTTACGTTCAGTAGTTTATCATTGCCGGTCTCTCTGGCCGAGGGGTTCCACCACTTTCTCAGTAATCCCTTTTATCACGCAGAGTCTCGTAGCGGGCGAGAACTGGGAGCGGTTCTACCCCCGCTGGTGACTTGCGGGATACCTGAGCCGGCCGGTCAGAAAGAATGGCAAACTACTGAGCGTGTTCTTGCCAAGAAATCAACAGACAGCTGAAGGATGCTGCTGTTGACAGCGATGTCCTGTAAAGGGATATGCGAATAAAAAGAGAAAAAGAGTTTATCATTGCCGATTCGTAATCCCGCTTATCCGCGTTCGAATCACGGCCACGCGCGATATGGCAGTAGACAGTGTTTTAACGAATTTGTATGGGAGCCGGTTAATCAGAAATCAAGTTCAAACTACTGAACGTAAACTTGCCAAGACAACAACAACAACAGCAGTAAAATGCTGGTGTTGACAGCGATGTCCTGTAAAAGGATAGGAAAAAAAAATGGTTTGTCATTGCTTTCTGAACGAATGGCACTCATACCGTTGTATGGGAAGCCAACGCAAGGCTTCCAAATCGCCTGCAGCTGTGTTTCGAACGTGGTATGCGGGATTATGAACTGCGCCTGTAACCTCTTCACCATTGAGCTGGCAACGGCAAACTGCTGATCATAAAATTCTCTAGAAAATCTACACGTGACTTGATGTTGTTCGCGGCGTCATGCAAGGCACATGCAACATATTTAATGTGATTCCATTCTTCTTTTAACTGTTTGAATGTGTTCTCTGAATAAACATTGCACAGACCTGGAGGTGATGCATACCCCTTGTCTCACAACTGTAAAGCGATACTACTCGAACTCTCAGCTGCGTTTGTCAACCCGGCACACACACGACTAGACAAGTTGGCCGTTGAGTGTACGACTTCGCTGATACTGCTCCTCATGGCGGTACAGGTGGTTCTGTATTCTGCCGTTGGTTACACACAAGGTACGAAACTCGGTAGAGAATGCGAGATAAAAACAAAAAAAGAATGCATGATATAAAGGCGAGAGGGTCGACTTTATTCCAACAGGTTTATCTCAATTGTCTTGGAGTCTTCCGCAAGCGTCGCACAAAGGATGAACTCCGTAACTCCAGCGACGATTCCTATGACGTTATCTATGGGAGCTCTATAAATATAAGCCTTACTACTTTTCATTTCTGTAGTTTTGTTGTGATCTCCAGATGAGTGTATGGGACTCGGGACATCTTGCTTGTGATCTCCAGATGAGTGTATCGGGCGCGGGACATCTTGCTTGTGATCTCCAGATTAGTGTATCGGACGCGGGACATCTTGCTTGTGATTTCCAGATGAGTGTATCGGACGCAAGACATCTTGCTTGTGATCTCCAGATGAGTGTATCGGACGCGAGACATCTTGCTTGTGATCTCCAGATGAGTGTTTCGGACGCGGGACATCTTGCTTGTGATCTCCGGATGAGTGTATCGGACGCGGGACATCTTGCTTGTGATCTCCACATGAGTGTATCGGACGCGGGACATCTTGCTTGTGATCTCCAGATGAGTGTATCGGACGCGGGACATCTTGCTTATGATTTCCAGATGAGTGTATCGGACGTGGGACAGCTTGCTTGTGATCTCCAGATTAGTGTATCGGGCGCGGGACATCTTGCTTGTGATCTCCAGATGAGTGTATCGGACGCGGGACATCTTGCTTGTGATCTCCAGATGAGTATATCGGACGTTGACATCTTGCTTGTGATCGAAAGGGTTTCCGAAAGGTTGTTATGGGAGCGAGGTTCTGCAAAGGACATGCTACTGAATGAATGAATGAATGAATGAATGAATGAATGCATGAGTTTTGTTTGTCATGTTCATGTGTAATGTAAATAATCATGTTCGGCCAAGTTTAGCCATCTCACACCATCACCAGAGTCGGGGATCAGATTTGTGTTCTGATCTCAATTATGTCACTCACGTGGTCTAATTATCCAGATAGTTATCTCTCTGCCTGCCTTTTGTTCTTTCCACCAAAATCTTGAAGGTTTTTACTAACTTGTCTAGATTTTTTTTTCTATCAATAACGTGCCCAAATAATCTTGCCTGTCTCCGTTTAATTTCACTAATCAGTTTATGGTTTTAATTGCTTCCTTGTAGGACTTGCTCATTGGTGTTTTTGTTGTTTTTTTTCTGTTTGTCCGTGGTATTCTTTGCATTTCCCTAAGAAATTACATCTCCATGGCCATCAGATGTGTACCAGGTTTTCTGCTTACAATAACTTTCCATTGGTCAGTATGTGTCCCATCATGCAAAGAAAATAAAAGACTGCTACTACTAACACTAATTATCATAATCAAAACCAGATACTATGCAATGATAAAAATTCATTAAATGGCACTTCGCTCGTTTATTTTCTTACTTTTTATTAATAGCATGCCCAGATTATCATAACAACAGGCTAGCATAATTATTGAGTGGTGACCGAATTAATAAACAATATTGTTCAAACAACTTCGGGAGAAACTATATAAAAAAAAATAACCAACAAAATTAAATAATACCATGAGACATAACTACTTAACATATTAAGGGACATTACCCAGGCTAAAAATATTTCTGACATTTACAGTCCTGGCAATTACATTGTTAATTTTTCGTTAGTTTCATTTATAAATCAACCTTTACTTCCATTCCTCAATATTTCAAGTTAAACACGTTAAAGAAAAATAAACAGCGTGTTAACACAACTGATATATTACTTAGTTACACTGGTTTTTAAACAACACATTTTGATAATATGCTGTCATAGCTTTTGTGGAATAATACAAATAATATACCATCCCCATGTGAGTCTATTCATAATATTTTTGACTGGCCTTTGAAAGGCCAAATAAATTGGGGCTGTTTTATTTCTCGGCATTGTCGTGTCCTCCTTTACAGTGTCGTCCCTGGAGTGAAGAGAGTCGACACCCACATTATAATATTTTTTTTCTCTCAATATTCTGGAGAATCCACCAGCTTCCGTCCAACACACTCCATCAGCCTATGGACACCTTTTCCTATCACTCTCTCACTGTCGTACTATGCCCCCTTCTCATACTTCCCCAACGCAACATACTCAACAACTCTTGCTTCTAAAGATTAATAAAGATTAATTTATTAAAAGAAAAGTGTAACGTATATGAGACGTGTATGTGAAGAAAATGTGTGACGTGTTCTATAAAGTGTGTAGAATCGGACTCTCAGACAACAACCCAGTCAGCTGATCCCAGCAAGGATAGACCACAGCACGTTACGTCAGAACATGTACTTCTCACCCAGCGCCGAAACCATCCTGCTGGATACTGATTTGCCTCTGTAGACCTCTGGTAATCCCATTTCATGAACATCCGAAATAGACACCGGTGGTATAAACAGTTAATCATGGACCGGTTGCACCCTACACAATGTCCGTTCCTATCGTTCATAAAAAAATGCACAAGTCCTTTGTAGTGTGTACACAGATTAATGTTAATTGTTACTGTACTGGATCCTCCCTTGTGTCTATCTAGCCTCAAGTATCAAGTCTTGTGTTCTATTACACGAGATTATATCACACTATGTAATTATTAGACTTAATGTTTTCAGTTCGTTACTACTGTCTGATGCTGTGTGGTGCATCAGTACGCATCACTCTCTTTGGTGAATCAACTTCCTTCTAGCTTTAGTTACGTTCTGTATGCAACTTTATTGATTGTTGAACTGGTGTTCTTCCGAATGGGATTGGATTCTTTCCCAAAAACCTGTTGAGTTTCCTTGGATCTGGTAGGGAACCTAGGATAGAAACAACACATCTGGTGATAGTACTAGTCACTGATCCTTTCGGCTGAGTGTAAGCCTATCACCTTGCTTAATGATCTTTAGCTAACTAGACTTAGTCATAGAGCAGATTAGCTACCCACCTAGAGCCGAATCAGGCTATGACAAAGAAAAAATCAGCAAACAGAATGCGGAACCCCGCCCACCAGGGACACCTACGGGAAGATCCCAATTATCCCTCATTACTCAATTCTCAACTAGTAAAGCTTATCAACACTTCACTAATCTATTCTTAACTAGCAGAGTTAATATCACTATTCTTACTCTAACTAGTTTCCACTAACAGTGCTAATCATCACACTATAGTTTAACAAGGCCACAGTCTATATTAAGTAGAACTAATATTATAATAGGTTATACCTTAAATGCCACTACTGCAGTCCTATCAATCATATCTACATCTGCCATTATAGGCACGTGTAAAATTAAGTCACTAATTAACACACGGTAGATATTATTTCCACTAAGCACTGCAGTGCCTTTGCACTCCGACTAGAGCCACATTTCCAAGTCCCCCTAGTTGGCCCCAACTCGGGTTTTTATGGCAACTCCTAAAGTTGGCCACGTGACGTTATCCTTTATTCCCCCACACAGGTGGCACCTTGGCAGATCATCCCCTGTCAGGGATCCATCCCCCCTCTGGCTCCCTCCATGTTAGATCTGTCATCACTGGTTTAGATTCCCAAAACAAGCCAGCGAGTTCCTGTATACCCCCAACAACAGTTGCCAATAACCCTGTCAATCTTCTCGATGTTCCGGAAACCCAGAATTGACATATGTACTGTTACTTCCGTGCTAAGTACTTCCGTTTTCCCTCTGATATGTTTATGACTTGTCAAAGTGATATATGATTCAGCGCACTCACTTCCTCCTCACTCACCACCAAATGTGTATATGGGCTGACCTGATGTATCCCGTGCAGCTGTGTTTACTCTGGTAGTACGACTGTTGTGGCCTAGAAAATATACGCCAAGCAAACGTCGGTATTATTATCTGGTTAACTCATGGCGAGCTCGTGACAGGCATTTTGGCTAATATCAGTGTAGATTCTGCACTTGATCTGGCAAGGGCCACATATAGAGACGATCATTCGAATGACACACATGGACATGAGGACCTGAAGAGAACAACGGAGACTTTATTAAAAACAAAATAACAACAAGAATCGCTTACAAATTATCGAGCTTTGGGCTAACATCAAAGTGTGGTATCTTCACTGGATCTGGCCAGGATCAGCAGCAGCCGTGACCATCTGAACGACACACGGGGAAGTCGAACCTCATGGGGCGGCTCTGGCCCCTGTGGAACATTGCGCCCTTATTATAAAGATTAAGTATGTTTGTTACACGGACCTACTTCATGCATGTTCACTGCTAGAAACCCACTGGTGGGCGAGCTCACAGCACATTGGATCGACAATCCTTACCATAATACATAGCAAACATAACACTTGATCACTATTAGTCTGTACTTTGTTTGGTAATGTAAATATGCCAGTCTCCCTGGTCGAGGAGTTAGCAGCTTTCTCCGTAACCCCGAATACTCTCGTGGTTGACGTGAGCGCACGAGAACTGGAAGCTGTTCGAGTCGCACCAGTGACTTATGAGAGTATGAAGCCGGTCATTCAGAAAGCAATGGCAAACTACTGAGCGTAATCTTGCCAAGAAATCAACAATCAGCTGAAAGATGCTGATATTGACATCGATGTCCTGTAAAGTATATGCAAAACATTTTTAAAAAAAATGTAAATTTGGTTCTCGCCGCGTTGGTGACTTACGGGATAAGTGAGCCGGTCGCTCAGAAAGCAACGGGAAACTACTGAGAGAAATCAACACCACCGGTAAAATGCTGGTGTTTACAGCGATGTCCTGTAAAAGATATGTGAAGAAAAATTAAATACATTTGATAGGAGAACATGTTTCATATTGTTGAATGTTAGTTTGTCTACACTATTATACTCATGTCTGCCTCTCACCTGCCGTCGTCTGTTGTTAATTAATATAGGTAAGAAAAACTGTTGACCTGCACCAGTAGCTTTCCATTCACATTAATATTCAAACGTTACTTGATGCTGTCAGTGTTGATAACCATTGTTTTTATTTACTTTATGTTTATTTCCAGTTATTTTGATCGTCTAATGTTTACAATCAACTCCGCTATGGTTCAGTTAATAAAACTAATACAACAATCGTCGTGTGTATCTTTTACTGTCTCCTGCTACTCCTCCAATATGGAGTTAAGAGATGTTTGTGACCACTGTGTTAACGCGCTTGCGCTTACATTTCCGGTGCCCTGACTGCGGTTCATTCCTTACACCGGTCAGTTGGACTTAGAAGTTGACTTCTAGTTCAGAAAATAATGGCCAAAAAATAAAAACAAGTTAGTTGCATTTTCTCTGATTGAGTGCCAAACAAAACAAGGGTTTTGCCCAAGCAGAAATTGATGGCAGAAAATGGGAAGTAGGGGTATGCCACAATATTGATCTAAACATTGTTAAAATGGTAGTAAATATATTGTATTATATATCAAATTAAAGGACATTGCACAAGGAACACATTGGTATTGCTACTGTTGCTAAAAGTTAGAAATATAATAATAATATTAGCAGATGTTGTAAAAAATAAATTGATGACAGAGGTGACAAGTACGTGAAATTTCCAATTACCAAGGCGCTACTGATCCGACGGTGTTTAAAATCCAATTAAACTTACTGAATTATGATAACTACACCACTTTGCTACACAAAAATCACTAGAACGGCTCCATAACACCAATAAATTACAATAAAAACATCCTATTTTGAAGCGCATCATTGTCACATAAAATGGAAAATGTTGGAAAATCTCGAGACATGTTTTGACCGTTTTCTGCCGATAAATACAAAATGTACGCTATTTTTTTACTTAGTTATAATTATTATTCTTTTAATTTAATTATTTAAATACTTCTTAAATACTTTGTGATAGGCAAAGCAAACTATAGGGGCACAAGTGTGGCCCATCAGCTAATTCAACATGATGACAAACCTTCACGGTTAGCGGCTAAGAATTAGTTTGTTTGTTTACATTCATAAATAATACATTTTAACCGGAAAAAAAACACATTTAACGTGTGCTATCAGTTTAGAATCATTCACAAATTACCTTTAAATAAGAATAACTACAATCTAACATTGTTTAAAACTTTTATCTGATGTAAATGAGGCCGAAAATCAAGGACCCATGCAATTCCTAAAACCGCGAGTAACTACAGCTTTTTTAACACAACTTTTAAACACATTCACACGATTTAGTCACCAAATGTCGATGACTCGTGGCCTGTGTAAATGAAAAGCCTTCTTTCGACGTAAACATTCGTTTCAGGGTATTAAAATTGAGCAAGGGATCGCAAACGAAAGAAACAAACGGACCGCACAAATCTTGGCAATATATTAACAAAGGGACAAAACAGTTGAGACTGTTCGGCAATCGGTTGGCGGTCGGCAGCTAATCAGTCAACCCAAGCATTTATTGGCTGTTCGTGATGTCTTAGCAAATTTACGCTCAGTTGTTTGTCATTGCTTTCTGAACGACCGCCTCACATATCCACCGTAAGTTACCAGCGCGGCGCGAACCGCTGCCGATTCTCGCAGCTGGTGTCTTTCCCACTTGAATATGCGGGATTACAAACAATGTCGCTAACACCTTGGCCAGGGAGACCGGCAAATTACTGAACGTAAAATTCCCAAAACAATCGACTTATAATGTGTGGTTGTTCACCACGTCATGCAACGCACATGCAACATTTGTAATGTGATTCCAGTCTTCTTTCTACCTGTTTAAATGTTATCACTAAATAAACATTGTGGTTGGATGAAGACTGACTTGCACGATGAATTGGATTAGAGTGAGGAAGAGTTGCGCGATTCGTCTACCACACTGTTTTGCCAGGGTCCATTTGAATCCAGTGACAAGACAAGTCAAGACGACTGGAGACGAATACGGGAGCAGTGGGTGACCAGGGCACTCTATGTGCCTTGCCATGCCCATTAAAATAAACGTTGTACAGACCTGGGGCTGATGCAAACCCTTGTCTCATATTTGTAAAGCAATACTTCTCTAGCTCTCAGCTGCCATTGTCAACCCGGTACATACGACTAGACGGGTTGGCCGTTGAGTATGTGACTTCGCTCATACTGTTCCTCATGGCGGTACAGGTGTTTTGTATTCCGCGGTCGCTTACTCACAAGGTCGGAAACTCGATGGATAAAAAATAAATGCATGGTTTAAGGGCGAGAGGGAAGACTTCATTGCAAATTGTTTTATCCCATATGTCTCGGTGTCTTTCCATAGAGCGGCTTGCTGCAAGCGTCGCACAAAGCTTGAACTCCGTATCTCCAGCGACGACTTCCATAACAATATCAGTGAGAAATTCCCACTCCAGACCGGTCCCATATTGATCAGCTCACTGTTATTGTGAGGTATGTTTCATCAGATGATAGGTTCCCTATTGAACGTTTTCTAACTTTCCTAGAAATGGGTTGCAACACAGGGGAAAGAATGGTTAAGATGGTGCACAACTACCTTACAAATGAGTGCAAAATAGATTTTAGTGAGAAACGAGACCAGTCATATAATGCTGCAAATATGTCTGGCGAATACAAGGGTATGCAAGAAATAATATTGAAGATTAACAAGTATGCTATGTATATTCCATGTGCTGGTCATTCCCTGAATCTTGTTGGTAGAGCAGCAGTTGACTGTTGTTTAGATGCAGTAAACTTTTTTGGAATTGTTCAAGAAATATATAATTTCTTTTCATCATCTACACATAGATGGGCAGTACTGTTGTCATTCTTCAAAGATGATACAAAAGTTCCAAAGTCTTTGTCAAAGACTAGATGGGAAGCACATTCAATGGCCACAGGTGCAATACTTGATAGTTATGATGGAATAATTTCTGCATTGCGTCAGCTGCATATTGATACTACAGAGAAAGGCGAAACAAGAAATCAAGCCATAAACATTTTGAATAAAATAGAGGAATTTGAATTTATGGTATTTGTCAGGATCTTACTAATTACTGACAATGGCTCATGTTTTCTGACAGGGAGTGAAGCACAATCATACACTACGAATGATTGTAAGAAACACACGTTAACGTAATTGAAACATTTTAATGACACTCTTCCATATCATGCTACGCTCACAATGTCATTTACAGATGCATATCTACAACATACAAGTTCATCAATGCATAGAATAGTACACTCACTCAATCCCTACAGAGCATACCAGCTTTCGTACATTAAACGTTGAATAATACATCAAATACATGCACCACTTTCTTCCATGTCAGTCCAGTCTCGAAGTCGTCGGCAGTCTGAGCTACCAGCGATGGTTTCTTGTTGGCCCTGCTTCTAGTTCTCGTGCGCTTCGTGCAGCACGCTGACCACTTGCCATACACTGCGTAGTAGCTGCTAGTTGAGTTCACGGTCGTACTAGGTCGTCGTCGCCAGGCGATGGCGATGGAGATTCTGACATTCTACACCGCCCCCTCCTATGAAAGGAGTATCCTTTCATTCTGGGTGCTTATACTTGGTACAAGTTAATAATATCTTTCTAAGTCAGAATCGACTAACTGTTTATATTGTTTGCCGACTCTCTGATATATTTATGAATTGACATTGACTTGGTAATAATGCATGATATATATTTTGCTCAGTGTTGCCCTGAGGCTACTGTCATCAGTATTGTCCCCTAGTTGGATCAGTACCTTGGTTGCTAATGGAATTAACCAGTCCGGTAGTTATCAGCGACTAATGCTATCTCTCAAGCAACGACAAAAGAAAAAAAAATGACAAAAAGAACATGTCAGGCCGTAAATCATCTTCCTTATAAGATGACTTCAGTATTAGAAACCCACCGATATGGTAGGATAATCCAATACTAGTCCCCCAACCTTGGTGACTATATTCCACGCATAGTTGACGTCACCTGTTGATGTGTAGTCATGACATAGATAATATATGCATGCTTACATATTCCACCTGTCAAATTGTTTCCCCTTAGGTGTACTGGTGAAACGTTATGGGAGGTAATTTTGACATTCTTTCAAAACAATAAAGTACGTTTGTTATTTCTATTGTAAGCGTCATAGTTTGATATTTCTTTTCAATAGTGGCATACTTGGCACCATTGAGAAAAAATTAATCAACCGATGATTCTTATATCACAAATATATAAATCCTTTGATACCATTTATTATATGCAAATATTAGTGTCACAAAATCATTCACTGTCTTTCATTCATGACTATTTGTGATATAGTCTGCTATTTTTCATAAATTTAGACAATATTCACAAAAGGAAGCGGAAGTATACAGTAATGTGTTCATACGTTGGAATAACAAATATTGTTTTTGTACACATTTGTATTACACTGTTCTGAATGAGTTGAATTCCTTTACTGTCGTCCATTTAACACAGTTATACAGTTGAAATATTCGAACAGTTTCCTGTGCTTATATCACTGTTATACATAAGCTTTGGTATTACTGGATGTTACACAAATCTGAAATACTGTCAGTCTATACAGCTGTGTAGTACTGTTTTTGTAACACTGTTCGTAGGAATGGTACTAAAGGTTTAAAAGTACTTTCAGTACACATTTCGATCGTTCATTTGTTCGTCACATTCACTAATTAAAAATGTATTTCAAATAAATTGCAGGACTCAGCCCTTATCACAGAAGTAACTATTCACAGCGTTCTTTATTTAACTAGATAATTTCGCTGAATTGTGATAGCTGACTGAGCGCCATAGGTTACCACCTAAATCTTTGCGCTCAGGCGTAGTTAAACTGTCGTTCGACGTCTTGAGAGGACATCTGGAGAGCAGGTCGGCAATTGTATTTTCTGTTCCGTTGATGTGTCTTATGTCGAAGCTGTAATTCTGGAGTAACAAAGCCCATCTAGCTATCCTGTGATTCGTTGGTGTGCCTTTAGTAATAACAGTTAATGGATTGTTATCTGTCTCCACAATGAAATGTTTCCCTAGCAAATATTTCGATAACTTAGAAATTGCATAAATTAAAGCGAGACCTTCCAACTCTGGTGTAGACCATCTGCGCTCTTGGTGATAACTTCCGACTTACATAACAATATGGATGTAAAATGTCAGCATAGGATTGCAACAAAACGCCCGCGATACCTATGGTGCTCGCGTCAGTTCTCAATATGAAAGGAATGGATAGATTTGGCAATTTTAGTATAGGATTGGAAGAAAAGTATGATAATACTTTTGTAAAGGCAGGTCTCAGGCCTTCTCTGTTTACAATTTTATTAGGTTGGTTTTTTGTTAACAGATTTGTAATACTTTCTGTCAAACTTGAGAAGTTCGGTATGAATCTTCTGTAATAATTTAACAATCCTAACATGCTTCTTCTTCCTTTTTGGTTGTAGGAAGTGACAGTTTTAGAATTCGAGAAACAATATTGTCAACAGTGGTAATATATCCTTTACAAATTTTATAGCCTAAAAAAAATAATTTCCTTATAGGCAATTCTACTTTTATTGGCTTAACTGTCAGGCCATGTTGACTGATGCGTTCAAAAGTTTGTCGTAGCGTCACTAAGTGTTCTGTCATTGTCTTGGTGTGTACACAGATGTCGTCCATATATGAGAGAATGTTGGGTATGTCTTTTAACAGTTGTCTGCAATTGTCTGTCTCAGTCTGAGAGAGATTAGGAGATAGTTCAATGTCTTGCAGTGAGTCTGTCGTGTTAAATGATGGGAATGGTATTTCGTCTGTATCTTCAAAGTCTGTGTGGTCCACTACGGTTGTGTTTGCTGCTGTCTCGTCTTGGTCTTCGCCTCTGTCGTAGTAGGGTTTCAGCCTGTTAATGTGGAATATTTTGGTTTTGTTCTTTATTGCCACTTTGTAGTCTACTGTTGAAATTTGTCTTAGAAATTTAAAAGGTCCTTGCCAAGAGTCTGTTAGGAAATTTCTGTCGCTTGGTAAGAGAAGTAGTACGTCCTGTCCTGGTGTTAATGTTGTTGTTCATTTTTTCCTGTCGGCATACTTCCTGTAGATGGCACCGGATTGTCTTAGTGATTCTTTGGCTAATATGCATGATTTCATGATTCTACCACGCAATGTTGTAACATGCTCATATGGTTACAATGGTTTCTGTTCATCATTCAATTCAGTTAACAAACTTTTATAAATTGCTAATAGGCCACGTGGTCTGGCTCCATATACTAATTCTAAAGGTGAAAACCCAGTGCTAGAGTGAGGTACTTCTTGATAGGCGGGTGTACAATTACAATAAAACAATGAATATGCAGTAAGGCATTATAATGATATTGTACTTAAACAATACACAGGAAATTAGGGCAAACATTACAGTCTTGTGATTCAATTTGTTTGGTTTTGGTTGCTGTCTACGTTGTGTTAATCGTAGCGTGCTGTTTACTTTCGCTGTTTCTTGGCTCTGTTTTGGCTTTTGGTCTGTAGGCTTCAAATCTTTGTGTGCCTTTATGAGATTTTCTCTCATATTTTGGAGAGGTGTTATAACAGAATTTGGTAGCTCTAGTGTCTCAGTATTATTTATCTGAGATTGTACTTGTGATAAAATATTTTCACAGCAAGATGTTACAAGGTCATGTGGCATATCATTAACTTCAGGCAGGTTTCCAATAATTATGTCACAACATAGATCACACAATGCTGCGCATTTTACTTTGCCTGTGAAAATGGTGTTTGAATGTATGCCCATGCAAGTGGGTATTTCTCAATATCTCCTGAGAAAGTTCTGCATGTTACATTTTTACCTGTATAATCTGCAGGTTCTATAAAGTCTTTCTTTAAACCGATAAGGGTACTTCCACTATCTCTCAAAACATTGGCTACATTGCCATTTACATAGCCCTGATGGATGTTTAACTTCCCTTTTGAATCTATTACTAGATTGGCTTCCTCATTTGCTATTGGTATCGAGAGGCCACATGTTTAAACGTCATCTTCATGAAGCGGTTGCAGGTAGTGCATTTCTCTACGTGGAATACATCAATAGTTCGGCAGAGTTAGCAGGATATTGATTTTCCTCTTATTCTTCCTCAGATGATGAACTATCGAACATTGCCACGTTGGCTTTCCTTGTCATTTGCTTTCCTTTACAAGCATGATGCCAGTGGCCATACGCTTTGCAAAGATAACATGTGGTTAGTCTTTTATAGTTCTTTCTTTCCCTCTCTTGCTTCTCTATGTGGTTTTGTAAATAAGTAATGTAACCTGGATGTTTATCACACATTTCACTTAACCATGATTATAGCTACAATATTTACAACGGTAGGTGTTAGATGGTCTAAATGGTTTCTGTCTGTTGTAACCTGATGGTTTTGAATTTTTCGTATGTAGCGGCTGCTACAAACTCTGTGTCTTTGAAACAATTTATAAAAAAATCTGTATTGGCTGTTAAATAAGCCGAACCACGTTTCTCTATCTGTTGAACACTCTCACATTCACATTCTTGCAACAATTTTGAAAAGGGTGGTGGTAGAGACGATATGATTTTATCTCTTAATATCAGATCTTTCAACCTATCAAAATTGATATCAATCTTGGCTGACGATAATCATTTACTTAAAACGTCCTGTACTAGTGAAGTGTAATCGGAGAAAGTCTAACAGTACTGGCGACTAATATGATGTGGTGTGGAAAGAACAACACGAAGTCATGGCTGCAATTTCCAAGAGTTCCTTTTAATTTAGCTCAATACAGTTGACCAATTGGTAATCTATCAGTTTATCATGACCTTCGCTCCAGATGTTAACCATTCGACTTGTCCCTTAAGCTGTAGTTGGTAACTAACCTATTCTCTACCCTCACGTCACAGCGTGACCTTCCCTAGTTACCTCCCAGCGGGGTGTTCACCCGTGCATTGCTGAATACTAGACCCTTTCCCTTGCACACCCATCTAGACCCCTTATAAGAGAGACTATGTTATATTACCGCATTCACCCAACGAAGACTTTCCCCCGAAAATTCTTACGCCCAACAACTATATAATATACTCTAAATTCCACAGCAAAAAAATCCAAGTACCATATAACCTAGGACTTTTTATAAACCCTTACCATTTCTTATCATCGGAGTCTTTCTGACTCTTATTATCTTCATTATTAATCACTACCCCCTTATTACTTAACTTCTCTTGAGATCCATAGCCATCCGCTACCACCACCCACAACACAACTTTACTCAACCACTCATGGGTCGGTCCTATAACTATCTGTCATCACTCTCTATGACTACTTAAGCCTTAAAAACTTCTTCTCTTCTACAAGCAATCCGCTTAAACCCTCATTAAATTCAAATTTTACCTCTTTTGTCATCATGTACATGTATATCTGATCTCAATCATAAAAATGCCATACTCTTCTGAAAACACTTCCTCAACCTAGACTTTTCCCCGAAAAGTCTTAAACCCACAACCTATTTAACATCCTCAACGTGATCTCCTTTATAGGAGCTTCGTAATTCGTGATAGCTATCCGCTGATTCACCATTCCTTAATCACCTTATCCCTTATGGTTAGTCACTATAAAACTTAAGTGAACTCAATTACTTCTTCTTCGTTACTTCAATGAAACTATTTTCTCAGCCATTATAAAATTCCCTCCTATGTACACATAATTACTTCCTCTTCGTTAGATCCAAAAATTTTCCCTACTGGTATCATAATCATGTAGATGTGTAGATGTATATCTATCATAAAAATATCACATATCATACTCTTCAACAACAATTAGACACAAGATAGAAAAACAGATATGGTGTGCACCAAGGAAGGAAAGATAGCAAGAGAAACAATATCATTTATCCTCCCTTTCACACACGAAACTTTATGAAATAAAGTTTTTCAAATACAAATCTAAAAATGATATGTTTCTCCCTATGCCATATATTGTTATCTTCAACATTAGTATGTACAATCTGAAAGCTCTAACAATCCGCATATTAATAACCAAAGTAAAAAAATATCTTCTAAAATAGCTCACCTAATCTCTGACCAGTACAAGTTCTGCTGCTATCTACAGCCAGTAAAAATACTACTAATGACTTTATGTCTGTAACTTCCTCCGCAATCCACTCTACTCTACTCTACCACGGACCCTTACTACCACCCTCATGTTCACTGTAACCACAGTACCCTAAAAATGATATTACTGTTAATATATTATGAACATAGCTTCTACCCCCTGTCATTTAAGCTATAATTATCTTGAGTTATGCTGTACCCACAGCACACAAAAAATATTTTTATAATAATACTGTTCATCTATCATGAACATAACTACTACTCCCTTAATCTTCGACCATTATAAGTTGTGCTGATATCCACAGCCCCATCTATGGTCACTCCCCAAGTTAAGCCGAAAACCAATAACCCACATCCCGAACATGGCGCTCAGTCCATGTTTACTCTAGTCATTGTTGACAACCGCAGCGACTGTAAATGCTATGTCCATTTGTTATGGGCATTACCTACTAAAACCTCTAACTTGTCAATTTAGGCCGTTATCTACAGGAACAAAAATACCACCGCTGACCTCATGTCTGTGAACGTCCACCCTGTTTATCCCATATTATACCTGTTCATCTATTATAGTTATTCCATTATTACCTACCCCTTTACTTCATGGCTCTTAATCCATGTCCATCCCATTTATTATGGGAATCACCTCTAACCACTAACTAAATGGCACTCAGTCACTGTCCACCTTCCTATCTGTCCTCTCCTAACACCCGACCACTATACATACCGTCAACCACGGTAACCGATCAATCCCCAGGGCACTTATAAATTATCTAGAACGTCATGGCACTCAATCCATGTTCAGTCCAGGTTTGTTAAAAACCAACACCATCAAGACAAGACCATGTCTTAAAATTGTCCCGTATCTTCTTAACGTAATTCCGCATCCAGCCGTATAACAACCACCAAGGACTTTATGAACAGGTCTACTTAATATGGACAAGTTTTATTGAGCAACTATCGTTTCTGTTTTATAACTCCACGTAATTGAACACCCACAACAAAAAAACTATTTTACTCAAAACTAATTGTAAACATGGTCAACGATAACTCAAATATAAGGACTAAAATTATTACAATTTTTGAAACTGATAATTAAAAGTGAAAATAACTGATCGAGGTAATATTTAAACAAGGCAAACTCAATGATACCACAATCATGAATAATTGGCGACACAGCACAAATCAAAAACAGGATATCTCTCCACCCCCCTATAGTTTTCAAACATCATTTATCCCTTGATATTTTTCAAAATAATATACATAATAAAATAATAATCAATTTTAACCAAGACAAAATTATATAATGTCATGGAACATTATTAGTCACTTTTACGGACTAATATAATAATACACGTAAACACAACACAACAACTCATGACCAGGCCAAAATATTGACTAAATGGCACTAAATCTTATTAATACCCCAACCGTTATATATATTCCGTCAACCACGGTATCCCCGCAACCCGAAACTACCTGATGGCTAATGCGCTGAAAACTAATCCCGGACGCAATTAATATGTCCTTTCAGCATACCTTAATGACCCAATGTGCAAATCAAGTAACCAAAGCAAAATTCAAGGCTGGTCAACAACCACTAAAATTACGGAGTTAAATTTACAACTTAATTATAAAGACCAAACTGAAAACTAGAGTCAAACTAATTGGTCAAAGTAATATGCTAATATAATCAAAATCAATTGGACATGTCGACAATACAAAACACGACACCCCTTTTTCCCAATAATTGTCGCGTGTATGGACACATATATCCCCCAACATAATGTAACATAAGACATTGACATTTCGCCACCATTCATGTGAAACCCAGTACACTATAAAAACTAAATCATAGAGACACCCTAGTATTTGAAAGCAAACCGCCAATAATTGAAATTAACTACAGCTCAGATTGCTCAATTTTTCACTAACTAGTGTGGCTATTTCAACGTACAACGATTTCCTGGAAGCTCATCCACCTACCAAGGGTAAATGTAACTCAGCCCAATTATTTTCGCACTTATTTTCTAATCTAGTTGTTTCCCCTGAATTTGTACCGACAACTATTACAACTTCCACTTCATCTCATTCTGTCAATTCAACTCACTCGTCCACCCGACGCAACCAACGTTCATTCCCCTGCATCACTACATTACTAACCGCTGGTTTTTCTCAATCCAACCCCGCAACCATCATTCCATGCTTCTCCACACAACAACTTTCTCAGACAGAGTGTCCTCTTCTTTCAATGCAATCACCACGCAATTACTATCATTCCCCTCACCAAGAACTCTTCTTCTACTCATAATAGTCTCACGCTCATCTGGCTATTTTACACAGGCTACTCAATTCCTCATCAATCTCCATCTTCTCATCAAGTTCTCCCTCTTAACCATACAGCGCTGGTTGTTACACCACTCACATTCACATGCATCGGAACACGTTCAGAAACAGCAACCAAAACCGCATACGGCTAATGGCCAGCTCAACACGTACAATCTAGCACAGTACTGTCTCTCTCCTTTATACACTAACCATCATTATCCAATTTATCAACCGCTCTTAACAACAAACCTCACTGCAACGAGACATACTAATCACGTCCTCGCTATATTCTTTTATTCCTCTGCAGCAGGCAATCTCACCTCAGCATACTTCCGCCAACAATACTGTATCTGCTTCATAAAAAGATAAACAAAACGTTAATTCAATATCTGACATAAGACTTTCACAATCCAATTACTTCTCATTTCAATTTTTCTCAATCATTCGCTCCCTTTCAAAAGCTCAAAGTTAACCTGACCCAAACAACACATTAGCTCTAGCAATCAACAATCTCTCCGTGTCAGCTTCACATTACGTCAACTAATCCAGAACGCATCACTCAACGTGAGCATCCCACTCCATCTGGCCTCTCTGGACAAGGGAAGTTTCAAACTCTAATTCGTCTACTCTCTAATCACCACAACCAAACACAAGATATTCACGCATGACACTCTCTAACCTACCTAATTCTCTATAGCAAACCACTCCTCTGAAATATAGTCAAACACACTCGATTCAGCATAAGCGTTCCGTCAACACTGCTTCAACTCTGAAGTATATCAGCCGCCCTGCCATGCGCTATTACTAAGAACCTGACATCGTTCTATCCATGCATTCCAACCAGACGGCGTTTCAACACTCCACACTTCATTCTCTAATCAACCCGACAAACACAGGTTTGTCTACATGTTTACGCACACAAGAACACCCACTACGTATCTACAACATGATCAGACAGATCACTCCGATACTCAATTACTAGTTTCTCATCAGCCTCCTCTTCAGCTCATCCTACACCACCAACTACTCAAATTATCTCAATGCGTTCCGTCACCCATCAGTTAATTCTCACTCAACTTTTCAGCCCTAATCATAGCAAAGTATCTTCTGATAATAGTGTCTCTCTTCATCTACCTCTTAATACTTAGAGCTTCCTGTAAAATATTGTGGTCGCAGCATCATATATTCTTTGATTTTCCGTGCATCATCCTCTGTATAAGTCGGGTTAATAGAAATTCCTGCTATCGCTTTCTTCCTAACAGTAGCCTGTCTTTTATTTCTTCTTGGTGGTTGCTCGTTTGCCGTATCAGTCATTGTCCCATATTGTATATATCTTCCTATCTCGTTCTCCGAATAATCACTGCCTATAGTTTTTCCACCAGTCTGTTTACTATATGCTGTAGAGAAGGAAGCAACGTCTCTATAATCCGAACCAGTACCTCTAGAATTCTTATTTATACCACCACCTTTCATGTTCCGATTAGGGATAAACTCAATGTCTCATTCTGAGGAATCTGATACAACAGTCGTGTCATCTCCTACATTTACTAATAGACTGGTTGCAGTCCTAGCCTTAACACTTTTTCTAACCTTCTTCCTGGTATTCTTAGTCTTTGTCTGTCTATTTTCCTTAATTTTAACAGTGTCTCTCTTTTCTGATTTCATCTGAGGTGGTTCGGTGATTTCTTCCGTCTTGGTTTGACCTCCCTTTTCTATTTTCTTATTTAGCTGTACTTGTATTGACTTCTCTACAGTGTCAATTTGTGTCTGTGCGTTCCTTTCTACCACTTCAATCATCTGCGTCTGTGTCTCCTGGTCTACTTTCTTTACTAATACCGTCGTTTTCTTTGCCTGTCCAACCCTAATATTGGCAAGCACTTTAGGAACAGTTGAATTCTTATTTATGTGTTCTACCCTGTCCTTCGAGCTTGACTTCAAATATTGTCTCTGTCTTTTTTCAAAACAGTCATCACGTCTTTTACTTGCGGTTGCACTGTGGGAGGGCCAACCCCATGATTTCTGTGAAAGGTTTCTCTCACGCCCATTTCTGTATCTTTGGTCATTATACAAGTTCCTGACCCTAGTTATATCTGGCTCAACGTGACTGCTTCTGTATAAAAAGTTATGTTGTCTTCTGTTTTCATTAAACAGTGACTGTCCTCGACTATTCTCATTCTTCCTTGTCGCCTCATTTTCTACATTAGTTCTACTTTGTAACCAGTATAAAAAACATTCCACCTCGCTGACTGCCTCCTTTAACTCTCCCAACCATGCAGTCACGCGTCCTAAATCTCGGTACATTTTTACCCTGTATTCTATCTCAGCCCAAAACAATATGCTTCTTAGCCAACGAAGCCTCGTCATGTGCCACGCTGCAATATTTTTAAATTACAATTATTCAATTTCTAATTAATACTAATTACCCTGCAAGTGCTGCAATATTTGTTTACATCAATTACATCAATCAGTTTTCTAATAATTAAACTTTAAAACTATACTTTACTTTAGTGACAGTTCGTTCCTCAGTTACAAGTGCGTGCTAGTTGTAATTAACTCCTTTGCTTTCTGGTTTTATGAAACGATTAGGACAGCCCTTGAATGTCAGGTGACAGGTACTAGATTAACTGCACATCGAGGGTTTTAACCGGCAGCACTTGATATTGAACGACTGTGCAGCAATGATTCAGTAGGCGGCACTTGATAACCAACAGACTGTGCAGCAATGATTCAGCCAGCGACACTTGATTAGGAACAGACCGTGCAGCAATGATTCAGCCAGCGACACTTGATAACAAACAGACGTGCAGCAATGATTCAGCCAGCGACACTTGATAACAAACAGACTGTGCAGCAATGATTCAGCCAGCGACACTTGATAACGAACGGACTGTGCAGCAATGATTCAGCCAGCGACACTTGATAAGGAACAGACCGTGCAGCAATGATTCAGTCAGCGACACTTGATAACAAACAGACGTGCAACAATGATTCAACCAGCGACACTTGATAACAAACAGACTGTGCAGCAATGATTCAGCCAGCGACACTTGATAACAAACGGACTGTGCAGCAATGTTTCAGCCAGCGACACTTGATAACGAACAGACTGTTCAGCAAGTAGAGCTCAAAAACGATTGAGAGTAGACTGGACTTCACAACAAGTAAAGCTAAAAAAAAAAACGATTGAGAGTAGACTGGACTTCACAAGAAGTAAAGCTCAAAAAACGATTGAGAGCAAACTGGACTTCACAACCAGTAAAGCTCAAAAACGATTGAGAGCAGACTGGACTTCACAACCAGTAAAGCTAAAAAAAAAACGATTGAGAGCAGACTGGACTTCACAACCAGTAAAGCTCAAAAAACGATTGAGAGCAGACTGGACTTCACAACCAGTAAAGCTCAAAAAACGATTGAGGGCAGACTGGCCATGGTTGGCCTTTTGAAAGCAATCTCTCAAGGAACGTCAAGTGTTCAATAGGGGTTTGATAACGTGCTGGAGCGTTGTGGATAGAGAAACACGAAGTCATGGCTGTAATTTCCAAGAGTTCCTTTTTATTTAGCTCAATACAGTTGACCAATTGGTAATCTATCAGTTTATCATGACCCTCGCTCCAGATGTTAACCATACGACTTGTCCCTTAAAGCTGTAGTTGGTAACTATCCTATTCTCTACCCTTACGTCACAGCGTGAACTTCCCTAGTTACCTCCCAGCGGGGTGTTCACCCGTGCATTGCTGAATACTAGACCCTTTCCCTTGCACACCTATCTAGATCCCTTATAAGAGATACTCTGTTATAAAAGTTTGTGTTGCTTTTGGAGCTTATTTGGCAAACTGTTCCCTATAACCTGCTTCATCGTATAGAAAATGTGCCATGATTTTGGCTTTCATATAGTGATAGTCTTTTCTTAATTCTTTGGGAATGGTTTCTATAACTTTTAATGGTTCCCGAGATAGACTTCTCATACAGATTATGCTCCAATCTGTCACTGGTACCTGGAAGTGTTCCATTATCGTTTCAAAATTCTGAGTAAATGCTGAGATACAGTCCCCAGTAGCGAAATTTTTCACGATCCCTTGATTGTTCTTATATTGGTTTTCTTTCCCTTTCATTTCTAGTTTTCTAGATTCTTTATCAGTGGAAGTTTCTATATCTAGTTGTTTAAGTTTCAACTGTGATTCCAGTTCTTCTCTTTTACTTTGTGCGCTGATTTCAGCTTTTCTTATTTCAGCATCTGTTTCTGCTTGTTTTTTCTTAGCAGCTAACTCTGCCTGTTTGTTTTTAGCATCTAACTCTGCCTGTTTGTTTTTAGCATCTAACTCTGCCTGTTTGTTTTTAGCATCTAACTCTGCCTGTTTGTTTTTGGCATCTAACTCTGCCTGGTTTTTGGCAAATAACTCTGCCTTTCTTAGGTCAGCGTCTCTTTCTGCTTTCTTAGCCTCTAATTCTGCCTTTCTTCTTTCAGTTTCTAACTCATTCTTTCTTCTTTCAGTTTCTAACTCATTCTTTCTTAATTCCCTTTCAGCTACTCTGTCCTGTCTTTGGACATGCTCTGCATATTTTGCCTCACTCCATTTTGTTAACTAGTCTCCGGTTAGATTTAATTTTAGTCCTAATTCAACAAATTCGTGTAATGTAGACATGGTAATTTTGCAGTTTTGTTACACTGGTTTTATACAAAAATATTTATACTATGTGATGAAATGCAGTACATGCACAGTATACAATAGTGAAGAAAATCTTTATCAGATAAGGCCTGATCCTCTACAAAAGTATATAAGGAAATAAATACTCAAGTGTCGATGGGGCTTTGAACTATGGAAGTCTGTTAGTAACTGCACCAGAGAAGGGCTGTTTGGTCTTCTAATAAGATGACTTTAGTACTTTATAATTACAGATGAAAAACCTGTTTCTTTGGGAGAGAGAAAATATTAGTATGTGTATGCTTTTGTGGTGTATGCGTTGTCAACTAAGTGTTTATAGGTTTGTATGCAGTCAAGTATGGATGTATTTTCGTCTCGTCGTAGGTTCAGATTTATGGACATTTAGTATAGCTTGCTCGCTGCTGCTTTCATTCGTATCTTAGAACATTCTTCAAGTCATCACATTTCATATCATCAAATAATGTATATATCTGTAATCTTTCTCACGCTCGACTGCTTAACACACACGTATTTCTCAACTGTTCAAAGTCGGTCAAGATTTTTCACGCTCACTGCCTTCACACACTATCTTACAACGTCGCTCGTTTTTCCTTCAACTGACACGATCTCAGTGTTCAAGCCGGATGAGATACCCACGCTCACTGCCTTCACACATACATCTCTGCATCTGGTTCAAAAGAAAAGCCGGATGATGCGCCCACGCTCACTACCTGTCAGGATCTTACTAATTACTGACAATGGCTCATGTTTTCTGACAGGGAGTGAAGCACATTCATACACTACGAATGATTGTACGAAACACACGGTAACGTAACTGAAACATTTTAATGACACTCTTCCATATCATGCTGCGCTCACAATGTCATTTACAGATGCATATCTACAACATACAAGTTCAACAATGCATAGAATAGTACACTCACTCAATCTCTACAGAGCACACAAGCTTTCGTACATCAAGCGTTGAATAATACATCAAATACATGCACCACTTTCTTCCATGTCCGTCCAGTCTCGAAGTCGTCGGCAGTCTGAGCTACCCGCGATGGTTTCTTGTTGGCCCTGCTTCTAGTTCTCATGCGCGTCGTGCAGCACGCTGACCACTTGCCATACACTGCGTAGTAGCTGCTAGTTGAGTTCACGGTCGTACTAGGTCGTCGTCGCCAGGCGATGGCGATGGAGATTCTGACAGTATTGTTATATTTGTGGAGTTACTTGCTGGATGAATTTCACAAGACTAGTCAATCACTGCACGACCCCCACATTAGTCTAGATGTATGTAGGAAATTGTATGCTTCACTTTCGGATTTTGTTAAAGGTTCCAGGGATCTTTTCGATCATTTTGAAGAAGAAGCAAAGAAAAAATTGCCTGATGTTGATTACAAGAAAAGAAGATATAGAAGAAGGCATATCATTGATGATGAAGATGATGCTTTAGAGAACCTTGAGCCAAGAGACAAGTTCAGAATCAAAACATTTATGCCTGTGATGGATGCATTAGAGTCAAGTCTGGCACAGAGGGCCTCGGTATACAATGATGCTGCAAAAAAGTTTTCATTCTTAACAAAACTAGCAGCTACAGAAGAAGAGATTCATGAAGGAGTTAGTGCTTTATGCCAAACATATCCTGAAGATGTGGACATGAATCTTGTAGGAGAAGTCAAGCATTTTCATCAATATGTTAGACATAGTCAAGCCCATAGTTCAGCGGAACAAGATAGTCTCATACATCAGGATCTGTATAGGGTAATATTTAACGATCGTGTCCAATCAGCATTCCCTAATGTAGAAGCAATTTTGAAATTGTTTCTTAGTATGATGGTTGCAAATTGCTCTGGAGAAAGATATTTTTCTCAGCTGAAGAGGATAAAAAATGAATTTAGAACAACAATGACTCAAGATAAATTATGTTCCCTCAGTCCCATGTACATAGAAAGTGACAAACAACGCAGTTCATAATTTGATGATGTCATCAGTGACTTTGCTCTGGCAAAGGCAAGAAAGAAAATATTTTAGTTTAATATAATTCCTTAATCCTTATAACATGTTTCAAGTTATTAGATAATAAGCTTATGTAAATTGTGCCTTTTAAAATAACTTTTGTTTCTTTTTACCAGTGTTTGTATTTTTAAGTTTGCTATGAATAAAAATGATTTTAAGTTAAATATTTATTATTTACAGGAGACAAATGAACATCGTAAACTGATTGGAGAAATTAGACGTAGACAGTCAACATTTTTTGGACATGTTATGAGAAGAAATGGATTGGAGAACTTAGTGACAACTGGCAAGATCGAAGGGAACAGACCAAGAGGAAGACCGAGCGGAAAATACCTGGATGGCTTGGCCACATGGCATGGACGAGACAGGAACACTGAGCTTATCCACGACACTGGTGATCGAGTGAAATGGCGAGTCATGACCGTCCACGCTTTCCGGCATGGCACATGATTGATTGATTGATTTATTATTTCACTATCAATATACTTCTTAGTTGTATTTCAGTTTAACCCTCTAGGTATCCGGAAAATCATATTTGTCACTGACATAGAATAGCTGAACTTATAAAGGGCCCCATATTTCAAATAGCTTAGGGCCTTATCAAGTCTAAATTCGGCCCTGGAGGGAACACTATAAAGTAAGCCTTACCACTTTTAATTTCTATAGATTTGTTTGTCATGATCATGTCATGTAGATAATCATGTTCGGCCATGTTTAATCGTCTCACACTATCACCAGAGTCGTGGATCAGCGTTGTGTTCTTGTCTCGATTATGTCACGTGGTCTATCCATCTAGATAATTATTTCTCTGCCTTCCTTTTGTTCTTTCCACCACCATCTTGCAGGTTGTTACTAAATTGTCTAGTTCTTTTTTTTTTCCTAATTAATAACGTGTCCAAATAATCTTGACTGTCTACGTTTAATTTCTCCAATACGTTTATGGTTTTAATTTTTTCCTTGCAACTTCGGGGGAAAACACAAAAACAAAAGCAACAAACTTAAATTAAACCAAGGGACATAACGACCTAACATATCAAGGGGCATTACCCAATCTAAACATATTTTTAACACTTACAGTTCTAAAAAACTAGTTGTTTAATTTTTCTTTAGTTTTATTTATAAGTTAACCTTGAAATCAATTTCGCAATATTTAAAATTATATACGTTAAAGAAAAATAAACAGCGTTTTAACACAACTGATCAATTACTTAGTTACATTGCTATATAGGAAAGTCATTTTGATAACTTGCGTTCATTGCTTTTCTAGAATAATACATATATTACATTTATCACTTCCTAGCGTAATCTGAAAAAGTTATAATTTTGACTGGCCTTTGACAGGCCAAATACACTGTGACTGTTTTATTTTATTTCTCGACCTTTTGGCTAATGTCAGTTTATTATCTGTACTGGTTCTCGCAAGGGCCACATGCAGAGGCGGTTATCATAATGACACACAGAGACGTGCGGAGTTGATGGAGAGGCTCTGTCCCATGTGGAACAATGAGACTTCATTAAAAACAAAACCACAACAATCGCCTTCAAATTATCGAGCGTTGGGCTAAGATCAAAGTGTAGTCATCTACACTTGATCTGGCCAGGGTCAATAGCAGGGTGGTCATCTGAACGACACACGGGGAAGTGGAACCTTATGGGGAGACTGGCCACTGTGAAACATTGCGCTCTTATTTTTTTTTTTTTTAAAGTTTTTTACACGGACATACGTCATTCACGTTCATTGCTAGAAAACCCACTGCTGGGCGAGGTCACAGCAGGTCTTCAGTCGTCAGAAGCAGCCATACCTCCCACCCACTCCCCCCCCCCCACCCCCCTAGACCAGTACCTCGCGTCAATTACGTTCCTCACACTTCCAGGGGGAGGATTTTCCGTTCTTCTCCTGTCGTGTGCTCAAACTCTGATATCCAGGAGAATGTGTTTTTGTTAAATGTTTTTTGTCTACACTCTCATACTCATGTCTGCCTCTCATCTGCCGTCATCTGTTGTTAATTGATATAGGTGAAAACACTATTGACCTGCACGCGTGGCTTTCCATTCACGTTAATTTTATAAATTGGCTTGGTGCAATATTACTGGAGATTTATTTCTTCTTGCTTCCTGCAATCAGATTCCTTCTATTCGACATTATTTCAAAATTTTGAAAACTTCAGTTTTATCTTTGGATTGTTTATTCGTTGTCCACATTTTCTAACATAAAATAGACGTTAGTCGTCGCACCAACTTCACGACAAATGGTTACCCCATACAGCTCCATTTCTGTGGTCTGTGAACATCACACAATGTACTCCTCACTGTGAGAAGTGGAACAGACAGCAGTTCCGACAAACCAAAAGCGCGCACACGCATACATGCATACGGCTAATTCGCGAATGCCAACACAACAGTCCGCCAAAATAATGAATGTTTATTCTTGATAGAAACAAACAGTCACTAGAGAACTAACAGTTGTACAGACATTATTCTCAAGGCAAAACCTGCTAACTATTGACATCTGATGTCGAGAAATCTCAGTCAGATACTAAAAAGCAAGTGAGCTCATATATCACTATCACACATACTGAAACATCAAGCTGTACCTATACTCACACAACGATATATAATAAATAGCATATTTAAACCAACCCTATGTTGCCAATGTCAAACTTGGACATCAACTAAACCACACGCAGAATCAATATCTACGAGATGAGGGACTAGAGAAGAGCTGCCAACTCAACTTTCCGATACCGAGAAAGAAACTGTGTTATCAGACAGACAGTGGGATCAACACCTTGAGCCACATATATTGAAATGCAGAAGATCAAGTGGTTCAGCCATCTCGTTAGAATGCAATATCACCGGTTACCAGCACTAGCGCTAGATCAAAGATTATCTGATACGAGAGCAAAAGGACATGGGAGGAAAAATATGGATTGACAACATCAAATAGATTATACAATCACACAGAATGACACTGTACTATTCCACATTTTCGACGCTGGAACGGGAACTAATTCTCCCTACGGCGCTTGACAGCAAAAGTGGAAGGTGATGATGATCACGTATCAGGTCTCTTACTTAACACCCTATTTCATCATGACCCCTCCCACTTCCCCACCCCTCTTCGCGGTTTACCCACGTCACATATTTTTTTTTTAATACTTAAGACCCAAACAGTAGATTGCACAGTTTATTGTCATTTTGGATTTCACTGCAGTGTCAGAAGTCACACATCAAGAAAATCGACGAATACTTCAAGCTGAAATATGCAACACACATATTCCCATGGTATTTTAAAGTGCCTTTCGGTAATTTTCAACGAAATATCAACACTTGTTGGTTACACAACAATAGTTTCAGAGTACGAATCGCACATTCTTCAACGGATGCTTTTATTTATTATCAAATCTTGGCAGCACTAAAACAAAAACGAAGAGAATTCAGCCACGGACAGGTAATGATCCCTGATCATTGCTTTGATAAGGAAAGAAACCAGTACCCAGACCTTTGCCCAGATAATCAAAGAAATGAGAGTCCCAGCATCGAAGCTATGAAGCTAAGCCTTGCCACTTTCTATGTTAGTTGATTTGTTAGTGTAACATGCCTAGGTTCATTAACATTACCGGCCCTGAGAAATAATAGACGGAAGTAAAATGGGGCTTGGTGGTATGTCCCCGGAAAGGGCAAATAAGAAGATAGACAGGGAAGGTTGGAGGCAGTGAGTTTAAGGGGGAGTCGAGGAGGCGTCAGCCCACTTGTGTGGTTGTGAGGCAGACAGTTTTAGGCTGGGGAGTAGTGTTATGTGGAGTCAGGAGATTAGACAGTTGAGTTTTGGGACCCGACAGTGGAGGTCGGCGGTCTGGGAAATGGAAGGATAGCGGAGTTAGCGAGAGAACTCCACCCTGTATTTTTCAGTGATAGTCAGTTGAAGTTTAGACCGAGAGAGGGTCGGATAGTTAGTTCATGCCTAGACCCAGAGTGGATTGGATCGAGTGAGTTCGGGCTGGGAAAAGTGGCTGGTTAACTGTGGTGGTGGATGAGATTAAGTAGGCCTGGAAAAGGCAGTGTTATTCTAGTGTTAGGTTGTGAGGAGGATATATTCGGGAATTCCTGTTACTGGATTTATATCCATCGATCCATCATGTGCCATGCCGGTAAGCGTGGGCGGTCATGTTCTGCCATCTCACTCGATCACCAGAGTCGTGGATCAGCTCAGTGTTTCTGTCTCGACCATGCCACGAGGCCAAGCCATCCAGATATTTGCGTCACCAAGTTCTCCAATTCATTTCTTCATATAACATGCCCAAAAATTTTTGACTGTCTGCGTCTAATATCTCTAATCAGTTTACGATCTTCATTTGTTTCTTGAAGGACTTGTTCATTGGTCTTTCTGACTGTCCATGGCATTCTTTGAATTTTCCTCAGAAACCACATTTCTGCAGCCATCAGATGTTTTTTCAGCTTGACTGCTCATTGTCCAAGCTTCACATCCGTATAAAATTACAGGTTCTATGTAACACCTAAACACTCTTTTTCTCGTTTCAATTGACATCTTTTTATTGGTCAATATGTTTTTCATCTTGCTAAAGACTACTTTTGCCATGGCGATTCTTGTTCTAATCTCTTCAAGGCATCTCCCATCAGATGTTATTACTGTTCCGAGATAATTGTACCTGTTCACTTGTTGAAGAATATTCCCATTTACTTGTATATTACATTGTGGTATTTCGTTCTTCGTATTTCGTTCTTCCTAGTGACGACCATAATCTGTGTCTTTTTACAATTTAATTCTAACCCTCGTTGTTCACTGTGTGTAACAACCGCATCTACTAAATGTTGCAGATCCTGTTCATTGTCTGCAATCAAGACTGTATCATCTGCATATCTAATGTTATTGATGCATTGTCCCCCAATGTTGATTCCTTCCATATCTTCAATATTTCTGAAAATACTTTCACTGTACAGAGAAAACAGATCTGGAGACATTACACATCCCTGTCTCACACCTCTCTTAATAGGCTCATATTGACCTACTTCATTATCAACTCTTATGGCAGCTTGTTGTTTCCAATATATGTTTTTTACAAGTCTAAGGTCTTGTCCATCAATTTGTTGATCTTCAAGCATCCTTATCATGTCGACATGTCTCACTTTATCGAAAGCTTTTGTATAGTCAATAAAGCAAAGTTGTAGATCTTTGTTTACTTCAATAGATCGTTCGATTAAGGTTCTCAGTAAATACACAGCATTTACTGTACCCTTTCCTTCTACAAACCCACATTGTTCTTCTCCTATTTCAGGTTGTATTTTCCTCCTAATTCTTTGCATGATAGTTCTTAGCAAAATCTTCTTGATTTGACTCATTATACTAATTGTTCGATGTTGATCACATTCCAAGGCTCCTGATTTCTTTGGGATTGCAATAAATACAGAGTTGCATAATTCATGAGGTATATTTCCAGTATCATATATTGTATTAAGCAGACTGGTAGCTTTATCTATTCCATATTCTTCTAAAGCATTAATCATTTCTGTTGTGACGCTGTCTGAACCGGGGGTCTTGCCATATTTAATATGGTTAAGAGCATTCTGAACTTCCATCTTCAAAATTGCTGGTCCTTCATTATTATTTTGAACATCGTAGTGTTCGTCTCTGTTGTCGTCATAAAAGTTTTTCACGTAATCTGAAATTTATATATGTTGTGTGTTTCTGTGTTCATTCATCATTAAAGGTATATTATGTGCGCAAACTCAATTTTGTTCACTGACTGGTGGATGTGTGCTGCAGTGGCGACTTGTGGTGTGAGACATGTGGCTAGCTCAGCTTCCACTCTGCAGTAATATAGAAGGAGTATTAGGACCTAGACAACGACCAATCTCATTCTGTTTCTAAAGAGATTGTGACAGTTAGTCATCATCATGTGCCATGCCGATAAGCATGGGTGGTCATGTTAGAAATGTAGCTTCTTAAAAGATTTTACTGCAGTTTCTTTCATGTGGTTATTTCCTTGTGCAAAACCTAAACATCATTTATAAAAAAACATATGACTCTAGCAGTGTTTATTAGTAACAATATTCCGTTTTAATTATGTTTTCTAGATCCGGTTGCTACTATAACTATGGTTATCATAATCAAAACAAAATATAATGCACATGGTAAGAAATCTTAAAACGGTGCTTCGCTTATTTAATTATATATATATATATATATATATATATATATATATATATATATATATATATATATATATATATATATATATATATATATATATTTAAATTTAAAGCATGCCCAGATTATCGTAACAACAAGATAGCATAATTTATGAGTAGACACCGAATTTATTAATAATTCTCTTCAAACAACTTCAGAAGAGATCACATAATCAAAATAATTAAGGTAAGGGATAAAACGACTTAAATATTAAGGGACATTACTTAATCTAAAATATTACACTTACAATTCTGGCAAATTCGTGTTAATATGACTTTAATTTCATTTTGCAAATCAACCTTTGCTGCCATTAATTAGCACTTTAAGTTATATATGTTGAAGAAAAATAACAGCCTATTAGCACAGGTAATTATATTATAGTGGGGCTGCGTGGTCTCGAGGTGTGGTGTCCGCCTCGAGTTCTGGAGGTCCCGGGTTCAAGCCCCGGTGTGATCCGGGATTTTTTTCTCGTGGACTTCTAATAATAAACATTTGTTTATGGGCCCGGGCCCTTGCTCTTTATTTAATGCCCAGTCTTTTCAGCACATCAAACACGGAGTAGGAGACAAGACCTCACGCAGCTACCTCGACGGCGAACAGCCTGACGGTGTAACCCTCCCACCTGAGACTCGCGACCATGTCATTGTACTTCTCTGTCTTGTACAGGTGTGCTCCTCAACATTCGATTCGTACGGGACGGTCAGGTCAATCAGCGTTAGCTGGTTGGCTGACGAGGAGCTAAGCACAATGTCAGGTCGCAAGCAAAACCTTCGGATTACCTCAGGGTAATTGCCATGGTCCTTTAGGTCTACGGTCAGTTGCCAGTCCCTCGCACCGTCGAAGACGGTAGCAAGCGGCAAGTCATCAGCTTTACCATCTAGTTCTACCATCAGAATAGCATCTGCTTCAGCAAAGCTTACTATTCGTTCTTTATGTGTGCTAAACATGAAATAAATTATGCATTCTGTTGGGGTTTCATGAGTGTTTACAACAGAATGAAAAGGGGGTTCAAGGGTCAACAAAAAATGTCAAACATTGATTATGGTATCTGGAAGAAGTGCCCCGTCTGCCCCGATGGCTTCAAGAAATGCCTCGTTCACAATGTCCATGAACTGGAAGTGCTACTGATGTAGACCCGCACATCCTTGTTAGTGATTGCACTCAATGTCTCCAACAGAAAGAGGACAGCATTTCTTGAGGGTGCCCAGCAGTTGGCCATTAATGTGACGAACCCCAGTGCTGGCCTCCGATCCACAATGTACTCGTTGCAATTGATATTGCTGTATTGGACAGCTTTTTTTCAGCTTCGAAATGGCTACCTTTGCCGTAAGGGTTCTTGTTCTAATCTCTTCAATGCAATTCCCGTAAGATGGTATTATAGGTCCAACTTAGTCGTACCGATTCACTGTATGAAATGACGAGAGATAGTTGTACCGATTCACGCTATTAATCGACGATAGATAGTTGTACCGATTCATTCTATGAATTGAAGAGAGATAGTTGTACCGATTCACTGTATGAAATGACGAGAGTTAGTTGTACCGATTCACTGTATGAAATGACGAGAGATAGGTGTACCGATTCACGCTATTAATTGACTAGAGATAGTTGTACCAATTCACGCTATTAATTGACGAGAGATAGTTGCACCGATTCACTCTATTAAATGACGAGAGATAGTTGTACCGATTCATTCCTCGAATGGACGAGAGATAAGTGTACCGATTCACTCTTTGAATTGATGACAGATAGTTGTACCGATTCACTCTATGCATTGACGAAAAATTATTTATTATATCCTTGTACAAAAGCTAAACGTGATTTTTAACAATATATCTCTAGCAGTGTTGATTAGGTACACTATTCCTTTTTCTGTATATTTTCTACCGATATTACTGCTCCAACTAACTCTAATTATCATAATCAAAACCAAACATTATACACATAATAAGAAATCATAAAATGGCCCTTCGCTTGTTTATTTTCTTATTTTTCATTTAGAGCATGCCCATATTGCCATATCATTAGGCTAGCATAATTATTGAGTGGTGACCGAATTTAAAAAACAATTCTGTTCAAACAACTCCGGGAGATAACCCATGAACAAACGGAACACAAAAAATCAATTAAGATATGGGACATAACATTTATTTTATAATCTTAAGGGACGTTATTCAATCTAATAATATTTCTAATCTTAACAGTTTTGCCATTTTTCGTTATTTACATTGATTGATTGATTGATTGATTTAGGAACCGACATCACAGCATTCGGGGCATTTCCATAAGCGCTCCGTCCCCATCCTCAACAGCCAGCGAAGAGATCCAACACTAATAGTGCCAGTAGCAATCTGATTTTATGTCCGTCTCATCTTTCCTCTGAGCATCGAGCGTAGGCCAGATCCTCTCGTCACACCTTGCTGCCTCATTCTTGCCAGACTATGGTGATCCATTTATAGTTAATTACATTTGCACATCAACCTTTGCTGGCATTCCCTAATACTTTGAGTTATTAGGGTTAAAAAAAACATAAACAGCGTATTAACACAAATAATTATATTATTTAGTTATGTTCTTGCACAATATATTTTAATAATCTTCTTTCCTGGCTTTCCTAGAATAATATATATTTGACTGTAGTATACCATCAATTACCTCATCTTTCCTATAAACATTAACATTTTTGGCAGGCCTTTGAGAGGTCATTCAATAGTCACCTTTAAATCGCTTCTCAGCCTTTTGGTTAAGGTGATCAAATGACAAATAGGGACGTAGAAACCTAGTGGGGTGGCTCTCGCGAGAGCCCTTATTTGTATAAAAATCACAATCAAATAAATACACACACAATAAGTTTTGATACACGGACATATGTAATCCATGTTCACTACTAGAACATCCACCGCTAAGTGAGCTCACAGAAAGGGAACACTGCAGAAAATGGAGAACACTGCAGTATGTCGTCACAGTGGGAAAGTTAGAGCGGAGGAGAGGCAGTGGGAACCAAGATAGAAAATGCTGTGCAGTTTGAGATCATCACATGGAGAAACATCCACATTAGAAATGAGTGGCAGCACACGAGACCGAAGTCTATGCACATAAATGATTACCTTCACAACACGGCGAGGACCATAAGAAGAAGTGAGATAAACGATTGAAAAGTTTCAAAATGCATGCACTCTCATATTGGCACCTTGCCGTCTTGACAGACGATAGTTTGTGCTTCAAAAAGGCATAATAACTTTTACCCATGGCGGAAGTGAATGTGACTGAAAAGGCCAATTCGCGCTGTAAATGTCCGTTCACAGTGGGTACATGTGAACACGTGGTCATTTCCAACATCATGCACCATCTTACGTCTCTCCCGCTCGATGTGTGACTTATCTGCAATAGTTTTCTCCTGTGTCTTTATTCCATTTCTGATGATTGCCCTCCATGCAACACGTTCAGCGACGACTTGCTCCCAATGTGCATTATCAATGCCTGTATCATTCATGCCCCGCTTACACACGTCTTTGTATCGTAGTAGAAGCCGACCCTGAGATCTCTTACCCATCTGTAATTCACCAAAAAAGATGTACTTTGGTATTCCACCATCATCCATCCTCCTAACATGTCCTATCCATCTAAGTATACGAAGACTGAGCATGGAATAAACCGTCACGCAACCTGATCTTTCCAATACTTCATTATTTGTGATTTTGTCTTGCCACTTAATACCAAGAATTCTTCGCAGACACCGCATATGAAAGCTGTTTAAACGTTTCTCTTGACGTGAGTAAGTTGTCCAGGTTTCACTGCCATAAAGAAGAGTACTAAGGACACAGGCTTGATAGACAAGGACTTTTGTTTTGGCAGTAAGCTTCCTGTTCTCCCAGACTCTTTTTCTTAACCTGTTCTTTGTTGTTGCTGCCTTACCAATCCAGATGTTGATTTTCTGATCTAGGGATAATTTGTTATTTACCACTGATCCTAGATATGTAAAATGGTCTACCATCTCTAGTTCGGCGTCGTCAATAAAGATTGATGGTACCCCATGTGTACCTTGTGACATAATCTGTGTCTTCTTTTTGCTAATTGTTAAACCAAATTCAGAACAAGCATTGGAGAATGCAGATCAGTACCCTCCTAATTTTGCTCTTGGCCTTCAATCTCTGAGCATTGTAGAGGCCGCCATCTGAGGTGAGTGAATGTAAATCACCACCATCCTGATCACGAAAGGCATGTTTCAGAAGAAGTGAAAAGTATATTCCAAATAGGGTGGAACCTAGTACACAACCTTGCTTAACTCCACTCTTGATTTCAAACTCTTCAGAAGTTGCACCATCAAACTTGATTACACCCTTCATGCCTGTGTGGAACGATTCCACAATGGACAGAAGAGTTGGTGGGCAGCCAATCTTCTTTAGTGCCTTGAACAGACCCTCACGACTGACCAAATCAAATGCCTTTGTGAGGTCGATGAAGGCAATAAACAGTGGTTGATTCTGTTCACGGCATTTTTCTTGCATTTGTCGCAATGAGAATATCATATCAATGGTAGACCGCTTCTGTCGAAAGCCACACTGTAATTCGGGGTAGACTTGATCTCCTAGGAATGAAGTCTGCGCATAACAATTCTTGCAAATACTTTTCCAACAATACACAGAAGTGAGATACCCCTATAGTTGTTGCAGTCGCTCCAATCGCCCTTGTTCTTGTACAGTGTTATGATGCTTGAATCTTTGAAATCCTATGGGACTTGTCCTTCTCGCCAGCATAGCTCTATTAGCTGGTGGATCTGTAGAGTGAGTGTGTCTTGCCCACTCCTGATAACCTCTATTGGAATCCCATCCTTACCTGGAGCATTGCCAGATGCAAGTTCATTTATAGCACACTTAACTTCTGATATGGTGGGAAGTGTGTCCAGGTGGTCAAGAGTTGGTAGAGCCTCTATGTCGTTGAGGGCATCATCCGCTAGTTTGGTCTCACTTGCGTAAAGCTCCAAATAGTGTTCTACCCATCTGTCCATCTGCTGTTTCTTATCAGTTATGATTTCTCCAGTCAAGGTTTTCAATGGTGCACTTCTTTTGATCATTGGACCACAGGCTTTCTTTATTCCTTCATACATGCTTCTGATGTTTCCCTTATCACTTGCGATTTGAATGGACTCACATAACGTGATCCAATAATCATTTGCACACTGCCTGGCAGCCTTTTGTACATCCTTCCTAGCATGCTTTAGCTCACTCAGAGTGTTACGCGTTGGTCATTCCTTTTTCTTAAGAGAGCTATCTTCTTCTTATATATCAAGGGCTGCAGAGTCTGGTTGTTTGCCTCAAACCAGTTCTGCCTCTGATGATCCACAGTGCCGCAAACCCCTACAGCAGTTTTATAAAGAGTTTCCTTAAGTTGACCACTTTCCATTTACTGTACAATTTTCTGGTCTAACAGTGAAAGCGTCTTCAAGTTGCTGTTGAAACTGAAAGCACTTTTCAGGATCATGAGTGTTAGTAATATTTATCCTGGGGCTAGATTTCTGTTTAGCTGTGAAGATTCTCTTTGGTCTCCGTCTAACCCTTGCAACAACCAAAGAATGATCGTATCACAGTCAGCACTGTGGTAACTTCGAGTCAATGATATATGGTTCAGATGTTGATGATGAAGTCCAGCTGGTGCCAATGGCCGGATCTTGGATGTTTCCATGTGACCTTATGCAGCCCTTTTGTTATAAAAAGGAGTTTGTAATACATATGTCATTTCTGGTGCAATGCTCCAACAGCCTTTGCTCATTGTCATTCATGCGACCGATGTTGTATTTCCCAAGGCAAACTGGCCATGAACTTGAGTCGTTGACCACACGAGCATTGGAATCACCGAGCATATAAATGTAGTCAGATTTTGAAACTGCCTTGATCATGAGTCTAACTCCTCATAGAATGAATCCTTCACATCATCAGAGGAATCGAGTGTCGGTGCATATGCAGTAATAATGGGGGAAAAACCACAAGAGGTTGCCAAGCGCAGGGATAAAAGTCTTTCATTTCCTCCTGCTGGAATTTCAAACATTCCCAGTAGTGAATTCTTCATTGCAAAGCCCACACCGTGTTGCCTTTTTTTTTCTGCCTGCCCTCTACCCTTCCAAAAAAAAAGGTGTAGTTGTTTTCTTTGAGTGACCCTTCCTCAGCGAGGCGAGTCTCCTGCAGGCCAGCAATATCAATGGTAAAACGATTGAGATCGACATCAATCACAGCCGTTTTTCTCACACCGTCAATATTGGTCAAGTCAATGGAATATATATATATATATATATATATATATATATATATATATATATATATATATATATATATATATATATATATATATATATAAATCTTATAATACGAATATACATAATTCGAGTGAAAGTAGATGGTAATTTCCATTGACTTCGTCACAGATATTAACATCCAAAAAACGAAAACTATGATAATTAGCAGTGGAAAGGACAGATCATCGATGAACATCACAGTAAACGGGGAGATAATAGAACAAGTAACACGTTTCTTTTATCTCGGACATATAATAACACATGATGGTAGAAGTTAGATAGAAATCAAAAAGAGAATAAGAATGGCCAAAAATGCTTTCAACGGCATGAAATCAGTATTTACATCTAGAGAGATTAACAACGCATTAAAAATGAGTATTGTCAAATGTAATGTTACGTAGATTCAGCAATACTGTTTGGCGTGAAAGATTGGACATTGTACAAGCGACCAGGAAGTCGAATAGAAAGAAGCTTTGCAGATGTGAATATACATACGAATATGTCGTATTTCATGGAAACAAAAACAATGAAATACATAGGGTCTAGAAAAACTGGGAATGAAAAGAGTGTTGATGAAAGGAGAAAAAAAAGAGGTAAGTGAAATATTTCGGTCACGTTAAAAGGCATAATTCTTCTTCTTCTTCAGAATTCCGAGCCAGTGAGGTTCTTTGCTACAGATAAAAGCCGTTTCCATAATAGTCTTATAAAAACCATACTGGAGGGTAAGGTTGAGGGCAAACGAGCAAGAGGTAGACAACGATGAAAGTGGGAAAATAACATCAAAAGATGGACGAATATCAATCTGATAGAATGTACAGTCAGGGCGAGAGACAGACAGTGTTGGAGATCTATTGCAGTCAACCTTCATTGAGGTCACGACACCTGATTGACTGGCCTACTGCTGAGAGGGCTCAAAGCAAGTCTGCAGTATTCAGAAGTAGCCAGCCCCCCCCCCCCCCCCCCCCCCCCCCCCCCCCCGGTCCGTTAGGTTCCTCACACTTCCCGAGGGAGGGTATTCCCGTTAAACCTTTTTACTGCCGTGCGCTCGCATCCTGATTTTTAGCTTCCACCCATCCATCCATCCATCCATCCATCCATCCATCCATGCATCCATCCATCCATCCATCCATCATGTGCAATACTAATAACCGTAGGCGGTTTTGCCATCTCACACGGTCACCAGAATCGTGGATCAGCACCGTGTTTCTGTCTCGACCATGTCACGTGGCCAAGCCATCCAGGTATTTACTTCTCTGTCTTCCCCTTAGTCTCTTCCCTTCGATCTTGCCAGTTGTCACCAAGTTCTCCAATTCGTTTCTTCTCATAACAATAACATGCCCAAACAATTTTGACTGTCTCTAATCAGTTTACGATCTTCATTTGTTTCATGAAGGACGTGTTCATGTTTTTTTTTTTTTCTGTCTGTCCATGGCATTCTTTCCACAGCCATCAGATGTATTTTGCAGCTTGTCTGCTCATTGTCCACGCTCCACATCCATACAAATGTACAGGTTTTTTGTTTTTTGTAGCTTGGAGGCGCTTTAACCGCTGGAGGCTGTTATCCGACAATAACCTTGCGGACGTGTCATGAGAAAGGGAACATGCAGTATGTCGTCACAATGGTAAAGTTAGAGCAGAGGTGAGGCTGGGGGGGGGGGGACGAACGAACGAACGAACTTTATTTTAACAGGGTTAAGAACTAAGGACACAGGTCCACCTAAAGAGAGACGATGCTGGCCAGTTAAGCATCATGGCATGGAGAAATATCAACACCAGAAAGGGGTGGCAGCACACGTGACACAAGGCTGTGTATAGACATGATCGCCTTCGCCAGACTTTGGGATATTGTATCGGAAGTCCAAACCATAATACATTGTAAAGATAGCACTTAATCGCTATTAATTTTAATTGGTAATTAAAATGTTATCAGTTATCAGTTATCACTTATCAGTTGGGGTATCTCCATTGCACTCCGGACAGGTCCATAGGTGCCCAGATTCCCCCCCCCCCCCCACCCTACCAGCATATGCATCAACGTTCGGTGGCTAATAGTGCCAGTTCTGTGTTGGTTGACGAGAAATGACGTAATTTAAATGTATTTGATATAAGGATCTGTTTCATATTGTTGCATTCTTCTTTTTTTTTTGGGGGGGGGGGGGGGGGAGGTTGTTGTTGTTCTCGCTCTCTGTGAACTCAAGCGTAGTCCATAAACGCTACTATTAGTATCAATGGACCTAATTTTGCTCGTGGATTCATTCATCGCGTGTCATGCCGATAAACGTAGGCAGTAATGTTTCTCCATCTCACACCATCATCAGAGTAGTGATTCAGCTCAGTGTTCTGGTCCCGACCATACCACATGGCCTCACCATCCAGGTATTTACTTCTCTGTCTTCCCCTTGTACTCTTCCTCTTGATCTTGCCAGTTGTTACCAAGTTCTTCAATTTATTTTTTCTCATAACGTGACCCAAAAAAAAACATTGACTATCTACGTCTAATTTCTCTAACCAGTTTACGATTTTTATTTGTTTCTTTTAGAGCTTGGTCAATGGTTTTTCTCCCTGTCCATGGTATTCTTTGCATTTTCCTCTGAATCTACATCTCCACTGCCATCAGATCTTTGCCTGCACTTCTGCTCACTGTACAAGATTCACACCCATATTGTAGACGATCTATGTAGCAAGTCAACACTCTTTTTCTCGTTGCAATTGACATCTTGTTATTGGTCAGCATATTTTCCATCAAGAAAAATGCAGCTTTGCCATAGCGACATTTGTTCTGGTGTTTGTATTGTACCTCCCATCAGATGTTATGACAGTTCCGAGATAGTTGTGGTGAGTGTCTCTATGAATTCACGGCACGTGATTTTAGGCATTGTTCGGCTAGAAATTTAGTACTATAGATTTTACTTCAGTTTCTTTCATAGGATTATATCCTTGTACAAAAGTTAAAGGTAATTTTTTTTAATATGTCTCTAGCAGTGTTTATTAGGTACACTTTTCTTTTTTCTGTATATTTTCTATCGATCTGATTGTCAGTACTAACGCTAATTATCATAATCAAATTAAAATATTATGCACCTGATAAGAAATAGTAAAATGGAACTTCGCTTGTTTATTTTCTTATATTTTTTTATTTAAATGGAGCAATTCCAGATTATCATAACAAATAGCTAGCACATTAGTTGAGTGGTCACCGAATGAATAAACAATTCTATTGAAATAACTTCGGGGGAGGCCACATAAACAAATGAAGAAATAAATTAAATTAGGGACGGAGCATAGTGACTTAACACATTAAGGAACGCTACCTAAACTAAAAATATTGCTCACATTTACAGTTCTGGCAATTACTTTGTTAATTTTTCGTTAATTTCATTTGTAAATCAACTTTTACTACTATTCCTCAATATTTTAAGTTATACATCTAAAGAAAAATAAACAGCGTATTAAAATTAGTAATTTAGTTACATATATTGTGCACAATACAATTTTATAACCGGTTTTCCTGTCGTTTCCCGAATAATACATATAACTTTAGTACACCCATCCTGACATTACAGGATATATTACCAATGATTAAGTTTTTGGCAAGCCTTTGAAAGGCCAAATAATGTTTAGGTATTTCATTTCTCAGCTAAGATCAAAGTGTAGTATCTGCACTTGATCTGGCCAGGTCGAAATGCAGAGGCGGTCATCCTGAGGACCTTATGTGGCGGCTCTGGCACCTGTGGAATCACCGAAACTTTGTTTCAAAAAAAGCAACAACGATCGCCTTCAAATGATCGACCTTTGGGATAAGATGAAAGTGTAGTCATATACACTTGATCTGGCCAGGGTCAGCAGCAGGGGCGGTCATCTGAATGACACGCGGGGACGTGGAAGTTATTATACACGGGTACAGGGGCGTCACTAGGGGGTGCGGGGGGTGCGGGCCGCACCGGGTGACACCATCAAGGGGTGACACCAAAATAAAAAAATTGCAAATTTGGCAAAGCAGACATAGCTCTGTCTAGTCGGGTTTCATAACCGTTCATTGTTAAATACATGAGCAGGCACAGGGTGCCACCATGCAGAGCGTCTGGTGCTTAAATGAATAAGACTCAGAGCTCAGAGCTGCTCTAGAGGGGTGACACCAAGAGTTTACCTCACTGGGTGACACCAACCCCAGTGACGCCACTGCACGGACATACGTCATCCATGTTCACTGCTACAAAACCCACTGCTGAGTGAGCTCACAGCAGGTCTGCAGACGTCAGAAGCAGCTACATTTATCCACCCACCCCTCCCACCTTGCCCCATCCCGTTTCCCTCGACGAGTACCTCGCGTCCATTACGTCCCTCACACTTCCCAGGGGAGGATCTTCCCGCTTGTCCGTCTCCTGCCGTTCGCTCACATCCTGATTTCCAGCTTGGAGACGCTTTAATCGCTGATGTAGGTTATCCCACAATAAGTTTGTGGACGTGTCAGAGAAAGGGGACACTCACTATCTTGTCACTACGGAAAGCTGGAGCGGAGGAGAGGAAAGGGGAGATGAATGAACGAACAAACTTTATATTCAAAGGTTTTAGAATTGAGCAGACAGGCCCATCTAAAGAGAGACGATACTTAGCGGTTTGCCTTCATGTCATGGAGGAATATCAACATCAGAAAGGAGTTGCAGCAAACGAGACACAAGGCCGTGCACATCCATGATCAGACTTTGGAATATTGAATCGGAAATCCAAACAATAATATATAGTATACATAACACTTGATCGCTATTAATTTTAAGTGGTAATTTAAATTGTATGAAGTAGCGCGGCTTGGCTCCACAAGATGTGTGCTGATGAAACTTCCAGAACAGGTTGCGTGGCTGAGGTATGCTGGGTAATTTGCGTGGTTAAAAATTGAGCGCGCATTTTGCCCCGGCGATTCAGTGCTGGAGTGGCCTCACCAACGGCCGCACTGACACCAAGCAGAGAGGGGGAATGTCATCGTCCTCCTCACACCATCCCCAGTCGGGAACCTTGTGTGTGTGTGACCAGCGCTGACCAGGTGGTGTCAAATATATTAATTCAGGTCCATAGACCTGTGGAAAAAACAAGACAGTGAAGAGATCCCGCAGAATATGGCTCGCAAAAACATTACTGCTGGAACACTGATGCACGATGGTTGAGGTATGTTGGCAAATCGAGTCGCTTGCTTTTATTAAACAACATAACTATACCCCACATTTATTAATTGCCTAAGGTTTAGTAACAGATAATTAGAATAGTTGTTGAAGTTAAGATATAGGTGTCAGAATAATGTTAAGGCTTTGTGTAGGATGTAATTGAGAACTCCCCAGAATAAAACAGAAACAGCGAATAGGCCACATATTGGATCGCCTGTTGTTTTTTTTTACTGCTGCATAAATTAAGCAGACAGCAGGAAAGAAAATGTAAACAAAGGACAAGATTAGTGTTTTAGCTAAATTAAGAAGTTCCTGTTGGTGTAAGTAACATCTATATGTACAGGAATATGTGTTGGTGTAGTTTAATAATTGATGGCCAGCTGGGTTCACTTAAAATGGGGTAAATCAGGTGTTTATGCTGCCAGAAGCAGCAGCATCGTTCTGGGCGCATAGATAATGGATTGTATTGTATTGTTATTGTGATTGGATTTCAAATGCCATTTGTTACCCACATCATATAATTAATCATGTATGTAGCATTGGTACCCTTGAATGATAGCAGCATTGGTGCTAAGTAGATAGCACATTATGAGCATCCAGGGGAGTGCTATACATTCCTGTATGTGATCTGTGAGTTTAGTTTGGTGCTGCTATTCGAATCCTGTGTTAATGGGAAATTGTGTTGTGTTTGTAATCCCATTGAGTCAGGCACAGCACATGTCTGACTTACAGTCGGTGCAGATGTAGCACTGGTCGTTTTGTTGTCCTGTTGAGGCTGTGTATACGGTATGAAGCTAAAAGTGTACAAAGCAGTTGTATTATCCACACTGCTATATGCTTGTGAAACCTGGACTGTTTATCAGCGACACGCTAGGAAATTAAACCACTTCCACACAGTCTGCCTAAGGAAGCTACTGAAGATTAAATGGCAAGACAATATTCCAGACACTGAAGTCCTAGAAAGAGCATCCATGTCCAGTATCCACACTATACTGATGAAGAATAAGATTCGTTGGGCTGGTCACTTGACTCGCATGCCAGATCACAGGCTCCCTAAACGCATTTTTTACAGCGAACTGCGTTGTGGTAAACGCTCCCAAGGTGGCCAGAGGAAACGCTTTAAAGACACTCTGAAAATTTCACTGATTGCTTTTGGAATTCATCATGACACCTGGGAGGCTGCAGCCAGAGACCGAAATTCGTGGCGTGCATCATTACGCAAAGGTGCAGTCATATGTGAGGCAACCAGGACTGCAAGAGCTGTGAAGAAAAGGCAGGACAGAAAAACCACTGCAGGAAGTCCTCCTCCAGAGACGTCAAGCATTCTTTGCCCACATTGTCAAAGAACATTTCGAGCCAAAATAGGCCTTATCAGCCATCTTAAAACCCACGGCTCCACACCTTCAACCCCACTGGATGAAATGAATGGTCATCATCATTCTTGATGGACAAACAACACATAACATACGGTATGCGACTGGCTGTTGTGTCTTGGCTGTTACATGTATCATGATGTTGTTGTGTCACTTGATGTTGAGATGTGATGTCCAGCTGTCCCCATGTATGTTGCTAGTGCAGGGCGTAACTTGGCCAGTGTGAATAATGTGACAGACTATGTCTGAATAAACAGCAGGAGAGTGTATATGTACATTATTAATTCAGATGCATTTGTTTTATAAAGTTAAATATTTTGTTGTTGTTTACTTTTGTAAATTTTTTGAACATGTTATGAGAAGAAATGAACTGGAGAACTTATTGACAACTGGCAAGATCGAGGGGAACAGACCAAGAGGGAGACCGGGAGGAAAATACCTGGATGGCTTGGCCACACGGCATGGACGAGACAGGAACACTGAGCTGATCCACGACTCTGGTGATCGAGTGAAATGGCGAGTCATGACCGCCCACGCTTTCCGGCATGACACATGATTGATTGATTGATTACTTTTGTAATCATAGGTAGAGGAACATTCCTGGGTCCTTGTTTACCCCCATTTTTCCTTACATCTATCCTTGTTTACCCCCATTTTTCCTTACATCTATCCTTGTTTACCCCCATTTTTCCTCACCTCTATCCTTGTTTACCCCCATTTTTCCTTACATCTATCCTTGTTTACCCCCATTTTTCCTTACCTGTATCTTTGTTTATCCCTAATGTTCCTCACTTCCAATTTTCTTTCACCCTCCATCTTCCCCATCCCCTCCCAACTGATCCCATAGTCCATATTTTAGTTTGTTGTTGTATGGTTAAAGTTATAGGTTCCAGTTCAACTTGTTTGAGCGGTTCACACTCATGTTTAGACTTCTATCTTTGAAGTTTTGGTCTTGTTATAGTAATGTGTCCCAGTCAGTTTGGGGACATGACTTTTTCTGGTGGCATTAGGCACAATATTGTATTTGGCTGAGGCACAGAGGTCCGATAATATCTGGAGCTTAATCCACTGATTTTCCGCTGTGTACTACAGGGATCCATAGTGTTGTGTTGTGTGTCTCAGGATGGTGAGTCCCGTCTCCGCACTGTAAGGCTCATAGTCAGATTTAGAGTTGTGTTCTTGTTGTGTCTCAAGTGATGGTCTCTCTGTTGTCCAGTCCTGGCCAGCCGGCTGTATAGGATTGTAGCAGGGTTTAGGAGCACCCTGTAGGCTCGGCCACAACGGTCAGAGGTCTGGCTATATGCGGCAGACTACCTATATAATGTAGAATGTGATGTGAAGTAGCAATTGTCCTTGTTAATGGGAGCTGTGCTTTGTCATCCGCGCAGTTGTATATATGTGCTACGGGACTGTACAAAATAAAGACTCTTGCATATTGTTCTTATTTTGTTTGTCTAGTCCTTGTTGTTGTATTATGTTTAGTTTTTGTTGTTCTGCTAATGTTAGTCGTTGTTTGTTCCACTCATTAATGTTGCTTCAGCCCATCTCAGTGACCCATTGTCTGGAATATGCATTGAGACATAGTTCTCATCTTAAGAGTCCTGGATTTCTTCTGTCCTAACTTTTTCCTTTTTTTTTTTGTTAACTGGGGATAATATATAAAGTGCTCTTTTTCCCTTTCTACTTATTATCCTTTTCTTCTCTGGCCCACTAAAAGTCAGTGTTGCGCTTCTTTGTCTTTAAGCACCTAAGAATAGGTAACCATGTCCTCCTATCCTTTATATTCTTCATCCTGTTACATGTATTTGATATAAAAATATGTTTCATATTGTTGCATGCTTTTGTTATTGTTGTTGCTGTGGTGGCTCGCTTTGAACTCAAGCGCAGTCCATAAAAGCTACTTTTTGTATCACTAGAGTGAATTTTGTGCCTGGATTAGCTTTACTTATTACCAATGTCCCTCTCCTTCAGGCGAACCCACTCCGACATTGGATGTACTTTCCGCAGAGCGGCCAGCCGGAAACATCGCACAAAGCATGAACTCCGTAGCTCTGGCGACGACTCCCATGACGTTATCATTGGGAACTCTATAAAGCTAAGCCTTACTACTTTTCATTTATGTAGATTTGTTATTCATCATCATGTGTCATGTAGATAATCATGTTCGGCCATGTTTCGCTGTTTCACACCATCACCAGAGTCGTGGATCAGCTTTGTGTTCTGGTCTCGATTATTCACGTGGTCTAACCATCCAGATATTTATCTATCTGCCTTCCTTTTGTTCTTTCCACCATAATCTTGCAGGCTGTTACTAAATTGTCGAGTTTCTTTCTGCTGAAAACGTGCCCAAATAATATTGAATGTCTACGTTTAATTTCTCTAATCAGTTTATGGTTTTCAATTCTTCCTTGCGGAACTTGTTCATTGTTTTTTTTTTCTGTCTGTTCATGGTATACTTTGCAATTTGCTCATAAACTACACCTGCACTGCCATCGGATGTTTGACATCTTTTCTGCTAACTGTACACTATTCACATTCATGTAATTGTACACGATCTGTGTAGCAGTTCAACAATCTTTTTCTCGTTGCAGTTGACATCTTTTTGTTGATCAAGATGTTTTCCATAATGCAAAAGGTAAAAGACTACCACTACAAACGCTAATTATCATAATCAAAACCAAATACTATGTGCATGATACGAAATCATAAAATGATACTTCGCTTGTTTATTTTCTTATTTTGTTTTTATTTTTATTTAGAGCATGTCCAGATTATCATAACAACAGGCTAGCATAATTGTTGAGTTGTGACCGAATTTATACATAATTATGTTCAAACAACTTAGGGAGAGACCATGTAAACAAAAGGAATCAAAACAATTAAATTAAGACATGGGACATAACGGATTAACATATTAAAGGACATTATCTAATCTAAAAATATTTCTAACATTTACACTTGTGGCAATTACATTGTTAATTTTTCGTTAATTTTATTTGTAAATTAACCTTTACTGCCATTCCCCAATATTTCAAGTTAAATTTGCAAAAGAAAAATAAACAGCGTATTAACGCAACTAATATATTACTTAGTTACATTTTGTTTGCACATATCTGCATTTGATCTGGACAGGGTCAGAAGCAGAGGCAGTCATCCGAATGACACACAGGGACGAGGGATCTCATTGGGCGTTACCCTCAAAAACATAACGCCCTCATTACAAAAAATTTAAAAAAAAAGAATTTTGTAAACACTGACAAACGTTAATAAATAATCACTGGTAGAAAACACACTGCTGAGTTAGCTCACAAGAGGTCTACAGTCGACACATTTCTCTCCCCCCGCCCCCCCTCCCCACCCTCAACTCCTAGACGAGTACCTCGTGTCCATTACGTTCCTCACACTTCCCGTGGGAGGGAATTCCCGTTTATCCGTCTCCTGTCGTGCGCTCACATCCTATCTCTAGCTTGGAGACGCTTCTCTGATGGCGGTTATCTCACCATAAGTTTGTGGACGTGTCATGAGAAAGGGAACACTGCAGTATGTCGTCACAACAGTAAAGTAGGATCAGAAGAAAGGCAGGGGAGACGAACGAACGAACGAACGAAGAAACTTTATTTTCAAAGGGTTAAGAGTTGGGCACGCAGGCCCCTCTAAAGAGAGACGACAATAGGCGGCTGGCATGATTGCATGGAGGAATGTGGGCATTAGAAATGAGTGGCAACACACGAGACACAAGGCTACCACAGACATGATCAGACTTTGGGATAATGAATCGGATGTCCAAACCATAATATACAGTAAACGTAACACTTTGATCGCTTTTAATTTGTATTGGTGATTTAAATTGTATTTGATATAAGATTCTTTTTATTCTGTTGCATGTTTGGTTGTGTTTGTTGTTGTTGTTCTTGTTGCTATATCTCTCTTGCTTTGATCTCAAAGGTACCCCATAAACACCATTTTTAGTATCAATCAATCAATCATGTGCCATGCCGGTAAGCGTGGGCGGTCATGACTCACCATTTCACTCGATCACCAGAGTCGTGGATCAGCCCAGTGTTCATGTCTCGTCCATGCCATGTGGCCAAGCCATCCAGGTATTTTCCTCTCGGTCTTCCTCTCGGTATGTTCCGTCGATCTTGCCAGTTGTCACTAAGTTCTCCAATCAATTTCTTCTCATAACATGTCCAAAAAATTTTGACTGTCTACGCCTAATTTGTCTAACTAATTTACGATTTTCATTTGTCATCTGTAGTACTTGGTCATTGGTTTTTCTGCCTGTCTATGGTATTCTTTGCATTTTCCTCAGAAACCACATTTCTGCAGCTATCAGATGTTTTTCAGCTTGACTGCTCATTGTCCAAGTTTCACATCCACACAAAAGAACAGGCTCTATGTATCCCCTCTCTTGTATCACTGGACTGAATTTTAGGCATGGATTAGCTGTCCCTTATTATCAGTGTCCCTCTCCTTCATTCAAGCGAACATACCCCGGCATCAGAGGTACTTGTAATTTAAGAACACAAATCAAGGACGAGAGGTCAACATTTTAGTCCAAGTGTTCGGTGTAGGGGTTGAACCCCTATCTCAGCAACATTCATTCATTCATTCATTCAGTAGCATGTCCTTTACAGAACCTCGCTCCCATAACAACCCTCCGGAAAACTTCTCGATCACAAGCAAGATGTCCCGCGTCTGATACACCCATCTGGAGATCATCCGCCACATCCTGCACCCATCTTCTCTTTGGCCTTCCTCTTCCTCTCTTCCCAGGCATATACCCTTCCATTATTGTTCTCTCCAAACTGTCGTGACGTTTCAAGTGACCAAAATACTTCAATTTTCTTTGTTTTATCGTCTTTAATAGCCATCCCTCCTCAATATTCAACTCTTGAAGTATGGATGCATTTGTTCTTTTCTTTACCCAAGATATTCTTAGAACTCGTCTATAACATTTATATTCAAAGGCATGTATGCGCTGTTCAGCTTGTTTAGTAAGTGTCCATGTCTCACAGGCGTATGTTGCAATGGGAAAGATGCATGCTCTTAAAAATCTAATTTTTGTAGTTCTGTCTGTCCCACACCATAATTTATTCATCTGTTTTAGTCTTTGAAGAGCAATGGATAGTCGCCGTTTTATTTCTTTCATTGTGTCACCATTATTCGTAATCTCAGCAACAGCATACTGGATATTTAAGAAGGAGCGCTCTTATCAATTCGCCCATGCTGACCTAAAGAAACATTATTGTTGCACGTTACTTTGTCTACATTCTCTTACTTATTTCTGCCTCTCACATGTCATCTTCTGTTGTTAATTAATATAGGTAAGAAAAACTGTTGACCTGCACAAGTGGCTTACCATTCACATTAATATTCAACAGTGGCTTGATGCTGTCAGTGTTGATATGACCATTGTTTTTGTTTACTTTATTTTGATATCAGGTCATTTTGATTGCCTAATGTTTACAATTAACTCCGCTATGGTTCGGTTAATAAAACAATGATCAGTGTATCTTTTATTGTTTATTACTGCTCCTCCAATATGGAGTTAAGAAATCTTCGTGACCGCTAGGTTAATATGCTTGCGCATAAATTTCCGATGTCCTGTCGGTGGTTCGATCCCTACACTGGTCAGTTGGACTTGAATGTTAACTTCTAGTTCAGAAAGCAACGGTAAACTTTTAAAAAAAAAGTTTGTTGCATATTCTTTACATGACGTTCCCGTCAACCCCAGCACTTATTGTCTGTTTGTGATGTCTTGTTAATTTACTTTCAGTAGTTTGCCCGTGCTTTCTGAACGACCAGCACTCATATCTTTGTATGGAAACCAACTCTAGGCGGTCTGCTTCCAAATCGCCCGCAGCTGTGTTTCGAACACAGTATGCAGGATTACGAATTGCATCGTAACGCCTTCGCCACGAGCCCGCAATGGCAAATTACTGAACGTAAAATTCTCTAGAAAATCGACCTGTGATGTTTGGGTTGTTCTCGACGACATGCAATATATTTAATGTGATTCCAGTCTTTTTCTACCTGTTTAAATGTGCTTACTAAATAAACATTGTACAGACCTCGGGGTAATGCACACCCTTGTCTCACATTTGTAAAGCAATACTTCTCGAGCTCTCATCTGCTTTCGTAAACCTGGTACACACGACTAGACGGGTTGACCGTTGAGTGTACGACTTCTCTCATACTGCTGCTCCAATGGGTTATACACAAGGTCCGAAACTCGGTGCAGAGTGAGGGATATAATAGGAACGCATGGTTTACAGGCTAGAGTGCCGATATCATTGCAACATGTTTTATTCCATATGGCTCGGTGTCTTTCCGCAGAGCGCCCTGTCGCAAGCTTCGCACAAAACACGAACACCGTAGCTCCAGCGACGACTCCCATGACGTTATCAGTGAGAACTCTATAAAGCCAGGCCTTACTAATTTTCATTTCTGGGTGTCTCCGTGGCGAAGTGGTCAAGCCGTTTGACTCGGGCTCTGAAGGTTGTGGGATCGATTCCAGGCCGCGTCCTTCGGTCCACGAGTCAAAATTTTCGGAGACTCTTGTGTGTCGTCGCTAGAGCTATGGAGTTCGTGTTTTGTGCGACGCTTTCCGCGCTGCGGAAAGAGACTGCGCCATATTGGATAAAACCCGGTGCAATGAAGTCGACCATGTCAACTTTTAAGCGGTTCTTTTAAAACGAATTTTCATTTCTGTTGATTTGTTAATCGCCATCATGTGTCATGTAGGTAATCATGTTCGGCCATGTTTCGCCGTCTCAACCATCACCAGGGCCCCAGATCTCCATTGTGATCTGGCCTCGATTATGTCACAGCCAGATATTTATCTCTCTCTCTCTTCATTTTGTTCTTTCCTGAAATGGAAGTAACCCGAAATAAACCAACAGAAGCTATGCAAGAGAACGCAGACAAGCCGCAAGATGAAACCCAGCAAAATACCGAGCTGGAACCGCAAGTTAAGGCCCACAGCCCAACCACGACGCCAAATAAATCCAAGAAGGAAATATCCCACCAGATCTCTGAAGGCGGCACATAATACACACCCGGACTCAGCCTGGAGGAGTGCCTAGAATCGATACAATTGGAGGAACGCAGGCACCAGGAATTCATAAGGTGCTGGGATGAAATAGAAAAGAAGAAGCCCAAGAAACTCAGGACACCGGTAGTATACCCAGATAGAATTACTGACTTTGAGGATGAACCTGGCTACACGTATTATATAGAAGACGGAGAGATGATCCCATGACTGACGGCAGAGGAAGAAATCGAAAGGCAACAGAAACTCAAAATCGAAAGTGAAAAATGGCGCAAGGAGGAAAATGAAAACATCCAAAAGCTCCTACAGAAAATACACAAAAAATGAGGCAAAAATACCAAATAAAAAGTCCTTTTAAGGACTGCAAAGAGTCAAGCCAGACGAACTAACAGCCTTCACTAAAAACAGACACCACAATAAGAGACAGGAAAAATGGACAGCCGCCGACCGACTCCCCAGCCGACGTCACAGACACAAACCAACATAACTAGTCCGAGGCAGGACTCACTCGTAAGAGCGCACAAGACAAGAATTAGGGTGAATGAACCCACAAAGACCACGGACCTCAACAATAACCACAGCTGAAGAGGCAGGTTGAACGAGGTCAAATTTGGAATTTTTGTTCTGAAAATTGGAATTGCAATTGGAATTTGTTCTTTCCGCCACAATCTTGTAGGGTGTTACTAAATTGTCTTGTATTTTTTTCCTTGATTAAAAATGTGCCCTAAATAATCGTGTCTGTCTATGTTTAATTTCTCTGATCATTGTATGGTTTTCATTGTATCCTTGCAGGACTTTCTCATTGTTGTTTTTTGTCTCGTTATGGCATTCTTTGCATTTTCCTCAGAAATTACATCTCCACTGCCAACAGATGTTTGCCAGCTTTTCTTAATACTGTACACGATTCACATCCATATAATTGTACACGATATATGTAGCAGTTCAACAATCTTTTCCTTGTTGCAGTTGATATCTCTGTATTGGTCAGTATGTTTCCCATCATGCAAAATGTAAAAGACTTGCCACTTTTTACGCCAATTATTATTATGAAAACCAAATACTGGGCACATGAAATTATAAAATGGTACTTCGCTTGTTTATTTTATTAATTATTTATTTAGAGCATGTCCAGATTATGATAACAACAGGCTAGGATAATTGTTGATTGGTGACCGAATTTATAGATAATTATGTTCAAACAACCTGTGAAGAAGCCACGTAGACACAAAGAACAAATAAAATAGAAGTATGGGACATAACAACTTAACATATTAAGGGAGATTACCTAATTTGAAGATATTTCTAATATATAAATTTCTGGCGAATATTTTGTTAAAATTTTTGTTAAATTCATTTGTAAATCAACCCCGTAATACTATTTTCTAATATTTCAAGTTAAAGAAAATAAATAGCTTATTAAGACAATTAATTATAGTATTTATATTTTTGCATAATACATTTTCGTAATCTGCTTTCCTGGCTTTTCTAGAATGTTACATGTATAACTTTAGCATCCCATCGTACATACTGACGCTGGCGCTTAAAGTTCATATTTTTGGCAGGCATTTGAAAGGCCAAATAATCTGAGGCTTTTTTTTTCTTTTCTCAGCAATCTGGCTAATTTCAAAGTGTAGTTTCTGCACTTTATCTGTTCAGCAGCTGAGGCGGTCATCCGAATGACACACAGGGACCAGGAACATCATGAGGTGTCTAGCATTGGAGAACAGAACGTAAAAAAAAAAAAAAAAGTTTGTAAACATGGCAAACGTAATCAATCTTCACTGCTAGAAAATACACTGCTGAGCGAGCTCACATCAGGACTGCAGTCGTCAGAAGTAGCCACATTTCTCCTCCTCCCACCCCCTCGACGAGTACCTCGCGTCTATTACTCCCCTCACACTTCCCGGGGGAGGGTCTTCCCGTGTGTCCTGCTCCTGTCGTGCGTTCACATCCTGATCTCCAGCTTGGAGATGCTTTTATCGCTGATGGTGGTTATCCCACAATAAGTTTGTGGACGTGTCAGAGAAAGGGAACACTGCAGTATGTCGTCACAACGGTAAAGCTGGAGCAGAAGGAAGGCAGGGCGAACGAACGAACGAACGAACAAGCTTTATTTTCAATGGGTTAAGAAGTGGACACGCAAGGCCGTCAAAGAAGAGAGTAAGCTGTGCGGTATGACATCATGACATGGAGAATTATCAACATCGGAAAGCAGTGGCAGCACACGAGACGCAAGGCTGTGCGCAGACATGATCACCTTCGCCAGACTTTGAGATATTGGATCGGAAATCCAAACCATAATACAGTAAATACCACGGATTATGAGGAACAAACCAGAACTCAATCCAATGTTGGTGCCCTAACTCTGAGAGGCAAAAGGAACACAACACTGATCCCAGACTCTGGTGATCATGTGAGAAGGCGAACCTTGTCGCTTATCTACACATGGCACATGATGGTGATGGCACAGGGATTATGAGGAATGTACCAGGACTCAATCCAAAACTCTGGTTTTGTCCTGGTTCTGAGAGACAAAAAGGATAACAGAAGAAGAAGAAATAACAGAAACTGATTTAGTAAATCTAATAAAAAATACAAATAGCACAAGAACAAAACAGACTGTTTCCCGACTATATTGTTACTTGTTAACTCGCTTACACCCAAGAAATAAATGACCGTAGACCCCGAGGTAGACCCAGAAGACGGTGGAGAGATAATATACAGACATACCTACAAGCACTTGGAACCAACGACTGGCAAGAGAAAGTCAACCAGAGAGACGAATGGAGACGGATTGTATCTGCAGCAAAGAACCTCAATGGCTCGGAATGCTGAAGAAGAAGAAGACTGTTACTTGTTAAATAACGAGAATTGTATATTTATTAATGCCTTTATTTCTACAACTGAACCACGGAATAAACCTGGCTCACTAATAGCGTGATGTCTCGGAAGCTGACATATTGTGACCATGTTAAGTGTCACGTGGTTTGGTCAGAACCGGGTTAGAAGGCATAGTTCCTGAGAGAAGGGCCAGGGGTTGAGCTACACGACATTGAACACGTAACATTGGGGACGCCTTGGGCATGGACATAAATGGGGAAGGGGAACTGGCAACAGATGGTGAATCTCTGCGACGGGCCGTGATGAGAGAGACGTTGAGCAGGTTACTGGATACTGTGTGTCAATATGCTAATACATGATAACACGACAGCAATGTGCCTCTACTGCAAGGGTAGAAGATGATGGTCACAGGGCGACCTTCTCGCTCTCTGTATCCAGTGCAGACGTGGCCCCGTCTAACAGGAGGATCTTTGGGTTTCTAATCAACGCCCTTGTGGTGGCCACCCTTTGCTTCCGTCTTGAAGATAGTTGCGCCCCTTTCTCGCCCACCCCTGTTGACAATACAACTTCATGTCTTACTCATTGGTTTTTCTGTCTCTCCATTGTATTCTTTTCATTTCCTTCAGAAACCACATCTCCACTACTCTCAGATGGTTGTCAGCTTTTTATCCACGATTCACATCTATATAACGTTACAGGATATAAGTAGCACTTCAACAGTTTTTTACTCGTTGCGATTGATACTGCTTTATTGGACAGCATGATTTCCAGCTTCGAAAAGGCTACCTGTGTTATAATGATTCTTGTTCTATTCTCTTTAAGGTATTTCCCGTAAGATGGTTTGATAATTGCGGAATAGTTGCACTGATTAAATCTTACAATGGACGATAGATAGTTGCACCAATTAAATCTATAAATGGACCAGAGATAGTTGTACTAATTAAATCTTACAATGGACGAGGAATAGTTGTACCAATTAAATCTTACAATGGACCAGAGATAGTTGTACCAATTAAATCTATGAATGGACCAGAGATAGTTGTACTAATTAAATCTTACAATGGACCAGAGATAGTTGTACCGATTAAATCTTACAAATGACCCGAGATAGTTGTACTGATTAAATCTATGAATGGACCAGAGATAGTTGTACCAATTACATCTTACAATGGACTAGCGATAGTTGTACCGATTAAATCTATGAATGGACCAGAGATAGTTGTACCATTTAAATCTTACAATGGACCAGAGATAGTTGTACCGATTAAATCTATGAATGGACCAGAGATAGTTTTTACCAATTAAATCTTACAATGGACCTGAGATAGTTATACCGATTCATGAATTGACGAAACATGATTTTCTGGCATGTTTATGTTTCAAATTTAGCATTATAGATTTTCCTGCAGCTGCCTTCATTTGACTATATCATTATACAAACGCTAAACTTGAGTTTTTCTATATGTCTCCAGCAGTGTTTATTCGGGACAATATTATTTTTGCTTTACATTTTCTTACGATCTGACTTATCTAATACTAAAGCTAATTATTGTAATAAAAACAAACTATTATTATTCATATTATAAGTTAAAGTTAGTTGTTTATCCTTTACAGGACGTAGCAGTCAACCCCATAAATTGTGGCTGTTCGTGAATCCTGGGCAAGTTTTCCTTCAATACTTTGCATTTACTTTCTGAATGGCCGGCACTCATACCATTTGATGAAAAACCAAACGGAAAGCGGTTTGCTGCCAAATCGCCCGCAGCTATGTTTTGAAAGCGTTATGGACTCTGGTTACGAACTGCGTCTGTAACCACTTCGCCAAGGAGCCGGCATACATATTATAGAAAATAATAAAATAGTACTTCCCTTGTTTATTTCCTTATTTTTTAGGGACTGTCCAGATTAGTATAACAACAGGCTGGCATAATTCTTGCATGGCCACCGAATGTATAAACAATTCTGTTCAAACAACTTCTGGAGAGACCACATAAAAAAGTTGCTTAAAAGTTGACATGTCGACTTCATTGCACCGGGTTTTATCCCATATGGCTCGGTCTCTTTCCGCAGCACGGAAAGCGTCGCACAAAGTACGAACTCCGTAGCTTTTAGCGACGACCTCCGAAACATTTAACTCGTAAACCGAAGGACGCGGCCCGGAATCGAACCCACAACCTTCGGAGCACGAGTCAAACGGCTTGACCACTTCGCCACAGAGATTCCCCGGAGAGACCACATAAACAAACGGAACACACACACTTAAAATATGGCATGGAACATAACAACTTAACAGATTAAGGATGATTTCATTTGCAAATCAACCTTTGCTGCCATTCAGTATTATAGTAAGTTACATATGTTAAAGGAAAATAAACATCGTATTAACATAACTAATTATATTATTATTATTATTTTTCTTTTTTTGCATAATACAATTTTATAATCTGCTTTCCTATCTTTTCAAGAATAATATAAAATATAGCTTTAGTTTCCCAACCGTCATTCGCCAGGTTTCAGATTCTTTATTATATTTTTGTCAGGCCACTGAAAGGCCAAAACAATCAATTTCAAGCAGTAATCTGGAAACATCTATTATTTGTTAATTACTTTGTAAATTTTCAGTAGTCAAAAATGTAAGCAAGATTGTTCAGCGACTTACTTTCAGACGTTGTCTCTCTTACAACACGCATTCTAGCCTCTGATAATTATCCAAGACACCCAGTGGAAAGTTGGTGTATTTGTACCAGAAAAGACTCCAAGACACCCAGAGGAAAGTTAGTGTATTTGTACCAGAAAAGTCTAAAAGACAGCCGGCGGAAAGTTGGTATATTTGTGTCAGAAAAGTCTCCAAGACAGCCGGTGGAAAGTTGGTATATTTACACCAGAAGAAGGTTGCAGAGACACAGCTATGTGGTGACTACAAGACCAAGCTCAGATGGGTAAGATCTATGCGTCCTCACAAGCTCAGTGATTTGAGCAAGCGAGAGAAGACAGTTATTCGTGCTTATGGAGGATCTCAATGCCACAAGGCTGTCAGAGAAAAAATCACTCGTGCTTTCCTCATTGAGGAGCAGAAGATTGTAGCAAGAGTTCTCAAGACACAAGAAGCTAGCATAAAACACTAAGACTTCTGTCGATTTAGAGTTTATCAAATGTTTGATGTAAACAAAAAAGAATCACCATATAATTATAATTTTCGGCCTTTTGGCTAAGATCAAAGTGTAGTATCTGCACTTGATTTTGCCAGGGCCACTAGTAGAAGCGGCCATCTGAATGACACACAGGGACGTGGAACCTCATGGGGCAGCTCTGGTCCCTGTGGAACAGTGAGCCCTTATAAAATATATCAACATAAAAATACGTTTTCATACACGGACATACGTAATCCATGTTCACTGGCCCATCTAAAGAGAGACTAACCTGTGCGGTTTGTTATCATGGAATGGAGGAATATCAACATCAGAAAGTAGTGGCAACACACGAGACACAAGGCTGTGCACAGACATGATCACCTTCGCCAGACTTTGGGATATTGGATCAGAAAACCAAACTATAAAATATAGTAAATACTAGGGATTATGAGGAAAAAACCAGAACTCGATCCAATGCTGATGCCCTGACTCTGAGAGGCAAAAGGAACACAATCATGATTCCAGACTCTGGTAATCGTGTTAAAAGGCGAATCTTGTCGCTTATCTACTGAGTTAGTTAGTTAGTCGTGGTTCGAACTTCACGGCAACGTGTTGTCCCCATATTGCTCCGTTCCTATGCCAGTGAATATCACACAAAATGCTCCTCACTGACAAAAGTGAACAATGGAACAGACAGTAGTATCGGCAAGTCAACAGCCCGCACAGGTACACTGTGCATAATGCCGCCGACAAAATGCCAACACAAAAGTCCTCCATGAAAAATACAGTTCATCGTCGATGGAAATGGCTGTCACCAAAAAAACCTTAATTGACCCAGGTTTTATCCCATATGACTCGGTCTCTTTCCACAGGACGACCCACAACGCCGCACAAAACACGAACTCCGTACCTCCAGCGGCGACCCCCAGGAGTCTCCTGAATAATGCACTCGTGAGCCGAAAAGGCAAACCAGTCAATCCAGCAGCAGCCGGCCGCCATCGTTCCGAACATGCAGTTCACGCTACACACAACCGCGGACAGATGTAAAAGCATTCCACACGAAACTCACAGCTCACAATGTCGCGCCATGTACTCACTTAGTAGCAGTGCGACGGAACCATATCCTCCTCAGTTGCCTCCTAAGACATGCATGGTAGGCAACAGTCTTACTATTCTTTGCTCCCCGGTATTGGCCCCGGCAACACTACCTATGGCACAGGATGGTGATGGCACAGGTATTATGAGGTATGAACCAGAAATAAATCCAGAACTCTATTCGTGTCCTGGTTCTGAGAGACAAACTGGAAAACAGAAGAATATTAATAACAGAAACTGATTTAGTAAATCTAATTTAAAAACAAATAACACCAGAACAAAACAGACTTTTTCCGACTTTATTATTACTTGTTAAATAAAAAGAATTGTATATTTATTAATGCCTTTATTTCTACATAACTTAACCACGGAATAAAACTGTCTCACTAATAGAGTGATATCTCGGAAGCCGAAATAGTTTGGCCATGTTAAGTTTCACGTGGTTTGGTAAGGACCGTGTTAGAAGGTATAGTTCTTGGTAGAAGAGGTGGTTTTGACCAACACGAAATTGAAAAAGGGACATTGAGGACAAATTGGTCATGGACATAAATGAGGAATGGGAACTGGCAATAGATCTTGAATCTCTGCCTCTGGCCGTGATGAGAGCGTCGTTCTGCATGATACTTGCTTACAAGAAGATGATAATTGCCGTTACCAAGAACCCACGAAATATGTTGGTCACTTGAACTTGAAACGCCACGAAAGTTTGGAGGCAACAATAATGAAGGGGTATATGCCTGCGAAGAGAGGAAGAAGAAGGCCAAAGAGAAGATGGGTATAGGATGTGGCGATTGATCTCCAGATGAGTGTATCGGACTCGGGACATCTTGCCTATGATCAAGAGGTTTTCCGAAAGTTTGTTATGGAAGCGAGGTTCTGCAAAGGACATGCTACTGAATGAATGAATGAATGAATGAATGAATGAATGAATGAATGAATGAATGAATGAATGAATGAATGATGAATGTATGAATGAATGAATGAATATCCTATTTACTGGAAATCGCTGTCAACACCAGCATTTTACTGCTATTTTTTAAGTCTTGGCAAGTTTACGTTCAGTAGTTTGAGTGTTCAGGTATGGTCTTAAAATAGCCCTAATCTTTCATAGAGAACCTTGTGACAACGTTGGAGACAAGATATTAGAGATAAAGCTGGACAGAGGAAGACAATGCTGGATGAGTTGATAAACCGGCTAAGAAGAATATCGACTATTGATTTTATCACACATAGAGTCGATGGGAGGTTGTGTGAATAACCCACAGGGACAAAGACAGAGAGAGATCGCAAATAAAACGGAGAAACTAATTAGAGGCATAAAAACAGGTTAGTCACATTTCATTTACATGACTTCACGGTCAATCCCAGCATTTGTGGGCTGTTTGTGAATTCTTGGCAAGCTTACGTTCAGAAGTTTGCCATTGCTTTCTGAACGACCTGTGCTCATTCCATTGTATGAAAACCAACGCAAGGCGGTCTGCTTCCAAATCGCCAGCAACTGTGTTGTGAACGTGGTATGCGATAATACGAATTGCTTCCGTAACGCATTGGCCACAGAACCGGCTAAACCATAAGACGCATCCGAAGTCTAACCCACAACTTCCGGAGCGTGACGTAGGTGGCTGAACCATAAGACGCATCCGAAGTCGAACCCACAACTTCCGGAGAGTGACGTAGCTGGCTGAACCATAAGACGTATTCGAAGTCGAACCCACAACTTCCGGGGCATGACATAGCTGGCTCAACCATTTAGCCATGGAGACCACTGTATGGTGGATATCGCCACTGGAGATCTTCATGTACGACACTACCCTCCTGGCATCAGAAGAGAGCCCTGCCCGCCGCATACCTCTGCGTCTTTGATTTTTACAGGATGGCTTTCATTACACATGGCTATCTATATAAGTGCTCTATCCCCCACCCGTAGATAATGCAAGGAGACATTTAGTACTGCTACTTGTTGTTGGTGCGTATACTTGTATAATATTTATATCTATTGGTTTGCCTTTCATTTTGACCATAATAACTTTATCTGAAATATACCGGTAACCATTAATTATCTTGGCTGTTATTTTTAATCAAATAGTAATCCTAATCTTTTCTAGTGTGTATCCTTATAACGAATAAATTATTGTGCGTTTGTCGGTTGTAATTTTGCCCAATCCCTTCCATCTCATCTCACCTAATCTAGAATATTCTTCATTTTCATGCTTTCCATTTCTTTTATCACATTGTTCAACTGTCCCAACTCTTTTAATGTCCCAACATTACATGTTCCTATTTGAAATTTAATTCCCATGTTAAATTTATTTCCTATTTTACAGTTATTCGTTATGATTTTCCCATGAATAGCTGGATGGCGGTCTGATGTCACCTGTGGCTCATGACTGTCCCTGCCGGACGAGGATGTCCTAAGATAGATATTAAAGTCGTTAACTGCCTCTGATATGTGACTAGTCATGAAATCTCGGGAAGATAATGTGGTGGTTTCCCCTTGACTTCCAGATTCACATGGGAGTCTTTTACTTCTGATTTTGACAGCCATTTATCAGAACAAGTGTTTACCATGCCCTGCTCAGCAGCAGTTGTGTCCACATATTCGGTGGATACTCGGTCCCCAGGGCTGCGATTGTCACACAATAGTGCGTTTCTTATCCTCTACCACTGGGAGGTGCAGTTGGGATTTTCCCTTGCTAAAGTTATGGTCTATGATGGCCAAAACTCTCCAGTAAAGCTGAACTATAGAACACACATACTCCCAGTCCTGTCTACTGTCTACCATGGTTTAAAAGAAACAAAAAACACTTTCATCTCTTTTTGATTACTTACCATTGGTTTGGGCATACGAATAACATATTTTTAAGCAAAGCTTACCATTCGTAATGTATACACAATACTGTTCAAACAACTTCGGGAGTGGCCACGTAAACAAAATGAACAAACAAAAGTAAATTAAATTAAAGCAAGGGACATAACGACTTAACATATTAAGGGATATTACCTTATTTAAAAATATTTCTAGATCTGGCATTTACTTTGTAAACTTTTCGTTATATTCATTTGTAAATTCAACATTCACTTCTATTCCACAATGTTTTAAATTATACTGCTAAGAAAAATAAACAGCGTATAACAAGGGTATTTACATAATTTATTTAAATTTTTGCAAAATACATTTTTGCACAATACACAGCTCTTCCTAACGCCTTGAAGATGTCTCACTTTATATTCAGTGTGGAAGATTTCCAAAGGGGCGCCTGGTACTACCCGAAAACGTTGGTTTTAACGGTATCCGGGTCGCAGGCGGCAGCGAAAGCGACGCCGTCTCTGATAGCAAGCGTGTTGAGGGGACCATGTGGTGTACCTGTCAACGGCATGAAAGAGCTATTCCGACTGGAGCAACCCACGAAATGGTACTGCACGCTGACAGATGAAGTCAGCCAGTCAGTATATGACGAAATACATGGGAAAAAATTCGACATTGTCAAAGAAAACATCAGTGTGAAAATAGAACACGCGGACAAGGAAAAGCGTCGAATCACAGTGCACTGGTTACCAGAAACGATCACTCCGGAAGGAGTCAAAAAATGATCGCGGCCGTAACAGGAGACAAAGAACCAGAAGCATTTAGACTACCAAATGCGGGAGGCCAATGGGGGGTCCTGTGCCACCCCACGAAAGATGTCCCTCATTATGTTACAACAGAGGCCCCTGGGGTCGTCAAAGGGAACTACAGGATCCTGATAACTGAGGCAGGTAGACGTGTAGCCTGCCCAACATGTGGCCTTGACTCACACTGGGCAAATCAATGCCCCAGTAGAAGGAGGCCTTTTGAGAGGCCTGAAAACGGCCAACAATTGACAAAACAAACAAACAATGTAGATTTCCCAGTTATCTCAGGCCTACTTGATAAGGACTTTCCGCCTCTGAGCAGCACGCCAAAAAAGACTGCAACACCCAGAAAAGACAAACAGAAACCACAAGAACGTGTATCACAGTCAGAATATGATGGATACACCAAAGTAATCTACAAAAACAACAAGAGGAAATTAAAAGAATTAGCGCAAAAAGAACAAGCCAATGAGTCAGACGAGCACGAATCCTCGTCAACAGTCACGCCCCACAAGAAAGGGAAAAATCAAACAACAAAACCAGAAGAAAATAAGCAAACAAGCAAACATAATGAACAAACGAGCAAACAGAACGAACAAACGAGCAAACAGAAAGAACAAACAGAAGGACAATCGGAAAACGCGACCCACAACTTTCCAGAAGATGGAAACAATGACACCATAACATCTCAAACTCTGAAAATTGATCAAGAACAAGCCAACGAGTTAGACGAACACGAATCCTCGTCAATAGTCGCACCCCACAAGAAGGGGAACAACCGAACAACAAAACCGGAAGACAATGAGCAAACGAGCAAACAGAATGAACAAACAAGAAAACAAAACGAGCAAACAGAAGGACAATCGGAAAACGCAACCAACAACTCTCCAGAAGAGGGAAACGATGACACCCTAACATGTCAAAATCTGGTAATTGATACCGACACGGATTCCGAAGAAGAAAAAGCCTGAACCAAAGACTGTGAACGCTTATCACCGCAATAATGTGTCTGTATTTCTGTGGAAATTCGTGTGCATCGAAAATTAGTGCGAACTTGATAACTCAAAAAGAGATCTCTGTATTGTTTGTTTCTGAAAATGGATGATTTCATAATAATTTCCATTAAAATTTCAGGGCTGAGAACAAAACAACATCATATAATACAACTCACACGCAAGTACAAACCAGACTTTATCCTAATACAAGAAACAAACATACATTCAGACGTACAAGGTGCACAAATTAAAACACAATTAGGATTTAAACATGCATATTTCAGTTTAGCGCTCCACAACATAGGTTCGGGGACAGCTATATTACAAACATCAGACAGATGGAACATACTAAACACCAACAGGGATAATCAGGGTAGAATTACTTTTGTACAAATAGGAAATAATACACACACATACACTATAGTAAATATCCACGCACCGCCAAACTACAACTATCAACCACAGTTCTACGAAGAACTAGACACAATACTCATAAACACATACAGGGGACAGAATGTCATACTTTGTGGGGATTACAACTGTGTCCTAGAAGACTCTGACATAGTAGGGGGGGGGGGAATGTCGGGGCACAGGTAAGAAGAACTAACAGAGAGGGCATGAATCAATTAGAGACATTGCAAAACATATTAGACACACACAACCTAATAGACGCATACAGGCAATTGCACCCACATAGTAGGGAAACAACACACACAAACAAAGCATACAACATTGCAACTAGATTAGATAGGATTTATATACCCGCAGCACACCACATAATACTCGCCAAACACATACAAGAAACATTACACTACACGGATCATAAAGCAGTATTAGTACACATCAGCACAAATCATACAAACACACATGCATCTAAAAGGTCGCAACATTGGAAATTTAACAACACGCTTCTCAGGCATACAGAATACGTACAATATATGACACAACTTTTGCACACATACACGGACAACATACCAACGGAAAACATAGGACAATATTGGGATTTATTGAAAAATACAATACGAAGTAGAACACAACAACTTGCATCCTTTATACATAAAGAAAGGTTAAGACAAGAACAAATCACACAAATAGCCATCCAACTAACAAAGCAGTTAGACAACAACTCTCCACACTTACACGCATTAGAAGAACAACTAGAGCAATACCAACAACACAGATATCTAGGTGCTCTCCTCAGAACAAAACTCACCACAATAACGCAAGAGACCCCGAGTAAACAATATTTGGCAATTGAGCAGAATGTACAACACAGCAGAAAGATAAGTAAAATAATAGACATGCAGGGTAACACACAAACAGACCCAGCACATATAACAGAGGCTTTTAATCAATACTACACACATCTATTTACAGCAGAAACAGTAGATACACAGATACAAGACAACTTTTTACGGTATAGTAAACAGTTGTCAGATGGAGACAAGGACATACTAGACGCTGAATTAACACTGACTGATATAACATGCGCACTCAGTAAAATGAACAAATACAAAACACCAGGACCAGACGGCCTGACTGTAGAATTCTACCACCATTTCTTTCCTATCCTAGGTGGCCTTCTTCTTAAAGTATTTCAAGACGCCTTTGACAAACAACAACTACCAGACAGTTGTAATATGTCATACATAACACTAATACCTAAGGAAAATACAGATAAGACACACATGAAGAACTACAGACCCATATCGCTACTCAACACAGACTATAAAATACTTGCTAAAGCACTGACCAATAAATTGAGACCCTTTATGTCAACACTCATACACACAGAGCAACAATGCGGTGTACCACATAGGAACATCCACCAGCATACACATTTTATTAGAGACGTCATCACATACACACAGGAGAAAGACTGTCAGGCCGCCCTTTTGTCCTTGGACCAGGAGAAGGCCTTTGATAGAATTTCCCACTCCTACTTATATAAGACTTTAACACGCTGCAACTTGGGCCAGTACTTTAGGCAGTGGATAGAGACCTTATACCGGAGACCTGAAAGTAAGGTGTTGGCAAACCATGCGCTTACTGCTGGCTTCCGGCTCACAAGGTCGGTGAGACAAGGATGTACCCTATCACCGCTGCTTTATGTGCTGACCCTGGAACCACTACTCGAAGCAATCAGACAGGACACGAACATCAAAGGCATTTTTATTCCTGGGGGAGGAGAGAGGAAGTTGCTCGCGTACGCGGACGACACCGCTTTCTTCCCCATCAACAACAAATCCATCACAAATATATCCCACACTTTTACACGATTTGGTAAGGGGAATGGAGCAAAATTAAACATACACAAATCACACATAATGGGTCTCGGTAAGTGGCGGAACAAAGCAGATTTTCCTCCCGACTTAACAGCGACAGACAACATCAGACTTTATGGGATAACATTCCCTAACAACTCCCGACAAATACATGCACATACATGGCAAAATCTCACACAACAAATTATAGACATGCTGCACAGATACAAGTATAAGACATCCACAATATTTGGTAGGAGCACTATAGTTAACACATTAATCATTCCCAAAATTATATATTTAGTCACAGTGCTAGACCCACCTAAACAGACAATCACAGACATCAACAAACACATCAGACGTTTCATCTTTGGCAGCACAATCTATTCCATCAAACATAAGACACTCATACAGGACAAAAGACAAGGGGGGATAGCACTACAAGACATACACACCAAAATACAAGCGCTTAGAATCCAACACATAGGACATATCCTCAATCAACCAGAACAGCACCCACTAGCACTCTATTACATATAACCCAGACTACAACACCTTAGAAGAATGCGACTCAATTCTCCACACCATTTTGGAACACTACCATCTTTCTACAAGACATGTATGCATACACTTCAAGGACGCGAGCATCTAATACACCAAACAACACATCAGATTTACAAATATCTAGTCAAACAACAAGCACCCTCACTACGACATAGAATAAAAAAAGGACAACAATACTACATACAATACTACACATGTACTTTCTCTAATCTTACCAACCCACACATCACACCCAAAGCCAGAGAAATTATGTATCGTTTAATCTTTAACATGTCACCAACTACGGAAAAACAAGCACACATGTCAAAACAAATAGCACAATGTCAACTTTGCAGGAATAACATACAGGAAACTGAAGATCACATTTATTACACATGTCCAACAGTCCAAGCCGCACTAGACACACTTAGACAACTCATTAAAAAATTCAGTAAAAAGAAAACAGATATGTATAAAGCAATCTTTTTAAATACTATTCCTAAAACTACCAAGGACAACCACACGAAATTGCTAATTTCACTGGCAGAATACAGGTAACTAGTGTGGTCCTGTAGAAATGCAGCTTCATATAAATTTAAAACGTACAATTCACTTTTAATACTGCACATTTTTCAAAACAAAATTACACAAATATTCACAGACACACTGACATAATCTGCATCGCTTCCTAGGCTACTGACACCCACACCGTTGCGACCCGTGTGGACGGCGAGAGGTGAACTGTTTTGTGGCTCCACCTTAGACACCAACTTCTCATTTTATGGGTATATAATAGTATGAGGGTATGGTAAGATGTTAAGAGTGAGGAAAGGAGATTTTTAGGGTGTGTGAGGGAAGAAATAATCAACTCACCAAAATTTGTTTGTTACCTATATCATCATAGTTATCATCATCATCAACATCATCATTATAAATATCATCAATCACTGTCCCTACAAAGTAATACATGCTTAAATTTTTATTTTATTACACATAATTTATATTATGTAAATATAATTTTTTTCTTTTCTTTTACACCCCCTTCCCCACCTCCCATTTCAATGTAAAAATGTTGTAATAAAGGTTGTTAAATATGAAGGGGTAAAAAAAAATACTTTTTGTTTGGCACTAAATCAGTTAACCAGACAGAACAAAGAATTTAACAGTTATCGATTCAATCATTTCTCACAAGAGTTACCAGCTCGATACTGCGCCTGTTCAATAAATCAATCAATCAAATATTTAAAAAAAAAATAAAAAATTTAAAAAAAAAAGAAAAAAAAAGGGAAGTTTTTTCTTTCTCTTCGTTGCCCCCCTTCCACAAGGTAATATGTTCAAGGAATAAATTATGCATATGTCACATACACGCCCACATGCAACGCCCGGTAAATACACGCACACATATACAGAACCCACAGGACGCATGTAACAACACTAAAAATACAAATGCATTTGTACTGCTATTACGATGCTCTCTTATTGAGATTGGTAGGCAATTCTGTATCACTATAAGATTATTATGGTTTGATTGCTATTAATTTTAATTTAAGATCACTATTAATATTAGTATCCTCCCTCATTTCCGCCTTCTCACCGCTTATTACTGTTGCTGTTGATGCTGGTGCCGCCCTCACTGGTTGGTTCCAGAATGTTTACTGCCTTTATCAACATTACCGAAGAGGTGGTTATGGTATCGGCGGTTTTGGAGCCGGCTGCTGGTGAGGGTGGAGACAGGGGATACAAACATGGTAAAAATAACATACAATTTGGGTTACCCCACTTTCACATGTAATTATGCCAAATGAATTATTGTTGTAATATTACACATATGTCACCTACACGCCCACATGCAACGCTCGGTAAATACACGCACACAAATATTGAACATACAGGATCATGTAACAATACGAACAATACAAATGCAATTGCACTATTATTATTATGCCTTCTTGTGGCGATAGCTACCCTTGTGCATTACCTTCTATTATTAGTGGTTATTGCTATCATTTTATTGTTGTTAATTTTTATGGATGTTTACTATTACTATTATGCTCCCTTATTTCCCCTCCTTTTCGCTTGTTTACTGTTGGTTGTTTTGACGCTGCTACCGCCCTCGCTGGTTGGTTCTATCAATTGGCTGCCACTGCCATCACTACCGAAAAGGTGGCGATGGTATGGGTGGTTTTGGAGCCGGCTGGAGATGGTGGTGACAGGGGAAACAATCACGGTAATAAATAAATTTTAGATTACCCCCCTTGACATGTAAATATGCAAATGAATTAATTGTTGTAATATTACACATATGTCACCTACACGCCCAGACGCAACGATCCGTAAATACACGCACACAAATACTGAACACACAGTACGCATGTAACAACATGAACAATACAAATGCAACAACCACCTTTCCTGCATTGTAAACTAGCATACCTCTTGACAACCTCCCCCCACCCCTTTTCCCCCACCCTTTCGATACTGTTTGGTTTTGATGCTGCTGCTGCTGCCTTCACCGGTTGGTTCTAACAAGTTTACTGCCATTTTCCTCATTACCAAGTGGTGATGATGGTATTGGTGGGGTTGGACCTGACGGGTGAAAGAGTGGCAGAGGGAAATAAAATGGTATACTATCGTCTTCTTGTTGTTTGTACTCGTTTTACGTTACCCCCCATGTCAAATGTAAAAATGCTGATATAAATGTTGTAAAAATTTGCGCATATGTCACCTACACTACCATATGCAACGCTCTGTAACAACACGAACAATACAAATGCAAATGTTTCATAACACTCAATAAAGGTTTAAAAAATAAAAAAAAAAGATCACAGGTATGTAGATACACAGATACAAGACAACTTTTTACGGTATAGCAAACAGTTGTCAGATGGAGACAAGGACATACTAGACGCTGAATTAACACTGACTGATATAACATGCGCACTCAGTAAAATGAACAAAGACAAAACACCAGGACCAGACGGCCTGACTGTAGAATTCTACCAACATTTCTTTCCTATCCTAGGTGGCCTTCTTCTTAAAGTATTTCAAGACGCCTTTGACAAACAACAACTACCAGACAGTTGTAACATGTCATACATAACACTAATACCTAAGGAAAATACAGATAAGACACACATGAAGAACTACAGACCCATATCGCTACTCAACACAGACTATAAAATACTTGCTAAAGCACTGACCAATAAATTGAGACCCTTTATGTCAACACTCATACACACAGACGAACAATGCGGGGTACCACATAGGTACATCCACCAGCATACGCATTTTATTAGAGACATCATCACATACACACAGGAGAAAGACTGTCAGGCCGCCCTTTTGTCCTTGGACCAGGAGAAGGCCTTTGATAGAATTTCCCACTCCTACTTATATAAGACTATAACACGCTGCAACTTGGGCCAGTACTTTAGGCAGTGGATAGAGATCTTATACCGGAGACCTGAAAGTAAGGTGTTGGTAAACCATGCGCTTACTGCTGGCTTTCGGCTCACAAGGTCGGTGAGACAAGGATGTCCCTTATCACCGCTGCTTTGTGTGCTGACCCTGGAACCACTACTCGAAGCAATTAGACAGTACACGAACATCAAAGGCATTTTTAATCATGGGGGAGGAGAGAGGAAGTTGCTCTCGTACGCGGACGACACCGCTTTCTTCCCCATCAACAACAAATCCATCACAAATATACTCCACACTTTTACACGATTTGGTAAGGGGAATGGAGCAAAATTAAACATACACAAATCACACATAATGGGTCTCGGTAAGTGGCGGAACAAAGCAGATTTTCCTCCCGACTTAACAGCGACAGACAACATCAGACTTTATGGGATAACATTCCCTAACAACTCCCGACAAATACATGCACATACATGGCAAAATCTCACACAACAAATTATAGACATGCTGCACAGATACAAGTATAAGACATCCACAATATTTGGTAGGAACACTATAGTTAACACATTAATCATTCCCAAAATTATATATTTAGTCACAGTGCTAGACCCACCTAAACAGACAATCACAGACATCAACAAACACATCAGACGTTTCATCTTTGGCAGCATAATCTATTCCATCAAACATAAGACACTCATACAGGACAAAAGACAAGGGGGGATAGCACTACAAGACATACACACCAAAATACAAGCGCTTAGAATCCAACACATAGGACATATCCTCAATCAACCAGAACAGCACCCACTAGCACTCTATTAAATAGAACTCAGACTACAACACCTTAGAAGAATGCAACTCAATTCTCCACACCATTTTGGAACACTACCATCTTTGTACAAGACATGTATGCATACACTTCAAGGACGCGAGCATCTAATACACCAAACAACACATTAGATTTACAAATATCTAGTCAAACAACAAGCACCCACACTACGACTTAGAATAAAGAGAGGACAAAAATACTACATACAAGACTACACATGTACTTTCTCTAATCTTCACAACCCACACATCACACCCAAAGCCAAAGAAATAATGTATCGTTTAATCTTTAGCATGTCACCAACTACGGAAAAACAAGCACACATGTCAAAACAAATAGCACAATGTCAACTTTGCAGGAATAACATACAGGAAACTGAAGATCACATTTATTACACATGTCCTACAGTCCAAGCCGCACTAGACACACTTAGACAACTCATTGAAACATTCACTAAAAAGAAAACAGATATGTATAAAGCAATCTTTTTAAATACTATTCCTAAAACTACCAAGGACAACCACACGAATGTGCTAATTTCACTGGCAGAATACAGGTACCTAGTATGGTCCTGTAGAAATGCAGCTTCATACAAATTTAAAACGTACAATTCACTTTTAATACTGCACATGTTTCAAAACAAAATTACACAAATATTCACAGACACACTGGCATAATCTGCATCCCTTCCTAGACTGCTGACACCCACACCGTTGCGACGCGTGTGGACGGCGAGAGGTGAACTGTTTTTTGTCTTCACCTTAGACACCAACTTTTCATTCTATGTACATATTATTAGTATGAGGTTATGGAAAGATTCTAAGAGTGAGGGAAGGATATTTTTAGGGTGTGTGAGGGAAGACATCATCAACTCAACATAATTTGTTTGTTATCTACATCATCTTAATTATCATCATCATCAACATCACAGACAAGTCACTGAAATTGTTCTGGCGACTACATAAAAGCATGAGTGGTGTAGTCAAGAATAAGAGCATTTCTGACTTCCAAGGTGCTGACCTCATCTGGCAGAGGACTGACGAGGACAAGGGCAAAGCCCTCTTTGAACGCTACCTTGAGCAGAGCAACCAGACAGACATGGGAGGTCGGAATCTGGCCAAGGAGGTCACCTCAGACAGATGCAAGGCCCAGAACACTTCGGATGAAGACACAGTGACAGTGAAAGAAATCAAGGCTGTGCTTCGACGATCAAAAAACAGTGCTCCAGGTCCTGATGGCATAAGATACGACGACATTAATAGGTGTACCGACAATGAGCTAGAGAAACTAGCAGACATGTACAACAACAGTATAGGGAGTGCTAGCATCAAGGAGGAATGGTTACACAGCTATCTGATTCCCTTGCCGAAGCCTGACAAAGACCACAAAAAAATTCAGGGATATCGAATTATAACCATGCAGAATACAATAGGCAAGCTGCTGGAGAAGGTAATTGCCAGGAAAATATCAAGCCAACTAGAGAGGCAAGGTGTTTTCCCACCTACCCTGGGTGGGTACCGTCCAAAAAGAGAAACCTGGACCAATGCAGCAGTCTTTGCCCACGATGTCTATGAAGGTTTCCACTCAGGCACTGAAACCGTTGCTGCAGCGATTGATCTTGAGGACGCATACAACAGAGTACCACTGGATTTTTTAATGTTTCAGCTTCTTGAACTAAACGTAAGTCCATTCCTCCTTAGTTGGATCGCTGCAGCCCTCTTCCAACGGAAAGTAGTTTTTAGATGTGGCAGTTGGACTTCGGAACCAACAACAATATATCCTAACCTACCACAGGGATCACCATTATCTCCGGTACTGTTCAACGCCTACACAGTGAGAATCACCAGTGAGCAGATCACTGGACCTGGCAGGACATTGTCATATGCCGATGATGTTTTAGTGTATCGTCAGGGTAAGGATAGAGAGGAGGTTGCTGTGGAACTACAAACCGAACTCAATCGCATAAGTACTTGGTGTGATGAAGCTGGGGCAATGGTCAATCCAACAAAGGCAACAGTGACTTGGTTCTCGTTGAATAATCATATTGTCAACAATCCAACACCAACTGTAATGCTGTGTTCAGAGACGGTGGAAAGAACGCAGGCAATGAATTACCTGGGGATACGGTTTGATCGAAGCCTTGCTTATAATGTGCACATAGACCAGGTGATAACAAAGGCCAAGCGGGGTTTGGCAGCGATGCGGGTGATGGCGGCAGCAAACTGTGAGCAGCGCCATCTATGTCTTCTGTACGAGGGGCTGGTCATGTCTGTTTTGGAGTATGCAATGGCAATCCTGACTGTCAGCCATAAGCAGATAGAAAGGATGGAAAGGATACAGAATGAAGCTATGCGCATTATTCTTGGATGTACAAGAGATACAGCATGCAGGGCGATGCGCTACCTTCTTGATTTTCCAACCATTGAAGAGAGAATGCAAGTTTGCAGGGCACGCGCCTACCTCAGAATTAACGCAAACACACAGCATCCACTGCATAGTGAAATTAGGAAGGTGAAGGGCAGCAGGTTAAAAAGAGGACGGTCGTGGATGGGTCAAGCCGAAGACATTCTTCAACAGGTGTGTTCACTTGAGGACTTAGAACCTGGCGAGGAGTGGGTGCAAGTGCCAACAGACTTCTGCACATCCTTTTCAGTTTGCATCCAACTAGATAGAAAATGCAGACAAGAAAATCCGGCTGCTGTGGAGGCTGAAGTACAAGCGTTGATTTTCGAGAATTCGCTAGACAGTGACGCGGTCATCTACACAGATGGGTCGGTCGTCCGACATGTGAGAAGCTCATGGGCCTTTACAGCTCGGGCCGGAGGGAGAATTGTGAAGGAGGACTCTGGTGCTTTCACTGAAAACACAAGTAGCCTGACCATGGAAGTCATGGCAGTAAGTAAAGCAATAACATGGCTCGAGACACAGACATTCACTAGGGCTTGTTTCCTTAGCGACTCAATGAACATGATCAAGAGGATAGAGGAGGGGTCGATCCGAAGAGAATGGTTGCTGCCTCTGAAGCGGTCTCGGCTGGCAAAGATTAGTTTCATCTTCGTGCCAGGGCATGCGGGAGTACAAGGAAATGAGCGGGCTGACAAGCTCGCAGGTGAGGCTACTGTGGAGGGCGGACGCGCCATGGACCAGGCTGACATTCTGAATGCTCTACGAGAAGTGAGACTTTTGCAAGAACCAACTGATGACTGTGAATCTACAACAATGGCCAGACTGCGAGAGCAGCAAATTAAAAGAGGGGTGGCCAAACAAGAACACTACGCGGGAAGCCAAAGAAGATTGATAAACCAACACAGAACTGGCGTCGTTAGCCGCTACACGCTGCGGGATTTGCTGAGGAGGGGATCCGAGCACTTATGGACTGAATGGTCCGATGTGCAACGAGGATGATCTGTCGACTAACTAACTAACTAACTAACTATCATCAACATCATCATCATAAATATCATCAATCACTGTCCCTACAAAGTAATACATGCTTAAATTTTTATTTTATTAACCATAATTTATACTACCGGCTCCGTGGCCTAGGGGTTAGCAGCTTTCTCCGCTAACTCCGAATACTCTCGTCACGTGACGCGACGAGAATTAGCAGTGGTTCGAATCGCAAAAGTGACTTATGAGAGTATGGAGCCGGTCGCTCAGAAAGTCGTGGCTTGCTGATGAGCGTAATCTAGCCTAGGAATCAACATACAGCTGAAAGATGCTGGTGTTGACCGCAATATCCTGAAACAGGATGGAAACGCGGGAAAAAAAAAAAAAAATAATGTATATTATGCAAATATAACTTGCTTTTTTTCTTTTACAACCCCCCCCCCCCCCCCCCCCCCCACACCTCCCATTTAAATGTAAAAACGTTGGAATAAAGGTTGTAAAAATTGCGCATATGTAACCTACACTTCCACATGCAACACACTGTAAAAACACGAACAATACACCTTGCAACGATTTTAACACTCAATAAAGTTTTTTTTTTTTTTTTAATCTGTTCTTATCACACATACACGCCCACATGCAACGCTCCGTAAATACACCTACACAAATACTAAATACACAGAACGGATGTAACAACACAAACATTATAAATGCAACCACTACCTTTCTGCTTTGGAAACCCGGATACTGTCACATCCCTCTTTTCCACCATTTTGATACTGTGTTTGTTGATTCTGCTGCCGCCCTCGCCGATTGGATCAAACATTTTATACTGCCAGTTTCATCATTACCGATTGGTGCTGATGGTATTGGCGGTTTTGGAGCCGAGGGAGGTGGCAGGGGAAATAAATACGGTGCACTATCATCATGCTGTTGTTTTGTAAGGTTTACCCTACAACAAATTCAATGTAGAAATGTTAAAATTTATAAAATATTTGTATTTTTGCTCATATGTCACCTACACGTCCACATGCAACGCTCTGTAAAAACACAAACAATACACTTTGCAACGATTTTAACACTCAATAAAAGTTTAAAAAATAAATAAATCTACAACCCCGAAAAAAAGGGGGGAGGCGGGGGAACCAGCTTGCCTGAGGTAACCGCCAAACCCCACTCCCCAAAAAAAAAAAATCAACACTTCATCTGGGCAAGGTCAGCAGCAGAGGTTGTCTTCCGAATGACACACAGGGTCGAGGAACCTCATGTCGCATTACCTCTGGAGAACAGAACACCCTTATTTTTACAAAAAGTTTTTATACATGGACAAACGTAATCAATGTTCACTGCTAGAAAACCCACAGTTGAGTGAGCTCACAGCAGGTCTGAAGTCGTCAGAAGCAGCCATATTCCCCACTCCCATTCTATCGACGAGTATCTCACGTGCATTAGGTTCCTCACACTTCCCGGGGGAGGGTCTTCCCGTTTGTCCTTCTCCTGCCGTGCACTCACATCCTGATTTCCATCTTGGAGACATTTTAATCGCTGATGGCGGATATCCCACACTAAGTTTATGGACGTTTCTGAGAAAGGGAACACTGCAATGTTTAGTTTAGTTTAGTCGACGGATCAACATCACGGCACACGGGTGTAACTCATAAGTGCTCCGTTTTCCTCCTAACTGAAATCTGAGTCTGGAGAACTCAGCTCAGTGCACGAACTCCGTAGCACCGGCGAGGATCCTGAAATACTTTGGGTAGATGTTTAACTCGAAATTTTTCCCGGGCATCGCTGTTAAGCTACTCTTTTTTTATTTCCAACTGCGAAGGGATTTTTTAAGCGCGCAACAATACACACGGGCGTCCGATTTCACTAAACAGAGACAGGGGGAATTTTATTACTAGAAGTCCACGTGCAAAAATCCCGGTCCTCACAGTGGCTTGAGCCCGGGACCTCCACTCGAGGCGGACATAATACCTCTAGACCACTCAGCCCCCTTCTGCAATATGTCGTCACAACGGTAAAGTTGGAGAAGAAGAAAGGTGAGACGAACAAACGAACGAACAAGCTTTATTTTCAAAGGGTTAAGAAGTGGGCACGTAGGCCCGTCTAAAGAGAAACTAAGCTGTGCGGTTTGGCATCATGGCATGGGGGATATCAACATCAGAAAGGAGTGGCGGCACACGAGACACAAGGCTGTGCACAGACATGATCACCATCGCCAGACTTTGGGATATTGGATCGGAAGTTCAAACCATAATATATAATAAATAACACGAATTATAAGGAACAAACCAGAACTCAATCCAATGCTGGTGCCCTGACTATGAGAGGCAAAAGGAGCACAGCCCAGATACCCAGGCTTGTCAATGGGACATATTTTTTCTGTCGCATCCCATCCCATCCCATGGCAATTTGTGCCTGTCCCATTCCATTCCATTGGATTCTCATTATAATATTAATATGGAATACAGTTCAAATAAAATTATGAAATTTATGAAAGTTTAGGTTTAGTGTCTACTAAATAGGACTACAAGTATAAAGCGACATATAAAATGACAGAATTGATTCATTTTACTAGGGGTCGTCAATAAGTAAGTCACAAATGGCTATAGACAAAGAACTAACTAAGGTAACAACTTGGAACCAGTTTATTTTTTTACGTGCATTGTCCCTTTATTTCCCAACATAATTGCCCACCAACATTGATACACTTATCCCATTGTTTTATGAGTCCTCCTAAACCGGCTGCATAGAAGTGCGTGCACTGTTTTCTAAACCACGTTTTCACTTCACATTCAACTTCGGCGTCATTCGCGAAATGTCTCCCGCCAAGGTGGGTTTTCAGTGGACCAAAAATGTGGAAATCGCTAGGGGCTAAGTCGGGACTGTAAGGTGGCTGTTCCAGAACTTCCCACCTTAGTTGGATAATTTTCTCCTGCGTTAATCGAGCCGTATGTGGTCTGGCATTGTCATGAAGAAGCAACACTCCTCTAGTCAGCAGTCATGGACGTTTTCTTCAAATTTCATCATGCAGCATCGATAGAACTTCACAGTACGATTCAGAATTCACATTGTCAACTTTCTTCTTGAAATTGTTTAAAAGCACTCATTGACAATCCCAGAACTTTGTCAGCATAACCTTCCCTGTTGATGGCGTAACCTTGTGAATGATAATGATGATGATTAAGTATCAGGTCCTTTACTGAACATCGTATTTGATCATGTCACCCACACTGCAATTTACCTGCCTCGCGTATTTTGCCAGTATATGTTTATATACGTGGAAAAATAATGTGTTCTTGTCTCGATTATGCCATGTTGTCTAGCCATCGAGATAATTGATCTCTCTGCCTTGCCATTATTCCTATCCCTTTAGTCTTTCCAACTGTTACTAACATTTCTGGTTTATTTATTTCTTCTCTCAAAGTGTCACAAAAATCTTGACTGTCAACGTCAGATTTCTCTAATCAGTTTACTGTTTTCAACTGTTTCTTGTAGGACTTGCTCATTGATTCTTTTCGGTCAGGCCATGCATTCTTTTGAATTTTCTTCAGAAACTGCATCTCTACTGCCATCAGATGTTTGCCATCTATTCTGCTCACGGTACACGATTCAAATCCATATAACTGTACATGATTCACGTCCATATAATCATTCATTCATTCATGTGCCATGCCGATAAGCGTAAGCGGTCATGATTCGCCATCTCACTCGATCTCAGAGTCGTGGATCAATTCAGTGTTCTTCTCTCGAACATACCACGTGGCCAAGCCATCCAGATATTTACTTCTCTTCTTTACCCTAGTTCTCTTCCCCTCGATTTTGCCTGTTGTCCACAAGTTCTCCAATTTGTTTCTTCTCATTACGTAGACTGTCTACGTCTAATATCTCTAATCAGTGTACGATTATATAATTATACAAGATCTATTAGCACTTTACACTATTGTTCGCGTTGCAGTTGACATCATGTGTCAGTATGTCTTCCATCAAGCAAATGGCATCTTTGCCAAAGCGATGATTGATCTAATGTCTTTAATGCACATCCCGTCAGATGTTAAGCCAGTTCTGTGGTAGCTGTACCGATTCACTTTATGAACTGACGAAACATTATTTCCTAGACATTGTTTGGTTATACATTTAGCCATCATTAGATTTTATAGACATTGTTTGGTTATACATTTAGCCATCATTAGATTTTCTAGACATTGTTTGGTTATACATTTAGCTATCATTAGATTTTCTAGACATTGTTTGGTTAAACATTTAGCCATCATTAGATTTTATAGACATTGTTTGGTTATACATTTAGCCATCATTAGATTTTCTAGACATTGTTTGGTTATACATTTAGCCATCATTAGATTTTCTAGACATTGTTTGGTTTTACATTTAGCCATCATTACATTTTCTAGACATTGTTTGGTTTTACATTTAGACATCATTAGATTTTCTAGACATTGTTTGGTTTTACATTTAGCCATCATTAGATTTTCTAGACATTGTTTGGTTTTACATTTAGCCATCATTACATTTTCTAGACATTGTTTGGTTATACATTTAGCCATCATTAGATTTTCTAGACATTGTTTGGTTATACATTTAGCCATCATTACATTTTCTAGACATTGTTTGGTTTTACATTTAGCCATCATTAGATTTTCTAGACATTGTTTGGTTTTACATTTAGCCATCATTACATTTTCTAGACATTGTTTGGTTTTACATTTAGCCATCATTACATTTTCTAGACATTGTTTGGTTTTACATTTAGCCATCATTACATTTTCTAGACATTGTTTGGTTTTACATTTAGCCATCATTACATTTTCTAGACATTGTTTGGTTTTACATTTAGCCATCATTAGATTTTCTAGACATTGTTTGGTTTTACATTTAGCCATCATTAGATTTTCTAGACATTGTTTGGTTTTACATTTAGCCATCATTACATTTTCTAGACATTGTTTGGTTTTACATTTAGCCATCATTACATTTTCTAGACATTGTTTGGTTTTACATTTAGCCATCATTACATTTTCTAGACATTGTTTGGTTTTACATTTAGCCATCATTAGATTTTCTAGACATTGTTTGGTTTTACATTTAGCCATCATTACATTTTCTAGACATTGTTTGGTTTTACATTTAGCCATCATTAGATTTTATAGATTTTCTAGATTTTATTTTTGTTGCTTTCATGGGATTATATCCTTGTACAAAAGCTAAACGTGATTTTTAAACATATGTCCTTTGCAGTGTTTATACAAGTGTTTTAGGTTACAATATTCCCTTTTCTTTCTATTTTCTACCGATCTGACTGCTGATACTAACACTAATTATCATAATCGAGACAACATATTGTACACCTGATAAGAAATCATAAAATGTTACTTCGCGTGTTTATTTTCTTATTTGTTGTTTATATTTAGAACTGTTCCAGATTATCATAATAACAGGCTATCATAATTGTTGAGTGGTCACCAAATTTATAAAAAATCATGTTCAAACAACTTCGGGAGAAACCACGTAAACATAAGGAATAAACACTATTAAATTAAGGCATGGGACGTAACGACGTAACATAGTAAGGGACATTACCGAATATAAAAATATTCTTAACATTTACATTTCTGGCAATTACATTGTTAAGTTTTCGTTAATGTTATTTGTAAATCAACCGTTACTGCATTTCTCCAATATTTTAAGTAAAATGTTAACGAAATATAAACAGCGTACTAACATAAGTAATTGTATTATTTAATTACTCCTTTTTGCACAATACACTTTTATAATCTGCTTTTCTGATTTCAGGAAATATATATATATGACTTCACAACACCCCGTCATGGTACGACTAAGAGATTGTTGATGTATATATTTTTGGCAGGCCTTTGAAAGGCCAAATAATCTACAGCTATTTTATTTCTCAACCATTTGGCTAATATCAAAGTGTAGTATCTGCACTTCATCTAGCCAGGGCCACATACAGAGACGGTCATCCGAATAACATACAGGTACGTGAGGAACTGATAGGGCGGCCCTGCCTCCTGTGGGAATCACAGAGCCTTTTATTTAAAAAAAAAATATACAACAAGAACGGTCGCCTTCAAATGATTGACCTACGCGCTAAGATTAAAGAGTAGTCATCTGAACTTGACTTGACCAGAGTCATCAACAGAGGTGGTCATCTAAATGACACACGGGGACGTGTAAGATTTTATACACGGACATCCGTCATCCACGGTCATTGCTACAAAAACCCACTGCTGAGCGAGCTCACAGCAGGTCTGCAGTCGTCAGAAGCAGCCACATTTCTCCCCACCCCCAACCGCGCCATCCCGCCCCCTTCGACGAGTACCTCGCATCCATTGCGTTCCTCAAAATTCCCGGAGGAGGGTCTTCCAGTTTATTCTTCTCCTGTCGTGCGATCACATCCGGATTTCCAGCTTGGAGACGGTGTAATCTCTGATGGCGGTTATCCCACAGTACATTCTTGGACGAGTCATGAGAAAGGGAAGGCTGCAGTATGGTCACATCGGTAAAATTGGAGCAGAGGAGAGCAGGGCGAGACGATCGAACAAACAAACTTTATTTTCACAGGGTTAAGAATTGGGCACGCAGGACCGTCTAAAGAGAGATGATACTGGGCTGTTTGACATCATGGCATGGAGGAATATCAACATCAGAAAGGAGTTGCAACAGACAAGACACAAGGCTACCGCATACATGATCAGACTTTTGGGATATTGAATCGGAAGTAAAAACCATAATATAGAGTAAACATACAAACTTGATTGCTGTTAATTTTTATTGGTAATTTAAATGTATTTGATATAAGAATCTGTTTCATATTGTTGCATGTTTGTTGTTGCTCTTGCTTTCGCTCGCTTTGAGCTCAAGCGTACTCCATAAACGCTACTTTTAGTACCACTGGCCTGAATTTTGGGCCTGAATTAGATTTCTCTTATAACCATTGTCCCTTATCATCACGTGAACCCACTACAAAATCAGAGGTACTTGTATTTTAAGACCCCAAGTTAAGGACGAGAAGTTAACATTTTAGTCCACGTGTTCGGTGTAGGGGTAGAACCTCTTACCTCAGCATCAACACCCCGGATGTTTAAGAATGAGCGCTCTTATCCTTTTGCCCATGCTTTAATTCCAATTTTCAAAAACAAAAATTCCAAATTCGGCCTCGTCTAACCTGCTTCATCAGCTGTGGTTATTGTTGAGCTCCGTGGTTTTTGTGGGTTTATTCACCCCAATTCTTGTCTTGTGAGTCCTATCTCGGACTGGTTATGTATCGTTTGTGTCTGTGACGTCAGCTGGGGGATCGGTCGTCGGCTATCCTTTATGCTCGTCTGTTCTTGTGGTTTTCTTTGTTGGTGTAGGCTCCTGGCTCGTCTGGCTTTACTGGCTGCAGTCCTTATAAGGACTTTTCGTTATTCCACTCTATGCATCGTAAGCTGGGGGATCGGTCGGCTGCTGTCCTTTGTGCATGTTTCCTCTTGTTGTTTTCTTTGTTGGAGCAGGCTCCTGGCTTGACTGGTTGCAGTACTTAAAAGGACTTTTTATTTAGTATTTTTGCCTCCTGTTCTGTGTAATGCCCGTAGAAGCTTTCCGATGCTATTTATCTCCTTGCGCTGTCTTTCCCTTATGTCTTGGAGTTCTTGCTGTTTTTCGATTATTTCCTCTGTTGTCAGCCTTGTGATTATCTCTCCGTCCTCGATATAGTACTCAATGCCGGTATCATAGTCAGAGAATATCTTCGGGTATTCTATGGGTTTCCCCTTGAGCTTCTTCACCTTCTTTCCTTTTGCTTCCTGTCTCCTGATGTATTGCTCGTGCCTGAGTTCCTCTTGCCATGCCCGTTTCTTTTCTGCTTCTAGGTACTCCTCCTTTTCCTCCTGGTTAGGTTCCTGTGCCATCCACTTGTTGACGTCGAAGGGTTCCTCATCTTGTCTTTCTTCGGCTGTCTGGCGGGATGTTGATTTCGCTTTGGATATTTCGGGCGTCGTGGTTCGGCTGCTGGTTTTATCTTGTGGCTTCGGCTCAGTTTTTTGTTGGGTTTCTTGAGGCTTCTTTGTGGTCTCTTGCATGGCTTCTGTTAGTTTGTTTTGAGTTGATTTCGTTTCAGATTTTAGCCGCTCCCTCTCCGATATTATGGTACGTAGTATTTCTTCGTTGTCCCGCTTCAACGCTGTCATCTGTTCCACTTCTCGTTTGATGTTTTGATGAATCTCTTCCATTTCCGCCAGTAGTTTATCGTTGTCGTTATTCGGAGTCGGCGTCAGCAGTGCCTTGACTTGTCTCTTCAACTCATCTATCTGTTTTTGGAGTTGATCTCTTTCGGCTTGTGCTATACCCGTGGCTGTCTCGCCCCTCTGCATTGCTTCCTTGAATGGTGTCTTTGTGATGATGGCGATCTTTAAGACGTCTCTTTGTCTCTGCTGTGGCCGGCCTTCTGACATGTGGAACATTGCGTGATTCTTGGGATGAATCTTTCTGGTTGCTGCATTCTCTTGTTGAATGATACTGTGATCGGCATTTCGCTGCCCTCCGATGTCACCACTGCCAAGGTTGTAGGTATCTTGGAGTAGGTGAGGAGCCGCTCCGCCTTCAAGAATCGGATGTGGAGATTCTCTTCCCGTAGCTGTTTCAGAATTTCTTCGTCTGTCAGGCTCCACAGGAATCCGCTTGACGACCCATCGGGCTGTTTTTGAGTCGGTGTTTCCGACTCTGGTGTCTTTCTCCTCCTTCTTCTCTGCTGACTTGGTTCTTGACTGTGTTGGGCTGTCAATCTTCTCCCTCGTAGTAGCTTCAGTAATAGCTGTGGTATCAGGCTCTTTGGTGCAGCTAGCAGGTAGGCTCTCCACGTTGTTCTTCTTCTTGTCGGCTCCCACGCTGCACACTTTGGCCACAGTGTATTTCTTGTTGTTGGAATTTCAACGTGACATTTTCCCGCGTATCAGGCTTCTTGAAGGATAATGCGACTTGACTTGTTAGCGCTCGCAGTGCGAATGATGACGATGATCCAAAAGGTCGCCCATGCTGATCTAATCAAAATATATATAGACATGGGGTGATGAATATACTTGTCTCACATCTGTAAAGTAATACTTTTCGTTTTCTCAGCTGAGGACTTCGTGGCCAGGGGTTAATGCGATTGCCCTTAAATTGCAGGGCCCTGACGGCGGCGGTTCAATCCCTACACCGGTCAGTTGGACTTGGAGGTTGTCTTCTCGTTCAGAACACAATGGCAAACTACTGAACGTAAAATTCCCTAGAAAATATACCTGTGATGTGGGGTTGATCGCGACGTCCTGCAAAGCACATGCAACATTTAATGTGATTCCAGTCTTCTTTCTAACTGTGAATGTCCGCACTAAATTAACAATGCACAGACCTGGAGATGATGTCCTACAATTGTTAAGCAATACATCTAGGGCTCCCACCTACGTTTGTCATGCCCGCACTCACGACTATACGGGTTGGTCATTGCGTGTACGACTTCGCTCATACTGCTCCTCATGGCGGTACAGGTGGCTGTGTATTCGGCGGTCGGTTACACACAAGGTCCGAAACTCGGTGGAGTGTGCGGGATAAACAAGCAACGCATGGATTAAAGGAGAGAGGGTCGAGTTAATTGCAATAGGTTTAATCCCGTATGGTTCGGTGTTTTTTCCACTGAGCGACCTGCCACAATCAACACACAAAGTATGAACTCCGTAGCTCCAGCAACGACTCCCATATTAGTGGGAACTATATACAGCTAAGCCTTACTACTTTTCATTTCTGTTGATTTGTTAGATAATCATGTTCGGCCATGTTTCGCCATCTCACGCCATCACCAGAGTCGTGGATCAGCTCTGTGTTCTGGTCTCGATTATGTCACGTGGACAAACCATCCAGATAGTTATCTTTCTGCCTTCCTCCTGTCCTTTCCAGCACAATCTTGCAGGTTGTTAGTAAATTGTCTGGGTTTTTTTTTTTAATAACGAGCCCAATTAATCTTGACTGTCTAAGTTTAATTTCGCACATCAGATTATGGTTTTAATTTCTTACTTGCAGGACTTGCTGATGTTTTTCCCCTGTTTCTCCGTGGCATTCTTTGCATTTTCCTCAGAAGCTACATCTCCACTGCCATCAGATGTTTGCCATGTTTTCTGCTTACTGTACACAATGCACACCCATATAATTGTACACGATCTATGTAACAGTTCAACAATCATTTTCTCTTTGCAATTGTCATCTTTTTATTGGTCAGTGTGTTTCCCATTATGCAAAATATAAAAGACTGCTACTACTAACAGTAATTACTGTGATCAAAACCAAATACTATGCACATGATGAAAAATCATAAAATGGTACTTCGCTTGTTTATCTTGTTGTTGTTTTTTTTTATTAATAGCATGTCCAAATTATCATAACAACAGGCTAGCACAATTGTTGAGTGGTGATTGAATTTACAAACAATTATGTTCAAATAATTTCGGGGAGGCCACATCAACAAAAGCAAAAAAGAAAATTAACGTAAGACATGGGACATAACTACATAAGTAATTAAGGGATATTACCCAACCTAACTATATTTCTAACATTTACAGTTTTGTTAATTAACGTCTTAATTTATCATTAATTTCATTTGTAAATCAACCTTAAATTTTATTTCGCAAAATTTTGAGTTATGTAATTTAAAGAAAAATGAACATAGTTTTAACACAGCTGATATATAACTTAAGAACATTAGTTTTTACAAAACTTATTTTTATCATACGCTTTGATTGCTTTTCTTAAATAATACATATGAAGTGTGAATTGATTGGTTAGATACTTCGTACGATATTTTTGTCTGGCCTTTGAAAGGCTAAATAAATTGTGGGTCGCTTCTCAGTGTTATGGCTAAGATGAAGTGTAGATTTATCTGCGCTTGGTCTGGCTAAAGTAAAGAGACGGTCCACTAACACTGGCAGTGGGCCTCTAATGGCACATGGTGGGACGACTAAATGGCCACAACAAAAACAGGGGGAAGTGGGAACCTTACAGGGCTGCTCTTGCCACTGGGGAACCACCAGACCGTCCATCCATCCATCATGTGCCATGCCGGTATGCGTGGGCGGTCATGTTCTGCCATCTCACTCGATCACCAGAGTCGTGGATCAGCTCCGTGTTTCTGTCTCGACCATGCCACAAGGCCAAGCCATCCAGGTACTTGCTTCTAGGTCTTCCCCTTGGTCTGTTCCCCTCGATCTTACCAGTTGTCACCAAGTTCTCCAAGTAATTTCTTTTCATAACATGCCCAAACAATTGTGACTGTCTACGTCTAATGTCTCTAATCAGTTTATATTATATTTCAGAATATATATATATATATATTGGCTGCCTGGGCGAATGGATAAGAGCGCTCGTTCTTAAACATCCGGTGTGATGATGCTAAGGTAGGAGGTTCAACACCCACACTGAACATTTGGACTAAAATGTTGGCTTCTCGACCTTGGCTTTGGGACTTAAATTACAAGCACCTCTGATGACAGAGTGCGTTCACCTAATGGAGAGGGGCACTGGTATTAAATGAAAGCTAATCCACGTGAAAATTCCGTCCAGTTATATTAACCGTAACGATATATATATATATATAGCCGGCTCCCTGACCGAGGTGTTAGCAGCTTTCTCCGTTAACCTCGAATACTCTCGTGGTTGACGTGAGCGCGTGAGAATTAGAAGTGGCTCGAGTCGCGCCAGTGACTCGTGAGAGTATGGAGCCGGTCGCTCAGAAAGTCGTGGCGTGCTCATGAGCGTAATCTAGCCTAGAAATCAACATACAGCTGAAGGTGCTGGTGTTGACTGCAATATCCTGAAACAGGATGGAAACGCGAGAAAAAAAAAAAAAAAAAAAAAAAAAATATATATATATATATATATATATATATATATATATATATATATATATATATATATATATATATATATATATATATATATATATATATATATATATAATATAATAATATAATAAATAAATATATATATTCTCTTACTTATTTCAACCTGTAACATTTCATCCTCTGTTGTTAATTGATGTGGGTGAGAAAAACTTTTGACCTGCACAAATAGCTTTCCATTCACATTAATTTTCAAAAAGTGGCTTGATGCTGGTGTTGATAACCATTGTTTTTATTTACTTTATGTTTATATCCAGTCATGTTGATCGCCTAATGTTTACAATTAACTCAGGTATGGTTCAGTTAATAAAATAATCGTTAGTGTATCTTTTAGTGTTTATTTCTACTCCTCCAATATGAATTATGTGGTCTTCGTGGCAGCTAGGTTAATGCGCTTGCGCTTAAATTTCCGGTGCCTTGACGCAAGTTCAATCACTACACTGTTCATAGGGACTTGAAAGTTGACTTATTGTTCAGAAAACAATGGTAAACTTTAAAACAAGTTAATTTCTTATCCTTTACTTGAAATTGCAGCCAACCCCAACACTTTTGGCTGCTGTGATGTCTTGCTAAATTACGTTCAGTAGTTTGCCATTGCCTCCTGAACGACCAACACTCATATATTTGTATGGGAACCCAACGCTAGGCGGTCAGCTTCCAAATCGTCCGCAGCTGTGTTTCGAATGCGGTACAAATTGCGTCCTAACGCCATCACCACTGAGGCTGCAATGAAAAATTCAATCAATCAATCAATCAATCATGTGCCATGCCGGAAAGCGTGGGCGGTCATGACTCGCCATTTCACTCGATCACCAGAGTCGTGGATCAGCTTAGTGATCGTCCATGCCATGTGGCCAAGCCATCCAGGTATGTTCCTCTCGGTCTTCCTCTTGGTCTGTTCCCTTCGATCTTGCCAGTTGTCACTAAGTTCTCCAATCCATTTCTTCTCATAACATGTCAAAAAAAATTTGACTGTCTACATCTAATTTCTCTAATCAATTTACGATTTTCATTTGTCTCCTGTAGTACATAGGTCATTGTTTTTTTTTTCTGTCTGTCCAAGGTATTCTTTGCATTTTCCTCAGAAACCACATTTCTGCAGCCATCAGATGTTTTTCAGCTTGACAGAACGTAATCAATCAATCAATCAATCATGTGCCATGCCGGAAAGCGTGGGCGGTCATGACTCGCCATTTCACGTAATATGTCATAGCAAATCGACCTGTGAATCCCCTAGGGATGTTAGCGACTTCATCAAAATATTTAATGTGATTCCAGTCTTCTTTCTGCGAGTTTATATGTGGTTACTCAATAGAAATTGCATAGACCTCGGGGTAATGCATTCCTTTGTCTCATATTTGTAAAGCAATACTTCTCGAGCTCTCATCTACTTTTGTCCACCCGGCGAACACGACTAGACGGGTTGGCTGTTGAGTGTACGACTTCTCTCATACTGCTGCTCCTCATGGCGGTACAGGGGTTTCTGTATTCCGCAGTAGGTTATACACAAGGTCCGAAACTCGTTGCAGATTCGGGCATTACAAAAAAAGGAACGCATGGTTTAAAGTCGAGAGGGTCGACTTCATTGCAACATGTTTTATCTCAAATGTCTCAGTGTCTTTCCGCAGAGCGGCCTACCGCAAGCGTCCCACAAAGTATGAACTGCTTAGCTCCAGCGATTACTTCCATGACGTTATCAGTGGTGACGCTTGAAAGTTACGCCTCACCACTTTTCATTTCCGACGATTTCTTTGTCATCATCAAGTGGCATGTAGATAATCATGTTCGGACATGTTTCACAGTCTCACATCATCACCAGAGTCGTGGATCATCTTTGCGTTCTGGTCTCGATTACGTCACGTGGTCTAACAATCCAGATATTTATCTCTCTGCGCTCCTGTTGTTCTTTTCACCACAATCTTGCAGGTTGTTACTAAATTGTCTAGCTTTTTCCCCCTATTAATATCATGCCCAAGTAATCTCGACTATCTATGTTTAATTTCTCTAATCAGTTTATGATTTTCATATTTTGCTTGCAGGACTTTCTCATTGTTTGTTTGGTTTCTGTCTCCCCCCCCCCCCCTCCCCCGGTCCTTGATATTCTTTGCATTTCCTCAATAATTACATCATCATGTCCAGATTATCATAATGACCGGCTGACAAAATTGTTGAGTGGCCACCGAATGTATACACTATTCTGTTCAAATTCTGAAGAAACCACGTTAACACAAGGAACAAACAAAATTAAATATTATCAAGGGACATAACAACTTAACATATCAATGGACATTACCTTATCTAAAGATATTTCTAACATTTACATTTCTGGCAATTACTTTCTTAATTACTCTTTAATTTCGCTTGCAAATAAAGCCTTAGTGATACTCTCCAACACCTATATTTATCTACTTATATGTTAAAGAGAAATAAACAGCGTATAAACACAAGTAAATATACTACTTAGTTTATTTTTTTGCACAATACATTGTTGTAATCTGCTTTCCTTAATTTCCTAGAATAATATATGTAATTTACATCCTATCGTGACGGCATGAGTTTATATATTTGGCAGGCCTTTGAAAGGCCAAAATAATCTTAGGCTTTATTTTTTCTCGGCATTTTGGCTAATATGAAAGTGTAGTATCTGCGCTTGATCTGGCCAGGGTCAGCAGCAGAGGCGGCCATCCGAATGACACTGTCAGCAACATAGCTTTGACAGGCACGCATGGATTCTTCTTTTGCACCACACGAATGATAACTCGTACGTCGTACAAAAGGATATCAATTTATTCTGGACTAGTTACACAATAGCTCCGAGAGCTGATAACCACATGGATCATATACATCATGACAATATTACGTTATGACGTTATCTATGGTAATATCTACTTGTATTAATCTAAGCCTAAGTCACCACTACTTCTACTGGCCTATAAACAACACAGTATTCAGAGCGAATACTACGATCTGTCTCCTACGCTGTCTTGTCCCCGTCTGCTTGACTTTCGTGGCGTGTCCAGCCACGAGCCGGTGACCCTTCGTGCGTCAGCAGGTTTGCGTGCTCTGTATTCCAGCACGCGTTTAGTGGCTTGTCAATAGGTTACTCTTCTAGAGTTACCACTATTAATGGATATTCCCCGTGGTAATGGTTTCCCCACTCTATTCTGGGTAACTCCTGATCATGTCCTACCGTGTCCCCTTTTATGACACGTGTGTGTCCAGTCGGAGAACTGTTCAGTTCTCCGTACTGCTTCTGTCCCTCCTATTCCCTATTTCCTAGATAGGGATGTTATCTCTATCCTGTCTTAGTCCTATTCCTTAGTTCTACTCCTCTCTTCTCTATCTGTCTACATGCGGCTCTTTGACAGACACACAGTGACTAGGAACCGCATACAGAACGCCCTCATTAAAAAACAAAACAAAAAATAGATTGTAAACACTGACAAACGTTAATCAATGTTCACTGGTAGAAAACGCACTGCTAAACTAGCTCACAGCAGATGTGATGGCTGTTACACAGGCTATCATATGTCTGGAATCACAGCATTACACTAACGTGTGTGTACTAAGTGATTCAATGAGCATGATACAGAAGGTCGAAGCTAGATCTGTACGTAGATAGTGGACTGAGTCGCTACGGAAGTCTGTTGTCCGTATAGTCAACCTTCATCTTCGTCCCGGGACATACGGGAGTCGAGGGAAATGAACGAGCTGATAAACTGGCTGGCTCTGTACCCCCTGTAGAAGTCGAGCCCATGGATCGTGCCGATTTTATTAACGTCTTTAAAGATATGGCGAGAACAGAGGACTTTGACGTCAGTGAATCCACATCACTGTCCAGGATGAAAGACTTGGGAGTAATAATCGGCACCGCCAGACGCGAGAGGGACATCGGAAAAACGAGGTGCCTCGCAGGGGCGTCACTAAGGGGGTGCGGGCCGCAACAGGTGACACCATCAAGGGGTGAAACCAAAATAAAAAAATTGCAAATTTGACAAAGCAGACATAGCTCTGTCTAGTCGGGTTTCATAACCGTTCATTGTTAAATACATGAGCAGACACAGGGTGCCACCATGCAGAGCGTCTGGTGCTTAAATCAATAAGACTCAGAGCTCAGAGCTGCTCTGAGCCTCGGAGTCGGAGTAGAATCGTGGGTCATTTGCAAACGCGCAAATTAATGACGTGTGGAGTCACGTGGTTGCAGAAAATGACAGACGTTGTTTACAGGTTCGTTTTTTATGTAAATAATATTTTTTTCGAAATTTTATAATTTTATCAATATCACTAAAATATAAATATTTTAAAGTAAATTAATTAGGACAGGGCATAAATTTTAAAGGAGAAAAACAGCGACAGGCTTCCACTTAAAAAAGTTAGTATTACTATACTATAGTATACTAGTAGTTTACTACTACAATAAATTAATAATTACGGCATACACACGTTTTTCTATATGTCTGAAAAATATATATTTTATTTTTTTAATTTAATTTTTTAATAAAACAGATGGAAATAGACAAATAAATAACGGTTGTGTAATTTTTCGAACCAACGAGTCACTGTTGAGACTGCCACACGCAGATCCCCCCAATAATTGATGCGGTTACTGACATTCGCCAGCAATTCGCAATATAAAATAATAAAATATATGTCATGAAATGACAGTCGTGCATTGGCGACAAAACTTCCTGATAAAAGTTAAGAAGAAATGTTGCAACGAATATTGTTGACCGCCGGTTACATTTGTATATGAATCCATTAATTGTGCCTTGCAGCATTTGCCATCCGCATCGTATGCAGGTTGGTATGTTCAATACTCCATTAGCAAGTAAAAAAGTTACAATCCACTCAAACTTGTTACAATGAAATAAAAAAGTTGTAACTTCCATGGACAATATTTAAAAAAATTTAATATTTTGTATGACAAGTTTTATTTTTTAGGCGGTTCTTTTTAGTGTACATAATCATTTTTTAATTACATTTTAATTCTACGGTAAACAATGCAATTTAACCTAAATAACTATATTTATTAAATTATGAATAAATCATAAATGTTTGGATTATAATTATTTATACAGATTTTATATATTTATATTATATCTTTTTGTTTAGTTGTATATTTTTAATACAAAATCTGGCATTTCGTGGCCATAAGAAAGATGCATCTTCGTTGAATAAAGGAAACTTTCTTGAGATGGTTGAGATGCTTTCTAAATATGACCCTGTGTTGAAAGAGCAGCTAATGAGATTAAAGCGAACTACATCTGTAACAGTAAAAGCATCCGTATCTTATCTTTCACCAGAAACTCAGAATGAATTTATAACTGTTCTGGCAAATCATGTGAAGGAAATTCTTGTAAATGATATAAAGGCTGCAAGGTATTTTGGAATTATGTTCGACAGCACACCTGACATATCACACACTGACCAGATGTCTGAGGTGATCAGATATGTGAAAATCCACAATGGGGAAGTTGAAGTGAGAGAAGTGTTTCTAGGATTTTTCCCTTTAAAGGGGAAAAAAGCTGATGACCTAAGTTCAGACATTTTAAAACATCTAGAAAGTGATGGACTTGACATAATGATGTGCAGAGCTCAAGGTTATGATAATGCTGCCACAATGTCTGGAATTCATGGAGGTGTTCAAGCCATTCTGAAAAGAAAGAATAAGAAAGCTATTTTTAACGGATGCGTGGACCATTCGCTTAACTTGTATGGGCAACACTCTTTTGCTGAAAATGCTTTATGTGTAACATTTTTTGGAATTCTTGAGAGAATGTATTCCTTCTTTGCTGCTTCCACCCATCGATGGGATGTTTTAATTGAACACACTGCAATGTCGATTAAAAGGCTATCAACAACACGCTGGAGTACACATCATGCTGCTGTTAAACCGGTGAAAGATAAGTTTGATGAATGTGTGGCGGCGATTGAAGCTCTGTGTGATCCTCGTGAAAATGTGAAAACAAGAGGTGCAGCACAAGGTCTTTTACCTGCTGTCTGTGATTTCACGTTTCTGCGCTACCTTTACTTTTGGGCTGCTGTACTTGAGGAAGTTAATTTGACACAGCAGTATCTGCAGACTAAAGGCTTAACTCTTGACAAAGTAGTGACCAAGTTAGAGGCATTAAGACTTTTTCTGCAGGAGAAGCGCAGTCACTTAGTGGAGCATGCAATTGAACAGGCACTTTTAAAAGCAGACCAATTTGGAATAACAGTAGAGAGAAGATTAAGGTTCAAGAAGAGAATGGCAGGGGAACAACTCAGAGATGCTTCAGATGCTGGACTCACTATGCAAGAAGAAAACAACAGGGCGATGCTGGAGTGTATTGATTGTTTTCATTCTGAACTCCAGACCAGATCAACAGCGATCAAGGAAGTAGCAAATATGTTTGAGGCTGTTCAAGCCAAGAGTCTTCTATCAGCAACTGAAGAAGAGTTGCTGGTGTCAGTTCCAAAATTGACCACTTTCTATGATGAGCTATCCGAAGTAGAGCTTTTAAAAGAAATACCAAGGCTGAGAAGACACCTGAAGGCAGCAGATATTGATATCCACAAAGCCAAAGACTGGTCAATATTTGATATTTTAAAATTCATAGTTGACTGGGATTTCCTTGAATCTCTCCCAATACTCTCACTAAGCCTACAACTATTGCTTACGATCTGTGTGTCTGTGGCTTCATGTGAGAGGAGCTTTTCAAAACTGAAACTTATAAAGAACTATTTGCGATCAACCATGGGACAGTCAAGACTTTCTGATCTGGCTATATTATCATTTGAACGTGATATGGTGAAAGATATTGATTTTGATGATGTGATTGACAGGTTTGCAGCTTTGAAGACCAGGATGGGAAACTTTTAATTTTAAATAACAGAAATGTTAATGTTAAATAACAAAAATTTAACTTTGTCCGAGGTTGTCGAAGTTCTTTATTTATGTTTTACCTGAAGTATTGAAGTTATATTGTTCAATTTATTTTCTTTCTTATGTCCTTATTAACTTTTTGACTTATTTTACAAACATTACTATATGCGATTATATATGGTACAGGAACACTCGGAAGAAGACCATGGTGAAAGTCTAGAGGGGTGACACCAAGAGTTTACCGCACTGGGTGACACCAACCCCAGTGACACCACTGGTGCCTCGTCAACCAATGTCCAGATTACCACAACACCAGGCTAGCATACTTGTTGAGTTTGATCGAATTAATAAACAATACTGTTCAAACAACTTCTGAAGAAACCACAAACAAACGCAACAAAAAAAAGTAAATTAAGGTATTGGACATAACGACATAACATACTAAAAGAAATTACCTTATCATATAATTCTAACATTTACAGTTCTGGTATTTACATTGTTAATGTTTCGATAATTTCATTTGTACATCAACCTTTAATGACATTCCCCAATATTTCAGGTTATGTAACTTAAAGAAAACTAAAAAGCCTCCCAACACAACTAATATATTACGTAATTACATGTTTTTGGGGTCCTTTTTTTGCATAACTAATATATTTAATATGCTTTCATGGCAATTCATGCTAAATACATATAAGTTTAGTACCTTCCTCGATAAGCTGCTTGTTGTTATATTTTTGGCTGGCCTTTTTCTCAACCTTTTGTCTAATATCGAAGTGTAGTATCAAAATGTAGTAACTGATCTTGATCTCGCCAGTGCCACATGCAGAGGCGGTCATCCGAATAACACACAGGGACGTGAGGACCTGATGGGGAGGCTCTGGCCCCTGGCGAGCCTTTATAAAAATCGAAACAACAACAACAATCGCCTTCAAATTATCGAGCTTTGGGCTAAGATCTAAGTGTAGGATCTTCACTTGATCTGGCTAGGTCAGTAGTAGGGTGGTTATCTGAACACGTGGGAGTGGAACCTTATGGGGCGACTCTGGCCCGTGGAACAATGCGCCCTTATTTATTTTTTTTAAAGTTTTTTTTTTTTTTTATTATACGGAAATATGTCATCCAAGCTCACTGCTAGAAAACCCGCAATTAGACGTTAGTCGTGGTACCAACTTCACGACAAAGGGTCACCCCATACTGTTCCATTTCTGTGTCTGTGAACATCGCACAAAATACTCCTCACTGTAAGAAGAACAGACAGCAGTTCCGACAAACCAAAAGCAGGCACACGCATACATGCATAGGGCTATTGCGAGAATGCCAACACAACAGTCCGCCACTATAAATAAAGTTTGTTGTCGATGGAAACAAACAGTAACTAGGGAACTAACAGTTGTACATACATTATTCTCAAGGCAAAACCTGCTAACTATTGACAGCTGATTTCGAGAAATCTATGTCAGATATCATAAAGAAAGTGAGCTTATATATCACTATCACACATACTGAAACATCAAGCTGTACCTATATCCGCACCACGACAGATAATAAATAACATTTTCACACCAACACTGTGCTGCCAATATCAAACTTGGACATCAACTTAATCATACGCAGAATCAATATCTACGGGGGAGGGGGGCTAGAGAAGTGCTGCACACTAAACTCTCAGACCGACACCGAGAAATAAATGGTGTTATCAGACAGACAGTGGGATCAACATCTCGAGCCACATATATTATGTTATCAGACGGACAGTGGGATCAACACCTCGAGTCACAAATATTATGTTATCAGACAGACAGGGGGATCAACACCTCGGGCCACGTATATAATGTTATCAGACAGACAGTGGGATCAACATCTCGAGCCACATATATTGTGTTATCAGACAGACAGACTTTGAGCCATCTGTAACATCACTTTCTCCAGTAGAAGTTGATGATGTAGGTGTTTCTGTGTTATTACCCTGCCTTGTTTCCTTTAAGACTGCCCCGTTACATGTATTATATATTGTAGTCAATGCCAGGTTGATATTTTCTAAGACCGAGGAGTTCACAGGCTGGGGATCAGCCGTCTTGACCAACAAACTTTGCTGGCGACGACTGCACCTCTTATTAACAACTGGAAAACAAAAACGGAGAGGTTGAAATTATTACTCTCTTTGACCATGGGCATCGTGTTTGTGTTCATTATGTTTGTTTATTGATATTGTTTCTGTTTATTAACCTGTCGGGTGATAGTATTAGCCCATTTGAACATTTTGCATCAAGTATCACACTACTGGCTTAGATGTTTGATGGTTAGTAATCTTTTTTTGGTGTACGATAGCTAGCAGTATAATAATGACACAAGCAACGGTGGCTTTGAAACAATTTCACAACGTGATGGTGAATATGGCGTTGACTATTATTAGTTCCTACAATTCCACAAGGGCAAACAACTCGACTTTGTCTAATTTAGTAGTTCAAATAGCCAAACAACACGATATGTTGTTCACGAGATTAGTATGCAGTACCAAACCCGAACACGTTTTCCAAGTCTTTGTTTCAGTTGGTGATGAACTCTTTGGCGAAAACATCATCAACTATGGGAGAATAATTATGCTGTTTACATTTGGCATGCGTCTGGGTAAGCATCTGGTTGATAAATCTTACAATGCAGATGTGAATGTCCAAGAGCTGGAAGAGCGCTTCGCTAAATCTGTAGGCGAATATATGACTGATAAACTAGGTCCTTAGATACTTCAACAACAAGGTGGTTGATCCAATTTCTACACTTTGACTGTAAACCAAAAAGAAAATAAAAGTGTTGAATAAACAACAGGCTTATATCCCTGTATTTCGTTATTCTTGTGACTGTGAGAACGATTGAGTGTGGCTATATTATACAAATAGTAAATCCCTGCGGGCAGTTTGTGAGAGGCAGTCGACAAGTTGTAATAGCGATAGGGCAAAGTGCTATAGTCATTAGGGAATTTGTGAGGTTAATCGGTCAAGTTGATTGGTCGATTCGATCATTTCTGCGAGCAATTTTCTTACTTTGGTATGCATTGTTTCTCCTTTTGGTTAATAATGTCCACAAATTGTCTCTGTCTTTCATAGAACCTGCACTTGTGTAGGGTTGTGAAGCGTGGGCAATGAGCAGACAAGATGAAAAACATCAGTGGAGATGTGTGGAAAATATACATACCATGACCAGATAGAACAACAAATAACCACGTCCAACAGGAAAATAGGAAATACCGTATCTACAATATGCTTTTTTCACTCTTAATGTATAAATTTACGCGACATCTGTAATATTTACATCGTGACATGAGGGAATTTGTCATTAGAAAACACCTGTATATAGCTTCATATATACATATGACACGAAAACATATTTTGCAGGAGCAAATTTGACTTTACGCATTATATTAATTGTCGTAGGACGCCTTCCCCTGACTAGCGTCGGTGATCACATCTCTCCCCTATGACTATGAGAAAGGCTTAGTCGGACAATGTGATAAATTTTACACGCGCCTATGCTGCTTTTCGAGACCGGTTTATGTTATATTGATGTCGAGGTTATCTTTGGCTTTACTCGGTAGCCCCAGGACGACTCGGACATAGAAAAGCGAGAGAAGGGAGACATAACCTAATATGAAATATTAAGACAATGTTTCCTCATCAGTTATATGCATCTAGTCCTATATATCGCCCTGTATTATACTAGGTTTTTCTTTTGTTAGGTTAGTGTTGTGTCGACATGAAGAAACATAACGAAAATGTGAAAGATTTATCATCATCCAACTTAACATTAGCGAGTTGACACATGGTGAGATCTGTTTTGGTGTTGTCAGATCATGACACATGATGGTTGTTTTATACACGATATCTGCTGCTGTGGACGCGTAACAAGAGGTTGTCGTGTCTGGTTTCCCCGATCTGCTAGGTTGGTAGAGACTGCTTTGTATAGTGAATATTCTACAGTATTTATTCACCGTTTTTGTCGATACGGCATAGACATGTGACCTGTTAGATTAGTCTGCATACAACTGTGTCTGCAATAACGGTTACATCTATAAGCTACTGGTCGCAATTATCAGAAGAATCTAGCGTGGTGGTATTGATTTTCTGTGGATGGCCCGACAATAGGTGGTAAGCCCTTAATCCCCTATCGACATTTATATGGACTTTTATTAATAATGCGAACTATTTGCAACGACTGAGATATTAGTAATATCAATACCCCATCTTGGCCATTACGATGACGATAAGCCCCTGGATTAACCGTTATGAGAATGAGTATTGATTTTTAGCAACACATGTTTATGAGTATATCATACTCTGATAGTTATGTTATATTTTGTGACTCGTAGATACAAAGGCTAAATCGGATGCCTGTTTTTCCCTTGGACTTGTGGACACAGCGACACGGAAAGACAGACCGTCCCTAATCATAACCCGTATGACTAACTAGACACCCCACACGGTGATGACTATTAATTTTACCAATAATACAGTACCGAGATTCGAACCTGTCACCTCGTCTGGGGCACCATCTAAGCTTATCCAACACACCACCTCTCCTTTGCTACGCATGACCTGGATACTACCACCAGCTATCGCCATCACAACTAAGTAACAATATCATTATCGATATTTCTTCTACCCCGCTCGGCCTCCCCACTGGGACCCGAACCTGGCACCCACGGAGGACACCGGCGGCCATCTTGACATGTTTCTTTAAAGCTTTTCTTTAACGATCTGATACTGTATGATGATATTGTTTGGAAGCATATATAGAGATACTCTTTCACTCATCCACCCGTTAACATCAAGTATCAATAAGCCATACCCCTTTCAACCGTTACTACCGACGATCTTTACTGTTTTAAGGTTTTAATTTAATGAGCTGACACCGTATGATAATAGATTTTATGCCCCGACCGCTGAAGACCACTATTAACCAATATCTTTTACTTCCCATTGAAAAAAAAAATACTTTTCCTGCCAAAACAGCGATCTTAACATGGTAAAGGTACGACAAGGGGGTGCGGAGTCCTCACCCCTAATCTCCCCGCCACCCTTAGACCATACATTCTAACTAAAAATTCGACCTTAACAGCCCAACCATACAACTACGAGGGACCGATGACGTCACTATACACGTAGCACCACTGGGCACCACCTTCTTTGCGCTTACTATTTACGCCGGCTCCTTCACCTCCCCCCTGACCGAACACACACACACACACACACACACACACACACACACACACGCACGCACACACACACACACACACACACACACACACACATGAAGAGCCCGCTCCTCCCGATCCTTAGTAGATTTTTTTACTTTTTACCAGCCAAAAATAACGAGCTTAACAAGCCAAAGACACACTCCACGGGCACCACAGCATCCCAGCACCACAGCACCACATACTCCCAGCACCACACCACCACCAGACACCACACGGCACCACGTGGTGCCGGCACCACGTGGTGCCAGCACCACGCGCACCACGTAGTGCGCACAACGCGGCACCACAATTTCGGGGGGGGTGTTGACCGCATATATAACTATTGCGGTATACGAGAATACGAATTGCTTCCGTAAACCCTTCGCCACAGAACCGGATGAACCATAAAACGTATCTGAAGTCGAACCCACAACTTCCGGGGCGTGACGTAGGTGGCTGAAGCATTTCGCCACGGAGACCACTGTGTGTAGGATATCGCCACTGGAGATCTTCATGTAGGACACTATCCTCCTGGCACCAGAAGAGAGCCCTGTATGCAGGATATCATCGCTGGAGATCTTCATGTACGACACTACCCTCCTGGCACCAGAAGAGAGCCTTGTATGCAGGATATCATCGCTGGAGATCTTTATGTACGACACTACCCTCCTGGCACCAGAAGAGAGCCCTGTATGCATGATATCGCCACTGGAGATCTTCATGTACGACACTACCCTCCTGGCACCAGAAGAGAGCCCTGTATGCAGGATATCGTCACTGGAGATCTTCATGTACGACACTATCCTCCTGGCACCAGAAGAGAGCCTTGTATGCAGGATATCGCCACTGAAGATCTTCATGTACGACACTACCCTCCTGGCACAAGCAGAGAGCCGTGCTCGCAGCATGCCTCAACGTCTTTGATTTGAAAAAGATGATTTCATTATACACGGCTATCTACATAAGTGTCCCAGCCTTCTCCCGTAGATAATGCAAGGAGAAATATATTGGTTTGCCTTTCATTTTTACCATAATAACACTATCTGAAATACACCAGTAACCATTAATTGACTTGGCTTAAAAAAAAAAAAATCAAATAGTAGTCCTACTCCTTTCACGTGTGTATTCCCTCCAGAATTGATTATTGCGTATTTGTCGGTTATAATTTTGTCCGGTTCCTTCCATCTCATCTCACCTATACTAGAATATTCTTCATTTTCATGCTTTCCATTTCTCTTTTTCACATTGTTCAACTTACACAGCTCATTTAATGTCCTAACATTCCATGATCCTATTTTAATTGTATTTCGCATTTTAAATTTATTTGTTAGATTTTGCCATGAGTAGCTGAATGACGTTCTGGTGTCATCTGTGGCTCATGACTGTCCCTACCGGACGAGGATGTCCTAAGATATCCATTAATGTCGTTCACTGCCTCTGATATGTGACTTTTCATTAAATCTTGGGAAGATAATGTGGTGGTGTCCCCTGGACGTCCACATATACATGGGGGTCTTTTACCTCTGCCTTTGACGGCCATTTGTCAGAACATGTGCGTGCCCTAATCTGCTCAGCAGCAGATGTGTCCACATATCCCTGTGGACACTCGTTCCCCAGGGCTGAGTTTCCCACACTGTTGCGTGTTTCCCATCCTCTACCATTGGGAGGTGCTGCTGGAATTTTCCCTTCCTAAAGTTATGGTCTATGATGGCCAAAACTCCCAAGCAAAGCAGGAATAAAGAACACAAATACTCCCTGTAGTGTATACTGTCTACCATGGTTTAAAAACAACTGTCATCTCTGTTTGATTACATGCCAATTTTTTGGGCATACGAATAGCGTCTTCTTCAGCAAATCTTACCATTCGTTATTTTTAAACAATTATGTACAAACAACTTCGGGGGTTGCCACATAACCAAAATGAAGACACGAAATTAAATTAAGGCAATGGACATAAGAATCATTAAAATTAACTGCCAATATACCAACTTGCGGTGTATGGCAGGGGGTCTTGGGCCTGAAGATATAAGGCCATCTGGCTTGTGCAGTCCCCGCGAACTGCCCAGGTTATAGTTTTCGTTATGTCCCCGACAAGACCAAAAAACAAAAACAAAAACTCCACACCTTACCCAGGATTCGAACCGTGGTCTCCCACGAAATCCGGCGTTCTAGCCTCTAGGCCAGACTCTCCTCAAGACATATAACGACTTTACATACATTACCTAACCTAAAAATATTTCTAACATTTACAGTTCTGGCAATTACTTTGTAAATTTTTCGTTAATTCCATTTGTAAATAAACATTTACTACCATTCCCCAATATTTCAAGTTATATTTGTTAAAGAAAAATAAACAGCGTATTAACATAACCAATATATTACTTAGTTACATTGTGTTTGCACATTAAATGTGCTTTCCTGGCTTTTTGGGAATAATATACGTATTGTTATATTTATGGCTGGCCTTTGAAAGGCCCAATAATCTTTGGCTGTTTTATTTCTCAGCCTTTTGGCTAAGATCAAAGTGAACTATCTGCACTTGGTCTCGCTGGGCCACATGCAGAGGCGGTCATCCAAATGACGAACAGGGACGTGGAACCTCATGGGACAACTCTGGCCACTGGGGGACAGCGCGCCATTATTGTAAAAATTGAGTATTTTTAAACGGACATACGTAATCCATGTTCACTGCCACAAAACCTACCGCTGAGCGAGCTTACAGCAGGTCTGCATTTGTCAGAAGCAGCCACATTTCTACCTGTACCCCCCCCCCCCCCCCCCACCCCATAACATCCCCGTCGACGAGTGCCTGACGTCCGTTACGTTCCTCACACATCCCAAGGGAGTGTCATATCGTTTGTCCTGTGCCTGTCGTGCGCTCAGATCCTGATTTCCAGCTTGGAACACTTTAATCACCAGGCTCTGGGGCTAAGGTTTTACTTAAGCGGTTCGTGATCCCGCATTCCCATGTTCGAAACACAGCTGAGTGAGATTTGGCAGCAGACCGCGTTGCGTTGATATTTTAAGAAATGTTATGGGTGCCGGTCGTTTAGAAAGCAATGGCAAGCGACTTAACGTAAACTTACCAAGACATCACAACAGCAAAAAATACTAGTGTTGACTGCAACATCCTGTAAAGGATATGCAACTAACATTTTTAACTTAAGATGCTTTAATCGCTGGTGGTGTCTATCCAACAATAAGTTTGTCGACGTGTCGTGAGAAAGGGAACACTGCTGTATGTCGTCACTACGGTAAAGTTGGAGCAGAGGAGAGGCAGGGGGAGACGAATGAACTAACTTTATTTTCAAAGGGTTAAGAATTGGGCACGTAGGGCCGTCTAAATAGAGACGATAGTGCGCGGTTTGGCATCATGGCATGGAGGAATATCAACATCAGAAAGGAGTGCAGCACACGAGACACAAGGCTGTGCACTTACATGATCATCTTCGCCAGACTTTGGGATATTGAATCGGAAGTCCAAGCCATAATATATAGTAAACATAACACTTGATCGCTATTAATTTTAATTGGTAATTTCTTCTTCTTCTTCTTTAGCATTCCCAGCCATTGAGGTTCTTTGCTGCAGATACAAACGTCTCCATTCGTCTCTCTGGTTGACCTTCTCTTGCCAGTCGTTGATTCGAAGTGCTTGTAGTTCTGTATGTATATTACCTCTCCACCGTCTTCTTGGTCTACCTCGGGGTCTACGGTCATTTAATTCTTGAGTGTAAGTGAGTTTTGTTTCCATATTGTCTTCCATTCTTTCTATATGCCCCGGCCATTGCAGTCTATTAACCTTCATGATACCAGTGATTATCGGGGACTTAAACAGATCATAAATGTCATTGTTACTTCTTCTTTTCCACTTTCCACTGTGTGTATCCCTAATTTGCCCAAAGATATGTCTTAAGTCTTTGTTCTCAAAGGTATGTAACATGGCTTCATCTCCTTTAGATGTACTCCAGGTTTCAGAACCATACAGCACAACAGGTCTGATCGATGTTTTTTAAATTGTGATCTTGGTGTTACGAGATAGCGCATTTGATTTTAGTAGATGTTGTAGTGCATAGTATATCTTATTTCCAGAGTTGATTCTAGCTTGTATTTCTTCCCTTATGATGTTGGAGCAGTTGAAGATTGTACCCAGGTATTTGTATGTTTCCGTTCTTTTAATGGTCATATTATCTATTTGTATGTGGCCAGAGTTTTTATCCGTTCCTTCTCGTGAAATTGCCATATATTGTATGTTATCTTGGTTGATAACCAGCCCCATTTGTTGAGCTTTGTCCTTTACGTTAGTCAATATTTCCACTGTCTTTTATTTATTTTCTCCTATAATATATATATATATATATATATATATATATATATATATATATATATATATATATATATATATATATATATATATATATATCATCTGCGTAACAAAGCAGTCTGGATGTTCCTCCAATAGCACATTCCTCCTTTACCTTCCTTACAACTTTCTCTAGAGCCAGATTGAAAAAGAGCGGCGATAGTGCATCACCCTTTTTCAAGCCAGAAGTTATTTGGAAAGGGGTCTGATTTCCTGCCTTTATATGTTACTATATTATAAGTATCTTCCATGCATAGTCTGGTCATGTTGATTAACTTCCTTGGTATTCCAACTTCCTGCATAGCATTCCATAGACTATTCTATGGACACTATCATAACCTTTATTTTTTTAAATCCACAAAAATGTTATGGAGATCTCTTTTATATTCCCAATGTTTCTCGGCTATTTGTCGTAAGATAAATATCTGATCTATTGGTAATTTAAAATGTATTTAATATTACAATCTGTTTGGTATTGTTGCATGCTATTTTTTTGCGTTTATTGTTGTTTTTGTTGTTGTTGTTGGTGTTGTTGTAGCCGCTCGGTTTGAACTCAAGTGTATTCCATAAACACTATTTTTAGTATTAATTAACTGAATTTTGTGCGCGGATTAGCTTCTCCTTATTACCAGTGTCCCTCGCAATCCGGCTACTGACATACTTGTAATTTGTGTCCTTAAGTTAAGGAAAAGACGTCAACATTATAGTCCTACTCTCATGGTGTAGTGGTTGAACCTTCTACCTCAGCATCAGCACACTGGATGTTTAAGATTGATTGATTGATTGATTTAGGAACCGACATCACAGCATTCGGGACATTCCCATAAGCGCTCCGTCCCCATCCTCAGCAGCCAGCTAAAGAGTTCCAACACTAATAGTTCCAGTAGCAATCTGATTATATGTCCGTATCGCCTTTCCTCTGAGCGTCGATCGTCCGCCAGATCCCCTCGTCACACCTCGCTGCCTCATTCTTACCAGACTTTGGTGATCCATTTGCTCCTCCGAGGTGTACCCATGCTTCCATAAGGCTGCAACCACGTCTGTTTTGTCACGCATCAATACTCCACCAAGGTTTGCCAAGCCAGCCAATCTGTCCGCCTGTTCATTCCCCAGCACACCGGCATGCCCAGGAGAAAAGATCCAGGTGATGCTTGCTACCCGTGACCTCCGAAGCGAAGCAAGCCACTCTGCACGAAGCTTGCCTGTTCTCACCCTCCTCAGCATGCTTTCTGAGTCAGGTACAATCACAAAGTGTGTATGTATCGTGTTCTCTATCCAGCGGAAAGCTGCACTGACCGCCTTCACCTCCACCTCCATTCTTAAGCTAGATGTTGTGTTATCATACGCCAGGCTCTCCTGCACCAAATGCCGACCATTAGTTTTTTTCCAAGAACTCCCAGGCACTTCTCCTACCTCTCAACACCGACCCATCCGTGTAGATAATCACATCACCCGGGCGAGAATTATCCTGAATTAGTTGCTGAATTTCCACTTCTGTGGCCCCTGCTGGCCACTCTCTGCACTCCCGGCTCAATGTGATTATAACTCTGCACAAGTCTGACTGCTCAGCTGGCACTCTGACCTACTCCTCTCCTCGCCTGATGTTCTCCAAGGGGCACACCTGTCTGATCGTATCCTCCGCCTGAGCCATGCATGATTTCCGTCTTATCAGTCTCTGACACTTAACTACGTCCAGCGCCTCATGCAACGGGTGATCTGTGTCTGCAGCTACTCTGAGGTATGCCTTCGCCTGCATCACCTTGTGCCTGCCAGCAACAGTAGGCAGACCAAGGATGTAACGCATACACACTACTGAAGTATCTCTGGTGCATCCCAGAATGACCCGCATAGCTTCGTTCTGTATGCGCTCTAATTTAACCAGCTGACTCTTTGAGACAGTGAGCAGTCCTAGTCCATAATCAATCACTGCGAGGATCAAGTGCTGGTATAGTGTGAAGAGCATTCTCTGACCTGTGTCCATTGCAGCCATAGATTTAAGTGCATTAAGTCCCTTTGAGATCTTGTCACAACCGTCTCCACATGGTCCTTGAAGGACAGGCTCCTGTCAAATGTGATTCCCAGATACTTCAGTTTGTTCTCTCTGTTGACGCTTCTGCCATCTATCGTGAGGCTTGGGGCATCATCTCTCACAATCCTGTTGTCCAGAGAGCACCACAACACAGCCGCCTTTTCCGGGTTGATGACAGCACTCATTTCAGTGCACCAGTCAATCACTTTGTCTACTGTCACCTGTAGCTCCTGGGCTGTTTGATCCCTATTTCTCCCCTGCCTGTATGCAAGAATATCATCTGCAAATGTTAGAATCCTTCCAACCCCTGGTGCTTCTAGGTATGCAATCTTGCTCGTATACACATTAAAGAGCACCGGTGAGATTGCAGATCCCTGTGGCAGTCCCGGGGTTAAAATATGTGGCTCTGAGCATGGATGTTTAAGAAAGAGCGCTCTTATCCATTCGCCCATTTTTTTCCTCGTTTCCATCCTGTTTCAGGATATTGCGGTCAACATCAGCATCTTTCAGCTGTATATCGATTCCTAGGCTAGATTACGCTCATCAGCACGCCACGACTTTCTGAGCGAACGGCTCATAAGTCACTGGTGCGACTCGAAGCGCTTTCTTTTCTAGTGCGGTCACGTCAACCAAGAGTGTATTCGGGGTTACGGAGAAAGCTGCTAACTCCTCGACCAGGGAGACCGGCCCATTCTGACCTAATATATATATACACTAGCTGCCCGGCCCGGCTTCGCCCAGGCTCTATCTATCTATCTATCTATCTATCTATCTACCTACCTACCTACCTATCTATCTATCTATCTATCTATCTATCTATCTATCTATCTATCTATCTATCTATCTATCTATCTATCTATCTATCTATCTATCTATCTATCTATCTATCTATCTATCTATCTACCTACCTACCTACCTACCTACCTACCTACCTATCTATCTATCTATCTATCTATCTATCTATCTATCTATCTATCAATCTATCTTGTCTGTCTGTCTGTCTGTCTGTCTGTCTGTCTGTCTGTCTGTCGTGTCTGTCTGTCTGTCTGTCTATGTATGTATGTTCGGCCCGAACATAACAACAAAATATAGATAGAATAGAAGAATAGATAGAAAATATGATTGGAAGAGATCTATCTAAAGTAAACTTGGCTCCCGTTCCCGACTATCTGTCTGTCTATCTGTCTGTCTGACCTGGCCCGGCTGCACCCAGTCCCTGGTGAGGAGCATCTCATTTAATTCATTGTCAATCAACTCATTTAAACTCAGGGGACGTAACTTAAGATATAACAATTATACTAAAAGTTATATCCCTTTTTGTCATATAATTTTATATTTTCTTATGTTCAGTCATGTAATTACAAAATTAAATTTTAGGAAGGTAATAACTGATAGCTGATAGATAAAACTATCACAGTTGGTTGCACAAGAATGAAAGGAAAACGTGTAGAAAATTTCATCTCAATCGGTTGGACCGTTCGCGAACGCATGCAGGACGGAAATACATACATACATACATACATACATACATACACACAAAGATATATATATATATATATATACTGTTGCATGTTACTCTGTCTACATTTTTTCTTACTTTTTTCTGCCTCTTGCATTTTAACGTTTGTTGTTAATTATATAGGTAAGAAAACTGTTGGCCTGCACAAGTGACTTTCCATTTACAATTTTCAACAATGGCTTGATGCTGTCAGTGTTGATAACCATTGTTTTTATTTACTTTATGTTTATATCCAGTTATTTTGATCGCCTAATGTTTACAGTCAACACCGGTATGGTTCAGTTAATAAATATAATACAATCATCGTCGTGTGTATCTTTTACTGTCTCCTGCTACTCCTCCAATATGGAGTTAAGAGGTCTTCGTGACCACTAGTTAATGCGCTTGCGCTTACATTTCCGGTGCCCTGACTGCGGTTCAGACCTTACACCGGTCAATTGTACTTAGAAGTTGACTTCTACTTCAGAAAATAATGGAAAAAAATAATAAAAACAAGGTAGCTGCATATCCTTTAATGGGCGTGTGACATATATGTATCATCCCGCAGTCCTTTCCAGCAGACGTTGTCATACGCGCTATTAAAACTTAGGACGGGATACTTAACGAAACTAACTTTCGTTTAAATTAAGGCCATTGATTGGCCGAGCCCCGGAAACACAGGCTTAAGCGAGACAAAGGCTTGGTAGACAAAGCCGTTCTCGTCAATCGCCATGTTTTCTTCAAGTTAGCAGGTGCCCCATTGTTAATGGGTTAATTAATACCCTACTTATTCTCTGCGCTTCAGGTGAGCATGCTAAAACATATCATGTTGTGTATTAGGATAAATGCTTTGATGCAACTAATATCATGATTGAAGTTGTGTGTGTGAAAATATGAGAATCGCTTTCATTGAAAAGTTGGTTTGAGTCACGCAGTCTGTACTATCGCCATGGTGTCCAGTGAGCTTTCATAAGTCTTTCAATATAATCTTGCTATGAGTCACCTTTCTGATACACTTTTGGAAACTTATTTTATTCCTAATTGCTTATTTTTCACAACTGGTCTATGTGTTACAAAGTGTTTTTTTCTGTATGTGGGTATTTTGTATTTCTGCCCTTATGAGGGAGAAATATTCCTATCTGTGTACAACATGAATAGTATGTTAGAGAGAGAGATATTCTCGCTAGAATTTTTCATGCACTTGGGAGTTAATTTTTTGTTTACATTGTTGTAAATACACAGAGGTGTGATTGTCTGGTAGTCTTTTCATAAATGATGTAATGGGATTGTCATTTTTTAATGATATATAATCTCAAGTGAGTGGGAAATGACACCATGCTCTTGTGTTTTTACTTTGAGATGTTGGGTAATACGCACTAGAGAGTTCATACCATGTTTAGTAAAAGACTAACAAGTTTTTCTGTTATTCATCATATATATGTATATTCTATTCATGATGTTACTGCTGGAGTAGATCTTTTAACTTCACCCCAGGGGGGACAAACACATGATGATGATGATGATGATGATGATGATGATGATGATGATGATGATGATGATGATGATGATGATGATGATGATGATGATGATGATGATGATGATGATGATGATGATGATAATGATGATGATGATGATGATGATGACGACGATGATGATGATGATGATGATGATGATGATGATGATGATGATGATGATGATGATGATGATGATGATGATGATGATGATGATGATGATGATGATGATGATGATGATGATGATGATGATGATGATGGCAATGGTGAGGATGATGCAAGAGGAGATGACTGATCTGGTAGCTAGCCTTTTTGCTATTGTCAGTGGTAGTCACATAATGCTGTTTGTAACTATGGAAAGGAGATTTAAAAATTGTTTACATGAGGCCAATGTCTCAGGGATTACGTCCATGTTGTGACAGCGGTACTATACAAATGTTTGGATGGATTAGGTGGTGCGTAACCCCTCAGGAAGCTCCAGTATCAGTCCAGAAGAGATGTACCTATTGAGTAGATACCTTACTCACTTTTGGAGTGAGACAAAACACTACAGTATGCGACAAGTGCTAGGAAACTAGAAACACCTTTTTTGCTTCTTCCCTTTTGTTCCCTCTATTTTTTATTATGATACACTGTTATAAGAATGTATATTTTATTATGATACACTTATCAATGTTTGGGTTATTACTAATGTATATCGACCCTGTTCTTTCTTCACTATACAGCGCTAGAATTGGCGGTGAAGTATTGGCACTAGTCACCATGCTTGGCCATGGATTTATAGTCAACGCTTGGATTTAGAGGCAGGAAACTGGGTTATCAGCCTACCCCTAATATTCTACAGAGAGTGCTGGTTACTGCCACACACCCTGAACCTGAATGGCAATGCCTGGGTAAGTAATGAATTTTGAATATGCTGAAGTAGATTCCCTACCTCTGGGAACTTACAGACGTGTTAATCTTTTAAATGTCTGCAAAGACATGAGGCATGCCTGGCCTAGATGGTTTTCAGCATATACCCTCTTCTAGAAGTCACCGCCTGATTCCACATTCAACTGTCATATACCAGAGGCTAACGGATAGTCTGGAGTTCACCATCATTGAACAGTATGGATTTACCAACTGCTTTTGTGGACTCCCAGCTTCCTTTGAATCTTCTCATCCATCATATCCCAGACAGGGACAATCAAGCACTGTACCAACTCCCGGTCAATCAAGTCGTATATTCAGCTGAAGAAAGAATAACCTACATCTTAACCCAGAGAAGAGCGGGAATATTTATGCCCAATTCAAGTTAGTTCTATCAGGAAATTCTAATGGATAATGTGATGTCACTCCTCATCCAAAGATATACTGAAAGTGTTTGTGCCTGATCCTGATCGAATCAATCACATGGACGTCTGTTTGTTACGCCACGCCAGAACGCTTAAGACTTATACCTATCTGTTATACCACTCTGGAATGCGCCTAGCCCAGTACTTAGCAGATGTGACTTGGGAGATTACAGTATATCCACTTTGGATTCATATGGATTACTCCTACATGTTTTTCTCTTTGGATATATGATCCGGAGGTGAAAGCTCCGTGTGTGTGTGTGTGCAATCCCCAATTTTCTGAATAGGTGGATATAGCAGCTGTTCCCTGGATTATAGAGAGTGTGATTATGGCCAGACTTTTTCTAGTGGATATTGAAGGAGAGGGAGTCATCATCAGAGCCATAGGATAGATCTATAGACATAATAGATAGATTTCCTTTATCTATGTCTTTGTATGGATTATTTACTTTGTTTCTGTGTGTAACACATTATGTATTTGTTGTAAACCTTTTTTGGGGACTTCTGTTATGGTTGTATAATTTGTGTGCATTACTTGAATATAATTTATTTTATGTATATGTCACCATAATGTAGCCAACATTGTTTGTCCAAGACCCAAAAGTTTTCACAATACAGTTGTTTGTTGTTTTGGTTTAACTAAGCCTTGAAGTTACTTCATTGTAAACCTGTTGTTCCAAAATTGATGTTTATAGTCCAGTTATGGTTACTGTTATGTGATACAGTGAGTCATTGTACTGTTTTTGTCTAACAGTGGCTGTTTCCTCTGTCAGGTAATCCAGTTGTGGTGTCTAACTTTGGTTGTTGTCCCTCTGTTATGTAATACTGTGGATGTGCATGACAGTGGATACTTGTCATTGTTTATATATATATATATATATATATATATATATATATATATATATATATATATATATATATATGGGAGATTAAATGTGGGGCGGGGAACTTACACATAGACACACCTTCTGGGTAGAGTGATTAGTACTCGGGTGTCTGTGGTAAAACTTCCCGGATCTCGCAGCCTTCTATGGGAAACATTTCTTCTATGTTAGTGTTGAACTTGCACCCTTTTCTGCCTTGTTCAATGCTTGGGGGTTTAACGAGCGAATATATTATTTCCTATAGAGGGCGTGTTTGGGATTTAGACCCCATTCATACTGAATACCCCTAGCGAACTTGTCCTTATTCTAATTTATTATATTTACCACCACACAGGGCGTTGCAGTCAACCCCAGCATTTTTTTTCTGTTAGTGATGTCTTAGCAAAGTTCAATAGTTTGTCATTGCTTTCTGAGCGACCGGCACTCAATTCTTTTTATGGGAAACCAATGCAAGGTGGTCTGTTTTCAAATCTCACGTAGCTGTGTTTCGAACGCGGTAGGTGGGATTGCGAATTGCGTCCGTAACGCCTTCGCGACGGAGCCGACACTGGCAAATTAATTAAGCTGCAGTCCCTTACAGGTCGTTGCAGTCAACACCGGCATTTTTCAGCCGATGTTGATGTATTAGGCAAGTTTTTACGTTCATTAGTTTGCCATTGCTTTCTGAACGACCGGCTCACATACCCACCGTAAGTTACCAGCGCTGCGCGAACCACTGCCGCTTATCGCAGCTGGTGTTTTTCACACGTGAATATTCGGGATTGCGAACAATGTCGCAAACCCTTGGCCAGGGAGACCGGGAAATTATTGAACGTAAAATTCCCAAAACAGTCGACTTATGATGTGAGGTTGTTCACCACGTCATGCAACGCACATGCAACATTTGTAATGTGATTCCAGTCTTCTTTCTACCTGTTTAAATGTTATCACTAAATAAACATTGTGGTTGGATGAAGACTGACTTGCGCGATGAATTGGATTAGAGTGAGGAAGAGTTGCGCAATTCGTCTACCACATTGTTTTGCCAGAGTCCATTTGAATCCAGTGGCAAGACAAGTCAAGACGACTGGAGACGAATACGGGAGCAGTGGGTGACCAGGGCACTCTACGTGCCTTGCCATGCCCATTAAAATAAACGTTGTACAGACCTGGGGCTGATGCAAACCCTTGTCTCGTATTTGTAAAGCAATATTTCTCGAGCTCTCAGCTGCCTTTGTCAACCCGGTACATACGACTAGACGAGTTTGCCGTTGAGTGTGCGGCTTTGCTCAAACTGTTCCTCATGGCGGTATAGGTGTTCTGTATTCGGCGGTCGCTTACTCGCAAGGTCCGAAACTCGATAGAGAGTGAGGGATAAAAAAGGAATGCATGGTTTAAAGGCGGGAGGGCCGACTTCATTGCAACTTGTTTTATCCCATAAGTCTCGGTGTCTTTCCATAGAGCGGCCTGACGCAAGCGTCGCACAAAGCTTGAACTCCGTATCTCCAGCGACAGCTTCCATAACGTTATCAGTGGGAACACTATAAAGCTAAGCCTTACCACTTTTAATTTCTATAGATTTGTTTGTCATGATCATGTCATGTAGATAATCATGTTCGGCTATGTTTAATCTCTTACACCATCAGCAGAGTCGTGAATCAGCGTTGTGTTCTGGTCTCGATTATGTCACGTTGTCTATCCATCTAGATATTTATCTCTCTGCCTTCCTTTTGTTCTTTCCACAACAATCTTGCAGGTTGTTACTAAATTGCCTAGTTCTTTTTTTTCCCCTAATTAATAACGTGTCCAAATAATCTTGATTGTCTACGTTTAATTTCTCCAATACGTTTATGATTTTAATTTTTTTCTTTGCAACTTCAGTGGAAGCCACATAAACAAAAGCAACAAACTTAAAATTACACAAAGGGACATAACGATTTAACATTTTAAGGGGCGTTACCTATATAAAAAATATTTCTAACACTTACAGTTTTAACAATCAGATGTTTAATGTTTTGTTAGATTTGTTTATAAATCAACCATGAGTGGATTTTTGCAATATTTAAAATTATATAAATTAGAGATAATTAAACAGCGTTTTAACACAGCTAATAAATTATTTAGTTACATTGCTTTATGTGAAACACATTTTGATAACATACTTTCATTGCTTTTCCTGAATAATATGAATAAATTTTCTAGCTTGGATTCGGCGCGTATTTAATAAAATATTTTTGACTGGCCTTTGAAAGGCCAAATAAACTGTCTCATCTCATCTCATCTCATCGTGTTCCTCTTGTACCTTGCGGTGTCGAGGTGAAGTATAAACTTCGTGAGAGTGCCCGGTTATGGGCTTCGTATATCGACATTCCCATGGATTCTGTTATTCCCTCCGTCCAACGTTTACGTGGTCGGCCTCTTCCTCTGTTTCCATCTGGTCTGTACATCATTGCTTGTTGTGGCATGCTGTTGGCTGGTAGCCTACTTGCATGGCCAAACCATTTGACTTGCTGCTTTCTAATAAAATCTAGAGCAGCTTTAACCCCCACTTTAGTCCTGATTTCTTCATTTCTGATCTTATCTCTTCTTGATACGTTGAGTATTCTTCTCAGGAACCTCATTTCTGTTGTTGTGATTTTTCTTTTCTCTTTTTCTGTCATTGTCCAGGTTTGGCATTGGTAGCACAGAGTTGGTAGGAAGATTGTGTTGTAAAGTGCTTTCTTAGTAGTTATTGATACATGTTTGTTCTTTAGTATTGGTGCCATTTGTCCAATGAGTTGATTTGCCTTATTGCACCTATTTTCGATCTCGTCTTCTGATCTGCCATTTGATGATATTATACTTCCTAAGTACTTGAAGCTCTTTACTTGTTTCAAGGGATGTTCGTTTAGGTGAATTGTTGCTGTTTGTTCTTCTTTAGTTATAGTCATTACCTCTGTTTTGCTTGTGCTAATTTTCATGTTATGTTCCCTACACATTTCGTTTAGACTATTCATGTGGTCTTGTAATTCAGCTTCTGATTTTGCTATTAGTGCTTGGTCGTCCGCAAACAGGAGTTCTCTAATGGTTAGATTTGCAGATGGTTCTTCTTCTGTGTTCTCATCATGCGGTATTCTTGCTGTCTCTGCTTGGCTGGTTTCTTTACATATGTTGTCTATATATGTTATGAACAAGAGAGGGGACAGGACACAACCTTGTCGTACTCCAGATCTTATGGTGAAGGGTTCTGAGTGTCCTCCAGTTGCTCTCACTATGCATTCACTGTTGTTGTATAAACTTCTACATAGGTTTGTTAGATCAGTCCGTTTATACTTCTTAGTTTTTCTACGAGCAGTATGAAGATCCCCTGCCGGCTTGCTAGGCCAGTCGCAGGTTTAGGACACTAATCTGACCACAGGGAGTCCATCCCCTATGGCGAGCCATAGCCCCGTTAGCCCATGACCTCGCGGTCATGGTTGCCCGGTCTGCACCACGTGGAGGTGGGGGTTGACTTGTGTAGTCTGCGGGTCATCGGCAGGCTACTAATTTTCGCTCTTCACCCCTCCTGGGGCTGTTTTATTTTATTTCTCGACCTTTTTGCTAATATCGTGTATTATCTGCACTGGTTCTCTTTCCCATTGCAACATACGCCTGTGAGACATGGACACTTACTAAACAAGCTGAACAGCGCATAAACGCCTTTGAATATAAATGTTATAGACGAGTTCTAAGAATATCTTGGGTAAAGAAAAGAACAAATGCATCCATACTTCAAGAGTTGAATATTGAAGAAGGTTGGCTATTAAAGACGATAAAACAAAGAAAATTGAAATATTTTGGTCACTTGACACGTCACGAAAGTTTGGAGAGAACAATAATGGAGGGGTATATGCCTGGGAAGAGAGGAAGAAGAAGACCAAAGAGACGATGGGTGCAGGATGTGGCGGATGATCTCCAGATGGGTGTATCAGACGCGGGATATCTTGCTTATGATCGAGAGGTTTTCGGAAAGGTTGCTATGGGAGCGAGGTTCTGCAAAGGACATGCTACTGAATGAATGCATGGTTCTCGCCAGGGCCACATGCAGATACGGTCATCATAATGACACACAGAGGCGTGCGGGTTTGATGGAGAGGTTCTGTCCCCTGTGGAACACTGAACCTTCATTAACAACAATACCACAACAATAGCTTTCAAATTATCGAGCCTTGGGCTAAGATCAAAGAGTGGTCATCTACACTTGATCTGGCCAGGGTCAATAGCAGGGTGGTCATCTGAACGACACACGGGGAAGTGGAAGCTTATGGGGAGACTCTGGCCACTGTGAAACATTGCGCCCTTATTACAAACAAACAAAAAATAAGTTTTTTACACGGACATACGTCATCCACGTTCATTGCTAGAAAACCCACTGCTGGGCGAGGTCACAGCAGGTCTGCAGACGTCAGAAGCAGTCACACCTCCCACCCACTCCCACCCCTCTCGACCAGTACCTCGGGTCGACTACGTTCCTCACACTTCCAGGGGGAGGATTTTCCTGTTTGTTATTCTCCTGTCGTGCGCTCACACTCTAATTTCCAGGAGAACGTGTTTCATATTGTTAAATGTTATTTGTCTACACTCTCATACTCATGTCTGCCTCTCACCTGCCGTCATCTGTTATTAATTGATATAGGTTAAAACACTATTGACCTGCACGCGTAGCTTTCAATTCACTTTAATTTTATAAAGTGGCTTGGTGCAATATTACTGGAGATTTATTGCTTCTTGCCTCCTGCAATCACATTCCTTCTATTCGACAATATTTCCAAATTTTGAAATCTTCAGTTTTATCTTTGGATTGTTTATTCGTTGTCCACATTTTCTAACATAAAATAGACGGTAGTCGTCGCACCAACTTCACGACAAAGATTTACCCCATACTGCTCCATTTCTGTGTCTGTGAACATCACACAATATACTCCTCACTGTGAGAAGTGGAACTAGAAGTTTTACTAGAGTTCTGGTTCTCCTCTTCTCTTGTAATCACATTAGTTCTATTCTACATTTTTTCCAAGTTTTGACATCTTCAGTTTTATCCTCGGATTGTTTATTTGTTGTCCACATTTTAAAACATAAAATAGACGTTTGCCGTGGTACCAACTTCACGATAAAGGGTCACCCCACACTGCTCCGTTGTTCCTGTCTCAGTGAACATCACACAAAATGCTCCTCACTGTGAAAAGTAGAACAGACAGCAGTTCCGACAAACCAAAAGCAGGCTCACGCATACATGCATAAGGCTACTGCAAAAATACCAAGACTAAATGTCCGCCACTAAAATTAAAGTTTGTTGTCAATGGAAACAAACATTCACTAGAGAATTAACAGTTGTAGACACATTCTTCGTGAGGAAAAGACCTGTTAACCGTTGACATCTGATTTTGGGAAATATGACTCGGATGTCAAAAAGCAAGTGAGCTTATATATCACTATCACCCATACTGAAACATTCAAATATACTTATGTCCGCACAACGACAGATAATAAATAGCATATTCACACCAATCCTGTGCTGCCAATGTCAAACTTGGACATCCTCCAAATCACACGTAAAACCAATATCTACGAGATGAGGGGCTAGAGAAGAGCTTCCAACTTATCTTTCCAATACTGAGAAATAAATTGTGTTATCAGACAGACAGTGGGATCAACACCTTGAGCCACATATATTGAAATACAGAAGATCAAATGGTTCGGCCACCTCATTAGAATGCAATATCGTCAGCTACCAACACTTGAGCTACACCAAAGAATATCTGATACGAGAGTAAAAGGACATGAGAGGAAAAATATGGATTGACAACATCAAAGAGATTATACAATCACACAGAATGACACTATCCTGTGCCACCTATTGGACGCTGGAACGGGAACTAATTCTCCCCACGACGCTTGACAGCAAAAGTTGAAGGTGATGATGATCAAGTATCAGGTCTCTTACTGAACATTCTAATTCATCATGACTCCACTCCCCTCCCCTCCCCACCCCTCTTCGCAGTTTACCCGCGTTCACATATTTTTTTTGTTTAATACTGAAGACGCAAACAGTAGATTGCACAGCTTATTGTCATTTTGGATTTCACTGCAGTGTCAGAAGTCACACATCAAGAAAATCGACGAATCCTTCAAGCTGAAATATGTAACACACATTTCCCCACAGTATTTTACAGTGTCTACCCTTTCGGTAATTTTCATCGAAATATCAAGACTTTTTGGTTACACAACAATAGTTTGAGCGTACGAATCGCACATGCTTCAACGGATGTTTTTATTGATTATCAAATCTTGGCAGTACTAAAACAAAAACGAAGAGAATGCAACCACGGACAGGTAATGATCCCTGATCATTGCTTTGATAAGGAAAGAAAATAGCACCCTGACCATTGCCCAGATAAGCACAGAAATGGGGGTCTCAGCATCGAAGCTATGAAGCTAAGCCTTACCACTTTCTATGTTAGTTGATTTGTTAGTCATCATCATGTGCCATGCCGATAAGCATGGTTGGTTATGTTTCGCCACCTCACACCATTACCAGTCGTGAATCAGAAAATGTTAGAAATGTAGCGCTTAAATGATTTTACTGCAGTTTCTTTCATGTGGTTATTTCCTTGTGTAAAATCTAAACATCATTTATATTTAAAATAATATGACTCTAGCAGTGTTTATTAGTTACAATATTCCGTTTAAATTATGTTTTCTAGATCCGGTTGCTACTATAACTATGGTTATCATAATCAAAACAAAATATAATGCACATGATAAGACATCTTAAAACGGTGCTTCACTTATATATATATATATATTTTTTAGCATATCCTTTACAGGACTTAGCTGTCAACACCAGCATCTTTCAGCTGTATGTTGATCTCTTGGCAAGATTACGCTCAGTAGTTTGCCATTGCATTCTGAGCGGCCGGCTCAGTATCCCGCAAGTCACGAGCGGGGGTCGAACCGCCTCAGCTCTCGCTCCGCTACGAGACTCTGCGTGATAAACGGGATTACAGAGAGAAAGTGTTGTAACCCCACAGCCAAAGAGACCGGCATATATATATATATATATATATATATATATATATATATATATATATATATATATATATATATAAAATTTAAAGCATGCCCAGATTATCGTAACAACAATATAGCATAATTTTTGAGTAGACACCGACTTAATTCTCTTCAAACAACTTCGGGAGAGACCACATAATCATAATAATTAAGCTAAGGGACAAAACGACTTAACATATTAAGGGACATTATTATTAATTGTGTTGCATATCCCTTACGGGACGTTGCAGTCAACACCAGCATTTTCAGCTGCTGTTGATGTTCTCGGCATGTGTTATATTCAGTAGTTTGCCATTGCTTTCTGAATGACCGGCCCCTATACCTTTTTCGAAAAAAACCAGCATCACCGCGTTTCGAACCCGCGTTTCACAAACCGCGTTCGCAAGCCCTTAGCCACCTAAGATATTACACTTACAATTCTGGCAATTACGTGTTAATATATCTTTAATTTCATTTTGCAAATCAACTTTTGCTGCCATTAATTAGTACTTTTAGTTATATATGTTGAAGAAAAATAACAGCCTATTAATATTAAAATAATAAAAGTTTTGCGTATCCTTTTACAGGACTTAGCTGTCAACAGCAGCATCTTTCAGCTGTCTGTTGATCTCTTGGCAAGATTACGCTCAGTAGTTTGCCATTGCTTTCTGAGCGGCCGGCTCAGTATCCGCAAGTCACGAGCGGGGGTCGAACCACCTCAGTTCTCGCTCCGCTGCGAGACTCTGCGTGATAAACGGGATTACAGAGAGAAAGTGTTGTAACCCCACAGCCAAAGAGACCGGCATATATATATATATATATATATATATATATATATATATATATATATATATATATATATATATATATATATATATATATATATATATAAAATTTAAAGCATGCCCAGATTATCGTAACAACAATATAGCATAATTTTTGAGTAGACACCGACTTAATTCTCTTCAAACAACTTCGGGAGAGACCACATAATCATAATAATTAAGCTAAGGGACAAAACGACTTAACATATTAAGGGACATTATTATTAATTGTGTTGCATATCCCTTACGGGACGTTGCAGTCAACACCAGCATTTTCAGCTGCTGTTGATGTTCTCGGCATGTGTTATATTCAGTAGTTTGCCATTGCTTTCTGAATGACCGGCCCCTATACCTTTTTCGAAAAAAACCAGCATCACCGCGTTTCGAACCCGCGTTTCACAAACCGCGTTCGCAAGCCCTTAGCCACCTAAGATATTACACTTACAATTCTGGCAATTACGTGTTAATATATCTTTAATTTCATTTTGCAAATCAACTTTTGCTGCCATTAATTAGTACTTTTAGTTATATATGTTGAAGAAAAATAACAGCCTATTAATATTAGCACAAGTAATTATAAAATAGTGGGGCTACGTGGTCTTGAAGTATGGTGCCCGCCTCGAGTGCTGGAGGCCCCGGGTTCAAGCCCCTGTGTGAACCGGGATTTTTTCTCGTGGACTTCTAATAATAACAATACCCCTGGTCTCTGGGTAGTGAGATCGGACGCCCGTGTGTATTGTTGCGCACGTAAAAAAATCCCTTGGCAATTGGAAATCGAAAAAGAGTAGCCTAACGGCGCTGCCCGGGCAAAATGTCGAGTTAAAAATCTACCCAAAGTATTTCAGGATCCTCGCCGGTGCTACGGAGTTCGTGCACTGAGCTGAGTTTCTCCAGACTCATGTTTGAGATAGGAGGAGAACGGAGCACTTATGGGTTACACCCGTGTGCCGTGATGTTGATCCCCCGACTAAACTAAACTAATTATATTATCTAGTTATTTTTTCGCACAATACATTTTTATAATCTGCTTTCCTGGTTATCTGTGATAATATATAAAACTTATATGATACCACAACATCTAGCTGAAGAATGGAGATGGAGGCGGTCAGTGCAGCTTTCTGCTGGATGGAGAATACGATACACACACACATCGTGATTGTAACTGACTCAGAAAGCATGCTGAGGAGGGTGATGACAGACAAGTTTCGGGAATAGAGGCTTGCTTCGCTTCGGAGGTGGCGGGTAGCAAGTATAACAGTGTAACTGTTATAGTGATTATATGGCATTATATGGCTAGTAGAATTAAAAATAGGTGCTGCGCAATGTAAAGATTAGTAAACAGTGCACGCGTGAGCACCGTTGCTTGAGGTGGCAATGAGCGTGTCGTAGGGTGACGACAAGTTAGTTACGGGACAGAAACCGTCTTACCATGGTCTAGACAAGAAGCTTATGTGGTTCCATCTGGCATGATTGAATCTGAGAATGCTTAAGATTTTGAAATAAGCGACTATTGCCTTTTGTACCAATACTGATGGCTTGGATATTTGTATGCCAACTGTTTATACCATCTTGAACTAGCCTTTTGTATTGAGGAACAATAAACGAGGAAACCTAGATGCTGCAGGCTTTTGTACACGTCATTTGAATTGAGAGTTAACGTTGTTGCCGTTTGATGGACTGAGAAATGCACCTCCACACTCTATACGACACAGCTGCCTTTGACACCCCCCCCCCCCCCCTGAGGCAGTTGGCCATAATGGTTGGCGACTCTGCTAAATAGGGTAGTCAAATTGTTGCCGTATTTACTGGATTTGGGAACCTGGGTTGCTATTGAGAGAGGAGAATTTTCGGAATCCGCAGCAATGCACAACCAGAGACGGCAGATGTCTTTTGCTTCGATCTATTAGAAAAGCCCGACCAGGGGTGACAGCCTTCGTATGTTTCAACCCATTAGAAGAGCCCAACCAGGGGAGGCAGATCAAGTTGGCTTTCCGTTGTCAGAATCGCCGTCGTCAAGTAATACCTTTTACTCGCCGAACTAGAAATATTCCAGTGGAGCAGTAACAATCGTGAAGCAGACTATTGGGTTAGTAAAGTGTAATTTAGAACTTTGATATAGTACCTAATAAATTGTTTTGAAGGTTTAGTGATTGGTCATGATGGGTATATACCGAGATCTGAGGCAGGTGACAGACTGGTTGGGGGACGTGAAGGTGGCGGTCCAAGAAGTTAATTGTTTTGTGAATGAAGTAAGAAAAAGAACGCTTAATCAAGAAGTGTTTGATTATGACAAAAGGGGGTACAACCCTATCTATAGAATAAATAGTGTAGAAAGAGGACCGGATATAACTGAGAACCAGAGTGCTGTAAGTAAATGCAAATATGAAATTTTCTAACTCCAACTTCACGGCTTCAACTTCACGGCAAAGAGTTGCCCCATAATGCTCTATTCCTGTAACATGCGAATCATGGACAATAAGCAAACAAGCTGACAAACAGCTAATGGTGATAGGGATTTGGTTACTGGGGGATAGTGCATAAAATAGAATGGACGAACATAAAAACAAACGAGAAAGTCATACAAGAACCAAATGAAAACCATAAATTTATTAGAGAAGTTTGACGTCAACATCTCAAATTGTGGCACTTTATGGCGAGAATTACACTTGAAAGCTTGTGACAATTAGCAAACTTGATGATAAAAGAGCACGGGGAAGACAAAGAGAGGAATACGCGGATGATTTGGTCGCCTATCATAATCGGGACAAGAACACTGACCTGATACAAGACTGATGATTGTGTGAGATCACGAACCATGACCTTCGACGCTTATCGGCATTGCATCTGATGATGATGATGATTATGATAATAATGATGATGAAACAGCACTGCGAAAATGCGTTACTGGTTGTTTTTTTGTCTCTTCAAGTTTATTACTAAAGCTGATATATTAACCAACTTTCCACTTCTGGAAGTACGCAAAAACATCAAGGGCATTCTAGTTCATATTTTTACACTTTGTTTAGTGCATGACTGATATTAGACTGGTGATTGCGAGAGAGAGAGAGAGAGAGAGAGAGAGAGAGAGAGAGAGAGAGAGAGAGAGAGAGAGAGAGAGAGAAAGAAAGAGAGAGAGAGAGAGAGAGAGAGATAGAGAGAGAGAGATAGAGAGAGATAGAGATAGAGAGATAGAGAGAGAGAGAGAGAGAGAGATAGAGAGAGAGAGAGAGAGAGAGAGAGAGAGAGAGAGAGAGAGAGAGAGAGAGAGAGAGAGAGAACCATGACCGCCAACGTTTATCGGCATGTCGCACGATGAGGATTATGATGCTGATGATAATAATGATGAAACAGTTCTCCAAAATAACATTGAACAAGCAAATAGAAAGTCGCATAGACGCCCTAAAGATGTGGATATACAGACGAATATGTCGTATTTCATGGAAACGAAAACAAGCAAATGCAGAGGTTCTAGAAAAACTGGGAATGAAGAGAGAGTTGATGGAAGAAATAACGTGGAGGCATGTGAAATATTTGGCCACGTTAAAAGACATGACACTCTTATAAATACCATATTAGAAAGCAAGGTTGAGGGCAAGCGAGTAAGAGGTAGACAACGATACAAATGGGAAGATAGCATCAAGAGATGGACGAACATCAGTCTGACAGAATGTACAGTCAAGGCGAGAGACAGACAGTGTTTGAGATCCATTGCAGCCAACCTTCATAATGGAGACGGCTAATATAATAATTGATGATGATGATTATTATTGGTTCGTACTTCTATTTTCTCAATTCTATGTTTTTATATAAACCAATGGGGCACTGTAAGGGATACTTATTCACTGCAGAATTAACTTTTAATTTGGTACCGGAATTCGGAAGAGTGCCCTTGTCTTTATACTTTCTACTGATCTGACCGTTACTATCAACTCTAATTATCATGATCAAACACAATTATTATGCACATTATAAGAAATCATGAAATGGTACTTCACTTGTTTATTTATTTTTTTTTTTTTTTAGAGCTTGTCCAGATTGTAGTAACAACAGGCTAGCATCATTGTAGAGTTGTCCCCGAATTTATAAACAATTCTGTTCAAATAACTTTCTAAGAGACCACATAATCAAAGGGAACACACGCAATTAAATTAAGACAAGGGACATAACGATTTAACATTTAAGGGACATTACTCAATCTAAACCTATTGATACCACTTACAGTTTTGGCAATTACTTTCTTAACTTTTCGTTAATTTCATTTAAAAATCAACCTTTGCTGCCATTTTCTAATAATTTAAGTTATATATGGTCAAATAAAAGTAAACATCGTATTAAGCAGGGTAATGTATTATTTAGGTATATTTTTGCACAATAAATAATTAATCTTCTTTCTTGGCTTTAGTAGAATAATACATTAACAACTTTTGTATCCCTAATTGTTATAACTTGGCACAAAACCGCGACTATATTTTTGGCAGTATTCGTAGAGCCATATTTAAGCTAGATAAAGAGATGGGAACCAAATAGAATCCTGGTCTATCCTTTGGGATATGGCTGCCACCCACCGTGAGGTACTATCCCTCTCTCTTTACCGTAAACCATGTCTAGCAGTAATTATGGATTACATCTGTCCGTGTATAAACACCTTAAAAAAAATAAGGTCGCGCGGTTCTCCAGGGGCCAGAGTCCCCCCATGATGTTCGGCACCCCCGTATGTCATTCAGATGACCACCTCTGCTGATGACCCTGGCCGGATCAAGTGCAGATGACTACACTTTGATATAAACCAAAAGGATGAGAAATAAAACAGTTGAAGATTATTTGGCCTTTCAAAGGCCTGCCAAAAATATACAAAAGTGCAAAGTACTACCATGTCTAGATGGAAGTACTAAAGACATATATATTATTCTAAAAAGGCAAAGAAAGTGTAACTAAATAATATTATTACTTATGTGAATACGTTGTTTATTTTTCTTTAACATATATAACACGAAATATTGGGGAATGGCAGCAAAGGTTGATTTATAAATAAAATTAAAGAACGATTAGCAAAGTAATTGTCAGTGCAGTAAATGTTAGCAATATTTGGAAATAAGGTAATGTCCCTTAATATGTTAAGTCGTTATGTCCCATGCCTTAATTTAATTTGTTGTTTGTTTGTTTGTTTGTTTATGTGGTCTCTCCCGAAGTTGTTTGAACATAATTGTTTATAAAGTATGTGACCATTCAACAATTATGCTAGTTTGTAGTAATCTGTACATGCCCTAAATGAAAAAAAGAAGAAAATAAACAAGCGAAGAATCATTTTATTATTTCTTATCATGTGCATAATGTTTTGTTTTGATTATGATAATAAGCGTTCGTAATAGCAATTCGATCTGTAGAAAATATACAGAAAAAAGAATATTGTATCTAATAAGCACTGATAGAGACATATTTTTTTTTAAAAATTAAACATCACGTTTAGTTTTTATACAATGATATAATCCTATGAAAGAAGCTGAAGTAAAATCTATAATGCTAAATTTCTAATCAAACAATGCCTTAAAATCATGTTTTGCCAATTCATAGAGCCACCACAACTATTTCGGAACTGTCATAACATCTGATGGGAGATGCATTAATACATTAGATCAAGCATTGTTATGGCAATGTTGCCTTTCGTTTGATGGAAAACATACTGACAAATAAAAAGATGGCAAATGCAATGCGGAAAAGAGTGTTGAAGTGTTAATAAATTGTTTTTAATTATATAATCGTACACTGATTAGGGAAAATGGACGTAGACAGTTAACATTTTTTATGGCCTCGTTATGAGAAGAAATAAATTGGAGAACTTGATGACAACTGGCAAGATCGAAGGGAAGAGAACAAGGGGACGACAGAAGTAAATACTTGAATGACTCGGTCACGTGGCATGGTCGAGACAAGAATACTGAGCTGATTCCACGTCTCTGGTGATCGAATGAGATGGCGAACCAAGCGTATCGGCATGGCACATGATGAATGAATCCTTATTTAGTTAGTTAGTCGACAGGTCATCCTAACTGCACATCGAACCATTCAGTCCATAAGTGCTCGGATCCCCTTCTCAGCAAATCCCGCAGCGTGTAGCGGCTAACGACACCAGTTCTGTGTTGGTTTATCAATCTTCATTGGCTTCCTGTGTAGTGTTCTTGTTTGGCCACACCTCTTTTAATTTGCTGTTCTCCAAGTCTGGCAATGTTTGTAGATTCACAGTCATCACTTGGTTCTCGCAAAAGTCTTACTTCTCGTAAAGCACTCAGAATGTCAGCCTGATCCATGGCGCGTCCGCCCTCCACAGTAGCCTTACCTGTGAGCTTGTCAGCCCGATCATTTCCTTGTACTCCAGCATGCCCTGGCACGAAGATGACACTAATCTTTGTCAGCCGAGACCGCTCCAGAGACAGCAACCACTCTCTTCGGATCCACCCCATCTCTATCCTCTTGAGCATGCTCATGGAGTCATTAAGGAAACATGCCGTAGTGAATGTCTGTGTCTGGAGTCATGTTATTGCTTTACTTACTGCCATGACTTCCATAGTCAGGCTACTTGTGGTCTAATGAAAGCACCAGAGTCCTTCACAATTCTCCCTCCGGCCCGAGCCGTAAAGGCGCATGAGATTCTCACATGTCGGACGACCGACCCATCTGTGTAGATGACAGCTTCACCGTCTAACGAATTCTCGAAAATCAACGCTTGTACTTCCGCCTCCCCAGCAGCCGGATTTTCTTGTCTGCATTTTCTGTCTAGTTGGATGCAAACAGAAAAGGACGTACATAAATCTGTTGGCACTTGTACCCACTCCTCTCCAGGTTCTAAGTCCTCAAGTGCACATACCTGTTGAAGAATGTCTTAAGCTTGACTTATCCACGACCTTCCTCTTTTTAACCTGCTACCCTTCACCTTCCTAATTTCACTATGCAGTGGATGTTGTGTATTTGCGTTAACTCTGAGGTAGGCACGTGATCTGCAAATTTGTATTCTGTCTTCAATGGTTGGAAAATAAAGAAGTTAGCGCATCGCCCTGCATGCTGTATCTCTTGTACATCCACGAATAATGCGCATAGCTTCGTTCTGTATCCTTTCCGTCTTTTCTATCAGCTTACGGCTGAGAGTCAGGATCGCCATCGTATACTCAAAAGCAGACATGACCAGCCCTTCGTATAGAAGACATAGATGGCGCTGCTCTCAGGTTGCTTCCGCCAACACCCGCATCGCAGCCAAACCCCACTTGGCCTTTGTCTATGTGCTCATTATAAGCAAGGCTTTGGTCAAAACGTATCTCCACGTAATTCATTGCCTGCGTTCTTTCCACAGTCTCTAAACACAGATTTACCGTTGGTGTTGGAGTGTTGACAATATGGTTTTTTAAAGAGAACCATGTCACTGTTGCCTTTGTTGGGTTGACCATTGCCCCAACTTCAACACACCAAGTACGTATGCGATTGAGCTCGGTTTGTAGTTCCACAGCAACCTTATCTCTATCCTTACCCTGGCGATACACTAAAACATCGTTTGCATATGACAAGGTCCTGCCAGGTCCAGTGATCTGCTCGCTGGTGATTCTCACAGTGTAGGCGTTGAACAGTACTGGAGATAATGGTGATCCCTTTGGTAGGCCAGGATATATTGTTGTTGGTTCCGAAGTCCAACTGCCACATCTAAAAACTACTTTCCGTTGGAAGAGGGCGCGGGGATCCAACTAAGGTGGAAAGGGTTTATCTTGAGCTCAAGTAGATGAAGCATATTGAAATCCAATGGTACACTGTTGTACGCATCCTCAAAGTCAATCGCTGCAGCAAAGGTTTCAATGCCTGAGTGGAAACCTTCATAGACGTCATGTGCAAAAACTGCTGCATTGGTCCAAGTTTCTCTTTTTGGACGGTACCCTCCCAGGGTAGGTAGGAAACCACCTTGCCTCTCTAGCTGGCTTGATATTTTCCTGGCAATTAACTTCTCCAGCAGCTTGTCTATTGTATTCTGCATGGTTATTACACGATATTCTTGAATTTGTGTGTGGTCTTTGCCAGGCTTCTGCAAGGGAATCAGATAGCTGTGTAACCACTCCCCCTGTATGTTAGCGCTCCTAATACTGTTACTGTAAATGTCTGCTAGTTTCTCTAGCTCGCTGTCGGTACACCTATTGATGTCATCGTATCTTATGCCATCTGGCCCTGGAGCGCTGTTTTTTGATCGTCGAAGCACAGCCTCGATTTCATTCATTGCCAATGTGTCTTCACCCGAAATGTTCTGGGTCTTGCATCTGTCTGAGGTGACCTCCTTGGCAAGATTGCGGCCTCTCATGTCTGTCTGGTTAGCTTTGCTCTAGATAGCGTTCGTAGAGGGCTTTCCCCTTGTTCTCGTCAGTCCTCTGCCAGATAAGAATAGCACTTTGGAAGTCAGAAATTCTCTTATTCTTGGCTACCCCACTCATACTTTTTTTTCATTTTCCTCAGAAATTACATCTCCACTGCCAACAGATGTTTGCCAGCTTTTTTTACTACTGTACACGATTCACATCCATATAATTGTACACGATATACGTAGCAGTTCAACAATCTTTTTCTAGTTGCAGTTGATATATCTGTATTGGTCAGTATGTTTCCCATCATGTTTGCATATCCTTTACAGGACATCGCTATCAATATCAGCATCTTTCAGCTGTATGTTGATTTCTTGGCAAGATAACGCTTAGTAGTTTGCCATTGCTTTCTGAGCAACCAGCTCACATACCCCGTAAATTACCGACGCGGTTAGAGCCGCTACCGATTCTCGCCGTCGTCACGTTACCACGAAAGTATACGGGATTACGGAGGAAGTCGCTTACCACTAGGCCAGGGAGATCGCCGTTTCCCATCATGTAAAAAGTAAAAGACTGCCGCTACATACGCTGATTATCATAATGAAAACCAAATACTGTACACAGGAAATCATAAAATGGTACTTCACTTGTTTATTTTTGGTATTATTTATTTAGAGTATGTCCAGATTATCATAACAACAGGCTAGAATAATTGTTGATTGGTGACCGAATTTATAAATAATTCTGTTCAAACAACTTCTGAAGAAACCACGTAAACAAACGGAACAAATAAAATTAAATAAAGGCATGGGACATAACAACTTAACATATTAAGGGACATTACCTAATCTAAAGACACTTCTGGCATTTACATTTCTGGCGACTGCTTTTGTTAATTTTTCGTTAAATTAATTTGTGTATCAACCATTAATAATACTTCGAAATATTTAAAGCTTTATATATATATATAAAGAAATATAAACATCGTATTAATACAAGTAAATATAGTACTTACTTTTTGCATAAAACATTTTTATAATCTGCTTTCTTGGCTTTTGTAGAATAATATATTTGTATCTTGAGAATGTTATAAAAAATATTCCGTTATATTTTTGGCAGGCCTCTGAAAGGCCAAATAATTTTTGTCTTATTTATTTATCGGCCCTTTGTCTAAGACCAAAGTGTAGTAGCTGCACTTCATCTGGCCAGGCACTACAGTAGAGGCGGACATCCGGATGACACACAGGGACAAGGAACCTCATGGGGCGTCTACCCTTGGGGGACAGAACGCCCTTATCTTTAACAAAAAATGTTTTTATACACTGACAAACGTTAATCAATGTTCACTGCTAGAAAACACATTGCTGAGCGAGCTCACAGCAGGTCTGCAGTCGTCAGAAGCAGCCACATTCTCTCTCTCTCTCTCTCTCTCTCTCTCTCTCTCTCTCTCTCTCTCTCTCTCTCTCTCTCTCTCTCTCTCTCCTCTCTCTCCCTCTCTCTCTCCCTCTCTCTCTCCTCTCTCTCTCCCCCTCTCTCTCTCCCCCCTCTCTCTCTCCCCCTCTCTCTCTCCCCCTCTCTCTATCTTTCTCTCTCTCTCTCTCTCTCTCTCTCTCTCTCCCTCTCTCTCCCCCCGCCTCTCTCTCCCCCTCCCCTCTCTCTATCTCCCACCTCCCCCCCTCTCTCTCTCCCCCCTCTCTCTCTCTCTCTCTCTCTCTCTCTCTCTCTCTCTTCACTCCCTCGACGAGTACCTTGCGTTCATTACGTCCCTCACACTTCCCGGCCTCCCGTGTGTTGCCGGGGCTCATAAGGGAAGCAAATAATAGCAACACTGCAGCCTACCACGCATGTCGTAAAAGGCGACTAAGGAGGCTTGATGGTTCCGTCGCCCTGCTACTGAGTGAGTGCGTGGCGCGGCACTGTGAGCTGTGAGTTTCATGTGAAGTGCTTTTGAATCCGCCCGAGGTTTTTTGGAACGTGACTGCATGTTCGGAGCGATGGTAGATAGCTATGTCCCAGAGTTGACCGGTTTTTGCCTTATGCAGAAATGCTGGTTGACTGCCAATGCCATCGACGAACTGTATTTTCGTGGACTGTGTGGGTGTACATGTAGGAAACATCCAGATGGGAAAATGACTGCCGATTTCATCAGAGATGAACTGGGTGTTTCGTTGGGGACTATTGTGTTGACATTCTGGCAGCGGCATTATGCACAGTGTATCTGTGCGGGCTGTTGTTTGTCGAGACTCCTGTCTTTTCCACTTTTCACATTGGGCAGTGGGGAGCATTTGTGTGATATTCACTGGCACAGGAACGGAGCATAATGGGGACAACCCGTTGCTATGAGGTTGGAACTACGACTAACTAACTAACTAACTAACTAACACTTCCCGGGGGAGGGTCTTCCCGTGTGTCCTCCTGCCGTTTGTTCACATCCTGATCTCCAGCTTGGAGAAGCTTTAATCGTTGATGGCGGCTATAGCACAATAAGTGTGTGGACGTGTCGTGAGAAAGGGAACACTGCAGTAAGTCGTCACAACGGTAAAGCTTGAGCAGAAGAGAGGCGGGACGAACGAACGAACGAACAAGCTTCATTTTCAAAGGGTTAAGAAGTGGACACGCAGGCCCGTCTCAAGAGAGACTAAGCTGTACGGTTTGGCATTATGGCATGGAGGATTATCAACATCGGAAATGAGCGGCAGCACAGGAGACGCAAGGCTGTGCGAGGCATCTTCACCCTTGCCAGACTTTGGGATATTGGATCGGAAGTCCAAACCATATTATATAGTAAATACCAGGGATTATGAGGGACAAACCAGAACTCAATCCAATGATTGTGCCATGACTCTGAGAGGTAAAGGGAACACAACCCTGATCCCAGACTCTGGTGATCGTGTGAGAAGGCGAACCAGTCGCTTATATACTTATGGCACATGATGATTATGGCACAGGGATTAGGAGGAATGTACCAGAAATCAATCCAGAACTATATTTGTGTCCAGGTTCTGAAAGAGAAACAGGAAAAAAGAAGAAGAAGAAATAACAGAAACTGATTTAGTAAATCTAATTTAAAAACAATAACACAAGAACAAAACATACTTTTTCCTACTATAATGTTACTTGTTAAATAAAGAGAATTGTATATTAATGCCTTTATTTCTACATATCTTAACCACGGAATAAAACTGCCTCACTAATAGCGTGATGTCTCGGAAGCTGAAATATTGTGGCCATGTTAAATGTCACGTTGTTTGGTCAGAACCGGGTTAGAAGGCTTAGTTCCTGAAAGAAGGGCCAGGGGTTGAGCAACACAAAATTGAACACGTAACATTGGTGACGCCTTGGGGATGGAAATAAATAAGCACGGGAACTGGCAACAGATGGTGAATCTCTGCGACGGGCCGTAATGAGAGCCACGTTCTGTGGGATACTTGCTACGTGAATATGATAATTGCCGTGACCTAGTTGCCAGGTAAAGGTGTGTTCAGGTTAGGTCCTTAACACGTCCTAGACCTTCACGGAGAACCTTTAGACAACCGGGGAGACTAAGGGTGTTAGAGACAGAGCTAGACACGGGGAGACAATGCTGGAAGAGTTGATAGACCGGCTAAGGGTGTTAGAGACAGACCTGGACACGGGAAGACAATGCTGGAAGAGTTGATAGCCCGGCTAAGGGTGTTAGAGAGAGAGCTGGACACAGGGAGACAATGCTGGAAGAATTGATAGACCGGCTAAGGGTGTTAGAGAGAGAGCTGGACACGGGCAGACAATGCTGGAAGAGTTGATAGACCGGCTAAGGGTGTTAGAGAGAGAGCTAGACACGGGAAGACAATGCTGGAAGAGTTGATAGACCGGCTAAGGGTGTTAGAGAGAGAGCTAGACACGGGAAGACAATGCTGGAAGAGTTGATAGACCGGCTAAGGGTGTTAGAGACAGAGCTAGACACGGGAAAACAATGCTGGAAGAGTTGATAGACCGGCTAAGGGTGTTAGAGAGAGAGAGAGAGAGAGAGAGAGAGAGAGAGAGAGAGAGAGAGAGAGAGAGCTGGACACGGGCAGACAATGCTGGAAGAGATGATAATCCGGCTAAGAAGTCTATCGGCTATTGAGTTTATCAAACATAGATAGAGTTGATAGATGTTGTGTGAATAACCCACGGGGACAAAGACACCGATGGAGATCAAAAACAAAACGGAGAAGAGAATTAGAGACATATAACAGTTAGTAGCATTACTTTTACAGGTCGCCACGGTCAACCTCAGCATTTCTTGGCTGTGTGGGTTTCTTGGCAAGTTTACGTTCAGAAGTTTGCATTTGCTTCCTGAACGACAGGAACTCATATCAGTGTATGAAAACCAACACAATGCGGCACAAATCGCCCGCAGCTGTGTTACGAACGCGGTATACGGGATTGCGAAATGAGTTCGTAACCCCTAGGCACGTCACCGTTAGAGACAGAGAAGGATAATATAGAACAGAGAAGGATAATATAAGACAGAGAAGGATAATATAGGACAGAGAAGGATAATATAGGACAGAGAAGGATAATATAGGACAGAGAAGGATAATATAGGACAGAGAAGGATAATATAGGACAGAGAAGGATAATATAGGACAGAGAATGATAATATAGGACAGAGAAGGATAATATAGGACAGAGAAGGATAATATAGGACAGAGAAGGATAATATAGGACAGAGAAGGATAATATAGGACAGAGAAGGATAATATAGGACAGAGAAGGATAATATAGGACAGAGAAGGATAATATAGGACAGAGAAGGATAATATAGGACAGAGAAGGATAATATAGGACAGTGAAGGATAATATAGGACAGAGAAGGATAATATAGGACAGAGAAGGATAATATAGGACAGAGAAGGATAATATAGGACAGAGAAGGATAATATAGGAAAGACTGGCTAACAGAGACGCAAAGATTAGGGTGGCTTGGTCCGTGTCGGTTGAGAGTAATTGCTACAATAGGGGATAGAGTGAGTGGGTGAGTGAATGAGTGAGTGAGTGAATGAGTGAGTGAGTGAGTGAGTGAGCGAGTGAGTGAGTGAGTGAGTGAGCGAGCGAGCGAGTGAGTTAGTTAATTAGTTAGTTAGTTAGTTAGTTGGCTAGTTAGTTAGTTAGTTAATTAATTAGTTAGTTAGTTAGTTGGCTAGTTAGTTAGTTAGTTAGTTAATAGGTTAGTTAGTTAGTTAGTTAGTTAGTTAGTTAGTTAGTTAGTTAGTTAGTTAGTTAGTTAGTTAATTAGTTAGTCAACAGATTATTCTAATTGCACATGTAACTATTTGTAAATAAGTGCTCAATTCCTCACCTCACTATCCCCCTCAGCCCATACCGCACACCAGTTCTGTGTTGGTTGACTATATTTCTAGCTTTCCCCCGTTTGACGTGATGTTCTTGCTGTCTGGTCACAGTTGCAGAATCACATCCAGTCCTTGAGTCATGTACTCGTCCTGCCTCCCTGAGGACGTTCACGATTAAGCCTGGTCTATTGCTCGTGTTTGTGTCTTCTCATGCCTTGGGGATGGATGAAAGAAGAGAGAGAGAGAGAGAGAGAGAGAGAGAGAGAGAGAGAGAGAGCGAGAGAGAGAGAGAGAGAGAGAGAGAGAGAGAGAGAGAGAGAGCGAGAGAGAGTATTGTTGTGAGGAATTATGATATACTCTACAGTTCAGCTACACACATGATGATGATGTGTTTGATGATGATGTTGTTGTTGCTGATTATGGTTTTGACGATGAGGATGTTTTTGATAACGATGTTGATGATTATGATGTTGATGATGAGGATGATGTTGTTGATTATGTTGCTGCTGATGTTGATGTTGTTGATGGTGGCTTTTTTAATTATGATATTGTTGTTGATGATGATGATGATGATGATGATGGTGTTGATTATTTGTTGCTCATGATGATGCTGTCTATGATGTTGTTGATGATATTATTTGATAAGCAAAGAAAACAGCACCTGCACATTGCCTAGATATGCAAAGAAAACAGCACCCGCACATTGACTAGATAAGCAAAGAAAACAGCACCTGCACATTGACTAGATAAGCAAAGAAAACAGCACCTGCACATTGACTAGATAAGCAAAGAAAACAGCACCTGCACATTGCCTAGATATGCAAAGAAAACAGCACCCGCACATTGACTAGATAAGCAAAGAAAACAGCACCTGCACATTGACTAGATAAGCAAAGAAAACAGCACCTGCACATTGACTAGATAAGCAAAGAAAACAGCACCCGCACATTGCCAAGATAAGCAAAGAAATGCGGGTTATCGTAACGAAGTGGTTACGCCGCCTGCCTCGCGCCCAAACGTTGTCTGTTCGAAACCGAACTCCGTCATTCGGTTTACTTGAACAAATTTCTCTGAGACTTCTGAGGGTTGTCGCTGGAGCTACGGATTTTCATGCCCATGAAGTTTATCTTCTAAATACAGTTTTAGTCAAAGAAAATTGTGTCCTGTCTGAATGCATCCTTACAATAGCGTTTTCTTTTGAAACATTATCAGTGGGAACTCTATCAAGCTAAGCCTTACTACTGTTTATTTCTGTTGATTCATTTATTATCATCATTATGTGTCATGCAGATCAGCATGTTAGACAATCTTTCGCCATTCCATACGATAACCAGAGTCGTGCATAAGCTTTGTGTTCTGGTCTCGATTATGTCACATGGTATAACCATCCAGGTATATCTCTCTATACCCTCAGTGTGTTCTTTCCCCCATAATCTTGTAGGTTGATAATATATTTTCTAATTTATTTCTATTAATAACGTGCCCAAACATCTGATTGACTGTCTTCTACGTTTAATTTCTTTATTCAATGTATGGTTTTCATTTCTTCCTTTGCGGACTTGCTGATTGTTTTTTTGTTTTTTTTTGTAGGTCCGTGGTATTTTTTGCATTTTCCTCAGAAACTACATCTCCACAGCCATAAGATGTATGTAAGCATTTCTGCTTACTGTACACGTTTAAGATCCATATTATTGTACACGATCTAAGTAGCACTTGAAGGCTCTTTTTCTCGTTGCAATTGACATCATTTTATTGGTCAGTATGTTTTCCATCAAGCAAAAGGCATCTTTCTGTAGCGATGCTCGATCTAATGTCTTTAATGCACCTCCCATCAGATGGTATGACAGTTCCGAGATAGTTGTACCGATTCACTCTGTGAATTGACGAAACACGATTTTCCAGGCATTGTTTGGATATAAATTTAGCATTATATAATTTACTTCAGTTTCTTTCATAGGATTATATCCTTGTAGAAAAGGTAAATGGGATCTTTAAAATGTGTTTATTGGGTTCAATATTCCTTTTTCTGTATATTTTCTACCGATCTGACTGCTAATACTAACGCTAATTATCATAATCAAAACAAGATATTATGCACCTGATAAAAAATCATAAAATGCTACTTCGCTTGTTTAATGTATAAATATTTATTTACTTAGAGGAATTCCAGTTTATCCTAACAACATGATAACAAAAATTGTGAGTGGTTCAAACAACGTCGGGTAGGCTACATAAACAAAAAGAACAAACAACATTAAATTAAACCATGGGACATAAGTACTTAACATATTAAGGGACATTACCTAATCTAAATATATTTCTAACATTTACAGTTTTTTTTTAGATGTTTAATTAATTTCATTTGTGCATCAACCTTTTCAGCCATTCCTCAGTATTTGAAAATGTTATATCTTGAATAAAAATAAACATTGTATTAACATAAATAATTACAATATTTATTTACACTTTTTCGCACAAAATATTTTTATAATCTGCTTTCATGTCTCTTCTGGAATAATTTATACACCATCAGTACCCTTTCTTGATAGGGTCTTGAGACAATCTAATTCTAATCTCTGTATTTTTGGCAGGCCTTTCAGCTGTTTTATTTCTCATCCTTATGGCTAAAATCAAAGTGTAGTAACTGCACTTGATCTGGCCGGGGCCACATGTAGACGAGGTGATCCGGAAGACATACAGTTATGTTAAGACCTGATGGGACGGCGTTGGCCCCTAAGGGAAACCCATAAACTTTATTTAAAAAAAAAACAATCGCCTTTAAATTCTCGAGCTGTGAGCTAAGATCAAATTAGTGTATCTGAACTTGATCTGGCCAGGGTTACAGGGACGCGGAACATCATGGGGCGACTCTGACCCCTGGGGGACAGTCCGTCCTTATATAAATAAGTGTTTATACATTGACATACATCACTGATAGTCCGTCCTTATATAAATAAGTGTTTATAGACTGACATAGATCACTGATAGTCCGTCCTTATATAAATAAGTGTTTATAGACTGACATAGATCACTGGCAGTCAGTCCTTATATAAATAAGTGTTTATAGACTGACATAGATCACTGATAGTCCGTCCTTATATAAATAAGTGTTTATAGACTGACATAGATCACTGATAGTCCGTCCTTATATAAATAAGTGTTTATAGACTGACATACATCACTGATAGTCCGTTCTTATATAAATAAGTGTTTATAGACTGACATAGATCACTGATAGTCAGTCCTTATATAAATAAGTGTTTATACATTGACATACATCACTGATAGTCCGTCCTTATATAAATAAGTGTTTATAGACTGACATAGATCACTGATAGTCCGTCCTTATATAAATAAGTGTTTATAGACTGACATAGATCACTGAAAGTCAGTCCTTATATAAATAAGTGTTTATAGACTGACATAGATCACTGATAGTCCGTCCTTATATAAATAAGTGTTTATAGACTGACATAGATCACTGATAGTCCGTCCTTATATAAATAAGTGTTTATAGACTGACATACATCACTGATAGTCCGTTCTTATATAAATAAGTGTTTATAGACTGACATAGATCACTGATAGTCCGTCCTTATATAAATAAGTGTTTATAGACTGACATAGATCACTGACAGTCCGTCCTTATATAAATAAGTGTTTATAGACTGACATAGATCACTGATAGTCCGTCCTTATATAAATAAGTGTTTATAGACTGACATAGATCACTGATAGTCCGTCCTTATATAAATAAGTGTTTATAGACTGACATAGATCACTCATAGTCAGTCCTTATATAAATAAGTGTTTATACATTGACATACATCACTGATAGTCCGTCCTTATATAAATAAGTGTTTATAGACTGACATAGATCACTGATAGTCCGTCCTTATATAAATAAGTGTTTATAGACTGACATAGATCACTGATAGTCCGTCCTTATATAAATAAGTGTTTATAGACTGACATAGATCACTGATAGTCCGTTCTTATATAAATAAGTGTTTATAGACTGACATAGATCACTGACAGTCCGTCCTTATATAAATAAGTGTTTATAGACTGACATAGATCACTGACAGTCCGTCCTTATATAAATAAGTGTTTATAGACTGACATAGATCACTGATAGTCCGTCCTTATATAAATAAGTGTTTATAGACTGACATAGATCACTGACAGTCCGTCCTTATATAAATAAGTGTTTATAGACTGACATAGATCACTGATAGTCCGTCCTTATATAAATAAGTGTTTATAGACTGACATAGATCACTGACAGTCCGTCCTTATATAAATAAGTGTTTATAGACTGACATAGATCACTGATAGTCCGTCCTTATATAAATAAGTGTTTATAGACTGACATACATCACTGATAGTCCGTCCTTATATAAATAAGTGTTTATAGACTGACATAGATCACTGACAGTCCGTCCTTATATAAATAAGTGTTTATAGACTGACATACATCACTGATAGTCAGTTACCCCATATGGACAACAATCACCTTGGGACTACTAGGACTCTGAGGGTAGAACCATGGACAGCTGCGTTGGTGGCTGACTAGTGACAGGACCATCATTCTAAGCCGGTGATGGACCCTACTATAAATTCTCCTTGAGGTTGAACGGGGCAGGGGTAATGGATGAAATAGTATCGAAACTGGCATACTTAATCCATGACCACTGCTTGAAAACTCATTGCTGGGAGAGCTCACAGTATGTCTGTAGTCGTCAGAAGCAGCACCATTTCTTCCCCCTCCCCATCCGCATCCCATCCCATTCGACGAGTACCTCGTGTGCATTACGTTCGTCACACTTCCCGGGGGAGGTTCTTCTTGTTTGTCCATTTCCTGTTGTGCGCTCGCATCCTGATTTCTTTAATCGCTGGTGGCGGTTATCCCAGAATAAATTTGTGAATGTGTCATGAAAAAGAACAGGCTCTATGTATCCCATCAACACACTTTTTCTCGTTTCAATTGACACCTTGTTATTGGTCGGCAGGGGTTCTGGAAGAATCTCAAAACTGAGAGGGAAGACCAGGAGAACATTTAATAAGATAGCGGTTGGAACGATTAGTAGTATGACTCTTCGCTGGCTGTTGAACGAGGGGACTGAGCACGTATGGGAATGTCCTGAGTGCAGTGATGTCGGTTCTTAACTCAACTCAACTCAAGTCAATTCATATCATACATTCCACTGCAGTATTCCGGCCATCTCTCTAGAATTTGTGTAGATTCTGTTAAGGTATTTCCCAACTTATAACAGATAACAATCAATTGAGGTTGAACATTTCGTAATCTCTTCCAGTCTTACGGTATTGCTTTATTCTGGTACAGCAATCTTGTATAGATTAGTTGTTGTCCTATCTTGTGTTCTTTCTTATTTCTCGAGTTACAGATTTATATATCATCTACTGTTATTGTATTCACATCCTTTCTATTTCAATTCCCTTCGTTGTTTTATTAATTCTAATGTGTCTGATTTAATCCATGGATTATGTTGCTTAGTCCTGGTCTGTATTAAATCTTTGGCTGCTATTAATATAATCAGTGTCTCACCAAAGGTCACTTTCCACCAGCTCTCAAAATCGCTAAAGTGTATCCTCTCCTTACATCTGGTTCATTGGACAATGGTCTCCCGAACAATTATAGACCCATTTCTTTACTATCATCACTATCTAAACCACTAGAAAAACACATCCATAAGGTAACATTACAGTATTTAGATCGCAACAAGCTTATAGTTGACAGTCAATCAGGACTTCGACCAAGATATTCTTGCCATACAGCCCTAACAAACATGATAGAAAATTGGCACCAGAATATAAATAACAACAATCTATGTGGAGCTGTGTTTATCGATTTCAGAAAAGCATTTGATATGATAGACCATGCCATATTAATTAAAAAACTAGAGACAATGAAATTTGGCCCTAATGTTGTGACGCTAATAACATCTTTTCTGTCAAACAGAAATCAAGTAGTATCATATAATAAATCTCTGTCCCAAACCACTATCTTCAATACTGGAGTACCGCAAGGCTCTATTCTTGGCCCTCTATTATTCGCCATATATATTAATGATCTACCTTTGCATCGTTTGTCGTCCTGCGATCTATTTGCAGACGACCGTACAGTATATACAAACGATGAAAGCAGTGATTTGCTGGATTCGTCTTTGCAACAAGAATTAAATAATGTAGTTAGGTGGAGCTATACGAACCGTATGCAAATTAACATCACTAAAACAAAATCTATGTTATTAACAACAATACAAAGACTTCAGACTCTAAATTCACACAGATCACTTCAACTTCACATCGATAACATGCCAGTAGAAAGTGTAATAGAGCACAATACATTAGGCCTCATCATTGATAGAAACCTAACCTTTAATCCTCATGTTCAAGCGCTCACTAAACAAACAGCGAAAAAAGTCTACCAACTCGCCAAAATTAAAAATTTCCTTGATGAGGACACAAGGAAAATATTCTATACGACTCACATACAGACACATTTTGACTACTGCTCTACAATCTGGGACGGTTGTTCCAATTCAAGCACCAAGCGACTTTACTCACTCCAGAAACGGGCCATGAGTTTAATTTATAGCAAACATTTAACTGACAATCCCAGCCTGCATAAACGCCTTCAATTACTACCACTCCGCAAACGTCTGCTTTTCAATAAGGCCAAACTAATTCACAAAATCCTACATCGGAATGTCCCAAATTACCTTTGGCCATTGTTTGAATATAATGCTAGACACAGTAAATGATTAAATATATTACACATTCCGAAACCCAGGATAGACTTATACAAAACAAGCTTAACGTACTCTGCAGCTCAGCTGTGGAACAATCTTCCACATAAAATAAAAGACATCACCAATCCCAATACATATAATCGCAAATTATTTGAACAATATCTCAGTACGGATTACCATCCCCCTTAATAATAGAAGTAATAATAATAATAATAAGACCCTAGTATAACAGCCAGTCTCCTTTTGGTAGGCCAGTATATTCCACATAGCTAATAACAAGTGCCACACCAGTTATTACTATTACTGAGTCGTGTAGTATTTATTTTTAATTTTTCCACATGCCTTTATAATGTATATCTTTTATATTGTTACTGTTTTCAGTTAGCCTTGAATGATGTGTGAATGGTATAATGAATGAAAGAGAGTGATAAAAGGGCAGAATGTTAGACGGGCCTGCGTGCCCAATTCTTAACCCTTTCAAAATAAAGTTTTGTTGTTGTTGTTGTTTAAGATATCTCTTATGAACTCCGTCATTCGGTTTACTTGAACAAATTTCTCTGAGACTTATGAGGGTTGTCGCTGGAGCTACGGATTTCGTGCCCATGAAGTTTATCTTCTAAATACAGTTTTAGTCAAAGAAAATTGTGTCCTGTCTGAATGCATCCTTACAATAGCGTTTTCTTTTGAAACATTATCAGTGGGAACTCTATCAAGCTAAGCCTTACTACTGTTTATTTCTGTTGATTCATTTATTATCATCATTATGTGTCATGCAGATCAGCATGTTAGACAATCTTTCGCCATTCCATACGATAACCAGAGTCGTGCATAAGCTTTGTGTTCTGGTCTCGATTATGTCACATGGTATAACCATCCAGGTATATCTCTCTCTACCCTCAGTGTGTTCTTTCCCCCATAATCTTGTAGGTTGATAATATATTTTCTAATTTATTTCTATTAATAACGTGCCCAAACATCTGATTGACTGTCTTCTACGTTTAATTTCTTTATTCAATGTATGGTTTTCATTTCTTCCTTTGCGGACTTGCTGATTGTTTTTTTTTTTTTTTTTTTTTTTTTTTTTTGGGTAGGTCCGTGGTATTTTTTGCATTTTCCTCAGAAACTACATCTCCACAGCCATAAGATGTATGTAAGCATTTCTGCTTACTGTACACGTTTAAGATCCATATTATTGTACACGATATATGTAGCACTTGAAGGCTCTTTTTCTCGTTGCAATTGACATCATTTTATTGGTCAGTATGTTTTCCATCAAGCAAAAGGCATCTTCCTGTAGCGATGCTCGATCTAATGTCTTTAATGCACCTCCCATCAGATGGTATGACAGTTCCGAGATAGTTGTACCGATTCACTCTGTGAATTGACGAAACACGATTTTCCAGGCATTGTTTGGATATAAATTTAGCATTATATAATTTACTTCAGTTTCTTTCATAGGATTATATCCTTGTAGAAAAAGCAAATGGGATCTTTAAAATGTGTTTATTGGGTTCAATATTCCTTTTTCTGTATATTTTCTACCGATCTGACTGCTAATACTAACGCTAATTATCATAATCAAAACAAGATATTATGCACCTGATAAAAAATTATAAAATGCTACTTCGCTTGTTTAATGTATAAATATTTATTTACTTAGAGGAATTCCAGTTTATCCTAACAACATGATAACAAAAATTGTGAGTGGTTCAAACAACGTCGGGTAGGCTACATAAACAAAAAGAACAAACAACATTAAATTAAACCATGGGACATAAGTACTTAACATATTAAGGGACATTACCTAATCTAAATATATTTCTAACATTTACAGTTTTTTTTTAGATGTTTAATTAATTTCATTTGTGCATCAACCTTTTCAGCCATTCCTCAGTATTTGAAAATGTTATATCTTGAATAAAAATAAACATTGTATTAACATAAATAATTACAATATTTATTTACACTTTTTCGCACAAAATATTTTTATAATCTGCTTTCATGTCTCTTCTGGAATAATTTATACACCATCAGTACCCTTTCTTGATAGGGTCTTGAGACAATCTAATTCTAATCTCTGTATTTTTGGCAGGCCTTTGAAAGGCTAATCTTCAGCTGTTTTATTTCTCATCCTTATGGCTAAAATCAAAGTGTAGTAACTGCACTTGATCTGGCCGGGGCCACATGTAGACGAGGTGATCCGGAAGACATACAGTTATGTTAAGACCTGATGGGACGGCGTTGGCCCCTAAGGGAAACCCATAAACTTTATTTTAAAAAAAAACAATCGCCTTTAAATTCTCGAGCTGTGAGCTAAGATCAAATTAGTGTATCTGAACTTGATCTGGCCAGGGTTACAGGGACGCGGAACATCATGGGGCGACTCTGACCCCTGGGGGACAGTCCGTCCTTATATAAATAAGTGTTTATACATTGACATACATCACTGATAGTCCGTCCTTATATAAATAAGTGTTTATAGACTGACATAGATCACTGATAGTCCGTCCTTATATAAATAAGTGTTTATAGACTGACATAGATCACTGGCAGTCAGTCCTTATATAAATAAGTGTTTATAGACTGACATAGATCACTGATAGTCCGTCCTTATATAAATAAGTGTTTATAGACTGACATAGATCACTGATAGTCCGTCCTTATATAAATAAGTGTTTATAGACTGACATACATCACTGATAGTCCGTTCTTATATAAATAAGTGTTTATAGACTGACATAGATCACTGATAGTCAGTCCTTATATAAATAAGTGTTTATACATTGACATACATCACTGATAGTCCGTCCTTATATAAATAAGTGTTTATAGACTGACATAGATCACTGATAGTCCGTCATAAAAATATAAATAAGTGTTTATAGACTGACATAGATCACTGAAAGTCAGTCCTTATATAAATAAGTGTTTATAGACTGACATAGATCACTGATAGTCCGTCCTTATATAAATAAGTGTTTATAGACTGACATAGATCACTGATAGTCCGTCCTTATATAAATAAGTGTTTATAGACTGACATACATCACTGATAGTCCGTTCTTATATAAATAAGTGTTTATAGACTGACATAGATCACTGATAGTCCGTCCTTATATAAATAAGTGTTTATAGACTGACATAGATCACTGACAGTCCGTCCTTATATAAATAAGTGTTTATAGACTGACATAGATCACTGATAGTCCGTCCTTATATAAATAAGTGTTTATAGACTGACATAGATCACTGATAGTCCGTCCTTATATAAATAAGTGTTTATAGACTGACATAGATCACTCATAGTCAGTCCTTATATAAATATGTGTTTATACATTGACATACATCACTGATAGTCCGTCCTTATATAAATAAGTGTTTATAGACTGACATAGATCACTGATAGTCCGTCCTTATATAAATAAGTGTTTATAGACTGACATAGATCACTGATAGTCCGTCCTTATATAAAAAAGTGTTTATAGACTGACATACATCACTGATAGTCCGTTCTTATATAAATAAGTGTTTATAGACTGACATAGATCACTGACAGTCCGTCCTTATATAAATAAGTGTTTATAGACTGACATAGATCACTGACAGTCCGTCCTTATATAAATAAGTGTTTATAGACTGACATAGATCACTGATAGTCCGTCCTTATATAAATAAGTGTTTATAGACTGACATAGATCACTGACAGTCCGTCCTTATATAAATAAGTGTTTATAGACTGACATAGATCACTGATAGTCCGTCCTTATATAAATAAGTGTTTATAGACTGACATAGATCACTGACAGTCCGTCCTTATATAAATAAGTGTTTATAGACTGACATAGATCACTGATAGTCCGTCCTTATATAAATAAGTGTTTATAGACTGACATACATCACGGATAGTCCGTCCTTATATAAATAAGTGTTTATAGACTGACATAGATCACTGATAGTCCGTCCTTATATAAATAAGTGTTTATAGACTGACATAGATCACTGACAGTCCGTCCTTATATAAATAAGTGTTTATAGACTGACATAGATCACTGATAGTCCGTCCTTATATAAATAAGTGTTTATAGACTGACATAGATCACTGACAGTCCGTCCTTATATAAATAAGTGTTTATAGACTGACATAGATCACTGATAGTCCGTCCTTATATAAATAAGTGTTTATAGACTGACATAGATCACTGACAGTCCGTCCTTATATAAATAAGTGTTTATAGACTGACATAGATCACTGATAGTCCGTCCTTATATAAATAAGTGTTTATAGACTGACATACATCACTGATAGTCCGTCCTTATATAAATAAGTGTTTATAGACTGACATAGATCACTGATAGTCCGTCCTTATATAAATAAGTGTTTATAGACTGACATAGATCACTGATAGTCCGTCCTTATATAAATAAGTGTTTATAGACTGACATACATCACTGATAGTCAGTTACCCCATATGGACAACAATCACCTTGGGACTACTAGGACTCTGAGGGTAGAACCATGGACAGCTGCGTTGGTGGCTGACTAGTGACAGGGCCATCATTCTAAGCCGGTGATGGACCCTACTATAAATTCTCCTTGAGGTTGAACGGGGCAGGGGTATTGGTGAAATAGTATCGAAACTGGCATACTTAATCCATGACCACTGCTTGAAAACTCACTGCTGGGAGAGCTCACAGTATGTCTGTAGTCGTCAGAAGCAGCACCATTTCTTCCCCCTCCCCATCCGCATCCCATCCCATTCGACGAGTACCTCGTGTGCATTACGTTCGTCACACTTCCCGGGGGAGGTTCTTCTTGTTTGTCCATTTCCTGTTGTGCGCTCGCATCCTGATTTCTTTAATCGCTGGTGGCGGTTATCCCAGAATAAATTTGTGAATGTGTCATGAAAAAGAACAGGCTCTATGTATCCCATCAACACACTTTTTCTCGTTTCAATTGACACCTTGTTATTGGTCGGCAGGGGTTCTGGAAGAATCTCAAAACTGAGAGGGAAGACCAGGAGAACATTTAATAAGATAGCGGTTGGAACGATTAGTAGTATGACTCTTCGCTGGCTGTTGAACGAGGGGACTGAGCACGTATGGGAATGTCCTGAGTGCAGTGATGTCGGTTCTTAACTCAACTCAACTCAAGTCAATTCATATCATACATTCCACTGCAGTATTCCTGCCATCTCTCTAGAATTTGTGTAGATTCTGTTAAGGTATTTCCCAACTTATAACAGATAACAATCAATTGAGGTTGAACATTTCGTAATCTCTTCCAGTCTTACGGTATTGCTTTATTCTGGTACAACAATCTTGTATAGATTAGTTGTTGTCCTATCTTGTGTTCTTTCTTATTTCTCGAGTTACAGATTTATATATCATCTACTGTTATTGTATTCACATCCTTTCTATTTCAATTCCCTTCGTTGTTTTATTAATTCTAATGTGTCTGATTTAATCCATGGATTATGTTGCTTAGTCCTGGTCTGTATTAAATCTTTGGCTGCTATTAATATAATCAGTGTCTCACCAAAGGTCACTTTCCACCAGCTCTCAAAATCGCTAAAGTGTATCCTCTCCTTACATCTGGTTCATTGGACAATGGTCTCCCGAACAATTATAGACCCATTTCTTTACTATCATCACTATCTAAACCACTAGAAAAACACATCCATAAGGTAACATTACAGTATTTAGATCGCAACAAGCTTATAGTTGACAGTCAATCAGGACTTCGACCAAGATATTCTTGCCATACAGCCCTAACAAACATGATAGAAAATTGGCACCAGAATATAAATAACAACAATCTATGTGGAGCTGTGTTTATCGATTTCAGAAAAGCATTTGATATGATAGACCATGCCATATTAATTAAAAAACTAGAGACAATGAAATTTGGGCCTAATGTTGTGACGCTAATAACATCTTTTCTGTCAAACAGAAATCAAGTAGTATCATATAATAAATCTCTGTCCCAAACCACTATCTTCAATACTGGAGTACCGCAAGGCTCTATTCTTGGCCCTCTATTATTCGCCATATATATTAATGATCTACCTTTGCATCGTTTGTCGTCCTGCGATCTATTTGCAGACGACCGTACAGTATATACAAACGATGAAAGCAGTGATTTGCTGGATTCGTCTTTGCAACAAGAATTAAATAATGTAGTTAGGTGGAGCTATACGAACCGTATGCAAATTAACATCACTAAAACAAAATCTATGTTATTAACAACAATACAAAGACTTCAGACTCTAAATTCACACAGATCACTTCAACTTCACATCGATAACATGCCAGTAGAAAGTGTAATAGAGCACAATACATTAGGCCTCATCATTGATAGAAACCTAACCTTTAATCCTCATGTTCAAGCGCTCACTAAACAAACAGCGAAAAAAGTCTACCAACTCGCCAAAATTAAAAATTTCCTTGATGAGGACACAAGGAAAATATTCTATACGACTCACATACAGACACATTTTGACTACTGCTCTACAATCTGGGACGGTTGTTCCAATTCAAGCACCAAGCGACTTTACTCACTCCAGAAACGGGCCATGAGTTTAATTTATAGCAAACATTTAACTGACAATCCCAGCCTGCATAAACGCCTTCAATTACTACCACTCCGCAAACGTCTGCTTTTCAATAAGGCCAAACTAATTCACAAAATCCTACATCGGAATGTCCCAAATTACCTTTGGCCATTGTTTGAATATAATGCTAGACACAGTAAATGATTAAATATATTACACATTCCGAAACCCAGGATAGACTTATACAAAACAAGCTTAACGTACTCTGCAGCTCAGCTGTGGAACAATCTTCCACATAAAATAAAAGACATCACCAATCCCAATACATATAATCGCAAATTATTTGAACAATATCTCAGTACGGATTACCATCCCCCTTAATAATAGAAGTAATAATAATAATAATAAGACCCTAGTATAACAGCCAGTCTCCTTTTGGTAGGCCAGTATATTCCACATAGCTAATAACAAGTGCCACACCAGTTATTACTATTACTGAGTCGTGTAGTATTTATTTTTAATTTTTCCACATGCCTTTATAATGTATATCTTTTATATTGTTACTGTTTTCAGTTAGCCTTGAATGATGTGTGAATGGTATAATGAATGAAAGAGAGTGATAAAAGGGCAGAATGTTAGACGGGCCTGCGTGCCCAATTCTTAACCCTTTCAAAATAAAGTTTTGTTGTTGTTGTTGTTTAAGATATCTCTTATGAACTCCGTCATTCGGTTTACTTGAACAAATTTCTCTGAGACTTCTGAGGGTTGTCGCTGGAGCTACGGATTTCGTGCCCATGAAGTTTATCTTCTAAATACAGTTTTAGTCAAAGAAAATTGTGTCCTGTCTGAATGCATCCTTACAATAGCGTTTTCTTTTGAAACATTATCAGTGGGAACTCTATCAAGCTAAGCCTTACTACTGTTTATTTCTGTTGATTCATTTATTATCATCATTATGTGTCATGCAGATCAGCATGTTAGACAATCTTTCGCCATTCCATACGATAACCAGAGTCGTGCATAAGCTTTGTGTTCTGGTCTCGATTATGTCACATGGTATAACCATCCAGGTATATCTCTCTCTACCCTCAGTGTGCTCTTTCCCCCATAATCTTGTAGGTTGATAATATATTTTCTAATTTATTTCTATTAATAACGTGCCCAAACATCTGATTGACTGTCTTCTACGTTTAATTTCTTTATTCAATGTATGGTTTTCATTTTTTTTTTTTTTTTTTTTGGGTAGGTCCGTGGTATTTTTTGCATTTTCCTCAGAAACTACATCTCCACAGCCATAAGATGTATGTAAGCATTTCTGCTTACTGTACACGTTTAAGATCCATATTATTGTACACGATATATGTAGCACTTGAAGGCTCTTTTTCTCGTTGCAATTGACATCATTTTATTGGTCAGTATGTTTTCCATCAAGCAAAAGGCATCTTTCTGTAGCGATGCTCGATCTAATGTCTTTAATGCACCTCCCATCAGATGGTATGACAGTTCCGAGATAGTTGTACCGATTCACTCTGTGAATTGACGAAACACGATTTTCCAGGCATTGTTTGGATATAAATTTAGCATTATATAATTTACTTCAGTTTCTTTCATAGGATTATATCCTTGTAGAAAAAGTAAATGGGATCTTTAAAATGTGTTTATTGGGTTCAATATTCCTTTTTCTGTATATTTTCTACCGATCTGACTGCTAATACTAACGCTAATTATCATAATCAAAACAAGATATTATGCACCTGATAAAAAATCATAAAATGCTACTTCGCTTGTTTAATGTCTAAATATTTATTTACTTAGAGGAATTCCAGTTTATCCTAACAACATGATAACAAAAATTGTGAGTGGTTCAAACAACGTCGGGTAGGCTACATAAACAAAAAGAACAAACAACATTAAATTAAACCATGGGACATAAGTACTTAACATATTAAGGGACATTACCTAATCTAAATATATTTCTAACATTTACAGTTTTTTTTTAGATGTTTAATTAATTTCATTTGTGCATCAACCTTTTCAGCCATTCCTCAGTATTTGAAAATGTCATATCTTGAATAAAAATAAACATTGTATTAACATAAATAATTACAATATTTATTTACACTTTTTCGCACAAAATATTTTTATAATCTGCTTTCATGTCTCTTCTGGAATAATTTATACACCATCAGTACCCTTTCTTGATAGGGTCTTGAGACAATCTAATTCTAATCTCTGTATTTTTGGCAGGCCTTTGAAAGGCTAATCTTCAGCTGTTTTATTTCTCATCCTTATGGCTAAAATCAAAGTGTAGTAACTGCACTTGATCTGGCCGGGGCCACATGTAGACGAGGTGATCCGGAAGACATACAGTTATGTTAAGACCTGATGGGACGGCGTTGGCCCCTAAGGGAAACCCATAAACTTTATTTAAAAAAAAAACAATCGCCTTTAAATTCTCGAGCTGTGAGCTAAGATCAAATTAGTGTATCTGAACTTGATCTGGCCAGGGTTACAGGGACGCGGAACATCATGGGGCGACTCTGACCCCTGGGGGACAGTCCGTCCTTATATAAATAAGTGTTTATACATTGACATACATCACTGATAGTCCGTCCTTATATAAATAAGTGTTTATAGACTGACATAGATCACTGATAGTCCGTCCTTATATAAATAAGTGTTTATAGACTGACATAGATCACTGGCAGTCAGTCCTTATATAAATAAGTGTTTATAGACTGACATAGATCACTGATAGTCCGTCCTTATATAAATAAGTGTTTATAGACTGACATAGATCACTGATAGTCCGTCCTTATATAAATAAGTGTTTATAGACTGACATACATCACTGATAGTCCGTTCTTATATAAATAAGTGTTTATAGACTGACATAGATCACTGATAGTCAGTCCTTATATAAACAAGTGTTTATACATTGACATACATCACTGATAGTCCGTCCTTATATAAATAAGTGTTTATAGACTGACATAGATCACTGATAGTCCGTCCTTATATAAATAAGTGTTTATAGACTGACATAGATCACTGAAAGTCAGTCCTTATATAAATAAGTGTTTATAGACTGACATAGATCACTGATAGTCCGTCCTTATATAAATAAGTGTTTATAGACTGACATAGATCACTGATAGTCCGTCCTTATATAAATAAGTGTTTATAGACTGACATACATCACTGATAGTCCGTTCTTATATAAATAAGTGTTTATAGACTGACATAGATCACTGATAGTCCGTCCTTATATAAATAAGTGTTTATAGACTGACATAGATCACTGACAGTCCGTCCTTATATAAATAAGTGTTTATACATTGACATAGATCACTGATAGTCCGTCCTTATATAAATAAGTGTTTATAGACTGACATAGATCACTGATAGTCCGTCCTTATATAAATAAGTGTTTATAGACTGACATAGATCACTGATAGTCCGTCCTTATATAAATAAGTGTTTATAGACTGACATACATCACTGATAGTCCGTTCTTATATAAATAAGTGTTTATAGACTGACATAGATCACTGACAGTCCGTCCTTATATAAATAAGTGTTTATAGACTGACATAGATCACTGACAGTCCGTCCTTATATAAATAAGTGTTTATAGACTGACATAGATCACTGACAGTCCGTCCTTATATAAATAAGTGTTTATAGACTGACATAGATCACTGATAGTCCGTCCTTATATAAATAAGTGTTTATAGACTGACATACATCACTGATAGTCCGTCCTTATATAAATAAGTGTTTATAGACTGACATAGATCACTGATAGTCCGTCCTTATATAAATAAGTGTTTATAGACTGACATAGATCACTGACAGTCCGTCCTTATATAAATAAGTGTTTATAGACTGACATAGATCACTGATAGTCCGTCCTTATATAAATAAGTGTTTATAGACTGACATACATCACTGACAGTCCGTCCTTATATAAATAAGTGTTTATAGACTGACATAGTTCACTGATAGTCCGTCCTTATATAAATAAGTGTTTATAGACTGACATAGATCACTGACAGTCCGTCCTTATATAAATAAGTGTTTATAGACTGACATAGATCACTGATAGTCCGTCCTTATATAAATAAGTGTTTATAGACTGACATACATCACTGATAGTCCGTCCTTATATAAATAAGTGTTTATAGACTGACATAGATCACTGATAGTCCGTCCTTATATAAATAAGTGTTTATAGACTGACATAGATCACTGATAGTCCGTCCTTATATAAATAAGTGTTTATAGACTGACATACATCACTGATAGTCAGTTACCCCATATGGACAACAATCACCTTGGGACTACTAGGACTCTGAGGGTAGAACCATGGACAGCTGCGTTGGTGGCTGACTAGTGACAGGGCCATCATTCTAAGCCGGTGATGGACCCTACTATAAATTCTCCTTGAGGTTGAACGGGGCAGGGGTATTGGTGAAATAGTATCGAAACTGGCATACTTAATCCATGACCACTGCTTGAAAACTCACTGCTGGGAGAGCTCACAGTATGTCTGTAGTCGTCAGAAGCAGCACCATTTCTTCCCCCTCCCCATCCGCATCCCATCCCATTCGACGAGTACCTCGTGTGCATTACGTTCGTCACACTTCCCGGGGGAGGTTCTTCTTGTTTGTCCATTTCCTGTTGTGCGCTCGCATCCTGATTTCTTTAATCGCTGGTGGCGGTTATCCCAGAATAAATTTGTGAATGTGTCATGAAAAAGAACAGGCTCTATGTATCCCATCAACACACTTTTTCTCGTTTCAATTGACACCTTGTTATTGGTCGGCAGGGGTTCTGGAAGAATCTCAAAACTGAGAGGGAAGACCAGGAGAACATTTAATAAGATAGCGGTTGGAACGATTAGTAGTATGACTCTTCGCTGGCTGTTGAACGAGGGGACTGAGCACGTATGGGAATGTCCTGAGTGCAGTGATGTCGGTTCTTAACTCAACTCAACTCAAGTCAATTCATATCATACATTCCACTGCAGTATTCCTGCCATCTCTCTAGAATTTGTGTAGATTCTGTTAAGGTATTTCCCAACTTATAACAGATAACAATCAATTGAGGTTGAACATTTCGTAATCTCTTCCAGTCTTACGGTATTGCTTTATTCTGGTACAACAATCTTGTATAGATTAGTTGTTGTCCTATCTTGTGTTCTTTCTTATTTCTCGAGTTACAGATTTATATATCATCTACTGTTATTGTATTCACATCCTTTCTATTTCAATTCCCTTCGTTGTTTTATTAATTCTAATGTGTCTGATTTAATCCATGGATTATGTTGCTTAGTCCTGGTCTGTATTAAATCTTTGGCTGCTATTAATATAATCAGTGTCTCACGAAAGGTCACTTTCCACCAGCTCTCAAAATCGCTAAAGTGTATCCTCTCCTTACATCTGGTTCATTGGACAATGGTCTCCCGAACAATTATAGACCCATTTCTTTACTATCATCACTATCTAAACCACTAGAAAAACACATCCATAAGGTAACATTACAGTATTTAGATCGCAACAAGCTTATAGTTGACAGTCAATCAGGACTTCGACCAAGATATTCTTGCCATACAGCCCTAACAAACATGATAGAAAATTGGCACCAGAATATAAATAACAACAATCTATGTGGAGCTGTGTTTATCGATTTCAGAAAAGCATTTGATATGATAGACCATGCCATATTAATTAAAAAACTAGAGACAATGAAATTTGGCCCTAATGTTGTGACGCTAATAACATCTTTTCTGTCAAACAGAAATCAAGTAGTATCATATAATAAATCTCTGTCCCAAACCACTATCTTCAATACTGGAGTACCGCAAGGCTCTATTCTTGGCCCTCTATTATTCGCCATATATATTAATGATCTACCTTTGCATCGTTTGTCGTCCTGCGATCTATTTGCAGACGACCGTACAGTATATACAAACGATGAAAGCAGTGATTTGCTGGATTCGTCTTTGCAACAAGAATTAAATAATGTAGTTAGGTGGAGCTATACGAACCGTATGCAAATTAACATCACTAAAACAAAATCTATGTTATTAACAACAATACAAAGACTTCAGACTCTAAATTCACACAGATCACTTCAACTTCACATCGATAACATGCCAGTAGAAAGTGTAATAGAGCACAATACATTAGGCCTCATCATTGATAGAAACCTAACCTTTAATCCTCATGTTCAAGCGCTCACTAAACAAACAGCGAAAAAAGTCTACCAACTCGCCAAAATTAAAAATTTCCTTGATGAGGACACAAGGAAAATATTCTATACGACTCACATACAGACACATTTTGACTACTGCTCTACAATCTGGGACGGTTGTTCCAATTCAAGCACCAAGCGACTTTACTCACTCCAGAAACGGGCCATGAGTTTAATTTATAGCAAACATTTAACTGACAATCCCAGCCTGCATAAACGCCTTCAATTACTACCACTCCGCAAACGTCTGCTTTTCAATAAGGCCAAACTAATTCACAAAATCCTACATCGGAATGTCCCAAATTACCTTTGGCCATTGTTTGAATATAATGCTAGACACAGTAAATGATTAAATATATTACACATTCCGAAACCCAGGATAGACTTATACAAAACAAGCTTAACGTACTCTGCAGCTCAGCTGTGGAACAATCTTCCACATAAAATAAAAGACATCACCAATCCCAATACATATAATCGCAAATTATTTGAACAATATCTCAGTACGGATTACCATCCCCCTTAATAATAGAAGTAATAATAATAATAATAAGACCCTAGTATAACAGCCAGTCTCCTTTTGGTAGGCCAGTATATTCCACATAGCTAATAACAAGTGCCACACCAGTTATTACTATTACTGAGTCGTGTAGTATTTATTTTTAATTTTTCCACATGCCTTTATAATGTATATCTTTTATATTGTTACTGTTTTCAGTTAGCCTTGAATGATGTGTGAATGGTATAATGAATGAAAGAGAGTGATAAAAGGGCAGAATGTTAGACGGGCCTGCGTGCCCAATTCTTAACCCTTTCAAAATAAAGTTTTGTTGTTGTTGTTGTTTAAGATATCTCTTATGAACTCCGTCATTCGGTTTACTTGAACAAATTTCTCTGAGACTTCTGAGGGTTGTCGCTGGAGCTACGGATTTCGTGCCCATGAAGTTTATCTTCTAAATACAGTTTTAGTCAAAGAAAATTGTGTCCTGTCTGAATGCATCCTTACAATAGCGTTTTCTTTTGAAACATTATCAGTGGGAACTCTATCAAGCTAAGCCTTACTACTGTTTATTTCTGTTGATTCATTTATTATCATCATTATGTGTCATGCAGATCAGCATGTTAGACAATCTTTCGCCATTCCATACGATAACCAGAGTCGTGCATAAGCTTTGTGTTCTGGTCTCGATTATGTCACATGGTATAACCATCCAGGTATATCTCTCTCTACCCTCAGTGTGTTCTTTCCCCCATAATCTTGTAGGTTGATAATATATTTTCTAATTTATTTCTATTAATAACGTGCCCAAACATCTGATTGACTGTCTTCTACGTTTAATTTCTTTATTCAATGTATGGTTTTCATTTCTTCCTTTGCGGACTTGCTGATTGTTTTTTTTTTTTTTTTTTTTTTTTTGGGTAGGTCCGTGGTATTTTTTGCATTTTCCTCAGAAACTACATCTCCACAGCCATAAGATGTATGTAAGCATTTCTGCTTACTGTACACGTTTAAGATCCATATTATTGTACACGATATATGTAGCACTTGAAGGCTCTTTTTCTCGTTGCAATTGACATCATTTTATTGGTCAGTATGTTTTCCATCAAGCAAAAGGCATCTTTCTGTAGCGATGCTCGATCTAATGTCTTTAATGCACCTCCCATCAGATGGTATGACAGTTCCGAGATAGTTGTACCGATTCACTCTGTGAATTGACGAAACACGATTTTCCAGGCATTGTTTGGATATAAATTTAGCATTATATAATTTACTTCAGTTTCTTTCATAGGATTATATCCTTGTAGAAAAAGTAAATGGGATCTTTAAAATGTGTTTATTGGGTTCAATATTCCTTTTTCTGTATATTTTCTACCGATCTGACTGCTAATACTAACGCTAATTATCATAATCAAAACAAGATATTATGCACCTGATAAAAAATCATAAAATGCTACTTCGCTTGTTTAATGTCTAAATATTTATTTACTTAGAGGAATTCCAGTTTATCCTAACAACATGATAACAAAAATTGTGAGTGGTTCAAACAACGTCGGGTAGGCTACATAAACAAAAAGAACAAACAACATTAAATTAAACCATGGGACATAAGTACTTAACATATTAAGGGACATTACCTAATCTAAATATATTTCTAACATTTACAGTTTTTTTTTAGATGTTTAATTAATTTCATTTGTGCATCAACCTTTTCAGCCATTCCTCAGTATTTGAAAATGTTATATCTTGAATAAAAATAAACATTGTATTAACATAAATAATTACAATATTTATTTACACTTTTTCGCACAAAATATTTTTATAATCTGCTTTCATGTCTCTTCTGGAATAATTTATACACCATCAGTACCCATTCTTGATAGGGTCTTGAGACAATCTAATTCTAATCTCTGTATTTTTGGCAGGCCTTTGAAAGGCTAATCTTCAGCTGTTTTATTTCTCATCCTTATGGCTAAAATCAAAGTGTAGTAACTGCACTTGATCTGGCCGGGGCCACTTGTAGACGAGGTGATCCGGAAGACATACAGTTATGTTAAGACCTGATGGGACGGCGTTGGCCCCTAAGGGAAACCCATAAACTTTATTTAAAAAAAAAACAATCGCCTTTAAATTCTCGAGCTGTGAGCTAAGATCAAATTAGTGTATCTGAACTTGATCTGGCCAGGGTTACAGGGACGCGGAACATCATGGGGCGACTCTGACCCCTGGGGGACAGTCCGTCCTTATATAAATAAGTGTTTATACATTGACATACATCACTGATAGTCCGTCCTTATATAAATAAGTGTTTATAGACTGACATAGATCACTGATAGTCCGTCCTTATATAAATAAGTGTTTATAGACTGACATAGATCACTGACAGTCCGTCCTTATATAAATAAGTGTTTATAGACTGACATAGATCACTGATAGTCCGTCCTTATATAAATAAGTGTTTATAGACTGACATAGATCACTGACAGTCCGTCCTTATATAAATAAGTGTTTATAGACTGACATAGATCACTGATAGTCCGTCCTTATATAAATAAGTGTTTATAGACTGACATACATCACTGATAGTCCGTCCTTATATAAATAAGTGTTTATAGACTGACATAGATCACTGATAGTCCGTCCTTATATAAATAAGTGTTTATAGACTGACATAGATCACTGACAGTCCGTCCTTATATAAATAAGTGTTTATAGACTGACATAGATCACTGATAGTCCGTCCTTATATAAATAAGTGTTTATAGACTGACATAGATCACTGACAGTCCGTCCTTATATAAATAAGTGTTTATAGACTGACATAGATCACTGATAGTCCGTCCTTATATAAATAAGTGTTTATAGACTGACATAGATCACTGACAGTCCGTCCTTATATAAATAAGTGTTTATAGACTGACATAGATCACTGATAGTCCGTCCTTATATAAATAAGTGTTTATAGACTGACATACATCACTGATAGTCCGTCCTTATATAAATAAGTGTTTATAGACTGACATAGATCACTGATAGTCCGTCCTTATATAAATAAGTGTTTATAGACTGACATAGATCACTGATAGTCCGTCCTTATATAAATACGTGTTTATAGACTGACATACATCACTGATAGTCAGTTACCCCATATGGACAACAATCACCTTGGGACTACTAGGACTCTGAGGGTAGAACCATGGACAGCTGCGTTGGTGGCTGACTAGTGACAGGGCCATCATTCTAAGACGGTGATGGACCCTACTATAAATTCTCCTTGAGGTTGAACGGGGCAGGGGTATTGGTGAAATAGTATCGAAACTGGCATACTTAATCCATGACCACTGCTTGAAAACTCACTGCTGGGAGAGCTCACAGTATGTCTGTAGTCGTCAGAAGCAGCACCATTTCTTCCCCCTCCCCATCCGCATCCCATCCCATTCGACGAGTACCTCGTGTGCATTACGTTCGTCACACTTCCCGGGGGAGGTTCTTCTTGTTTGTCCATTTCCTGTTGTGCGCTCGCATCCTGATTTCTTTAATCGCTGGTGGCGGTTATCCCAGAATAAATTTGTGAATGTGTCATGAAAAAGAACAGGCTCTATGTATCCCATCAACACACTTTTTCTCGTTTCAATTGACACCTTGTTATTGGTCGGCAGGGGTTCTGGAAGAATCTCAAAACTGAGAGGGAAGACCAGGAGAACATTTAATAAGATAGCGGTTGGAACGATTAGTAGTATGACTCTTCGCTGGCTGTTGAACGAGGGGACTGAGCACGTATGGGAATGTCCTGAGTGCAGTGATGTCGGTTCTTAACTCAACTCAACTCAAGTCAATTCATATCATACATTCCACTGCAGTATTCCGGCCATCTCTCTAGAATTTGTGTAGATTCTGTTAAGGTATTTCCCAACTTATAACAGATAACAATCAATTGAGGTTGAACATTTCGTAATCTCTTCCAGTCTTACGGTATTGCTTTATTCTGGTACAGCAATCTTGTATAGATTAGTTGTTGTCCTATCTTGTGTTCTTTCTTATTTCTCGAGTTACAGATTTATATATCATCTACTGTTATTGTATTCACATCCTTTCTATTTCAATTCCCTTCGTTGTTTTATTAATTCTAATGTGTCTGATTTAATCCATGGATTATGTTGCTTAGTCCTGGTCTGTATTAAATCTTTGGCTGCTATTAATATAATCAGTGTCTCACCAAAGGTCACTTTCCACCAGCTCTCAAAATCGCTAAAGTGTATCCTCTCCTTACATCTGGTTCATTGGACAATGGTCTCCCGAACAATTATAGACCCATTTCTTTACTATCATCACTATCTAAACCACTAGAAAAACACATCCATAAGGTAACATTACAGTATTTAGATCGCAACAAGCTTATAGTTGACAGTCAATCAGGACTTCGACCAAGATATTCTTGCCATACAGCCCTAACAAACATGATAGAAAATTGGCACCAGAATATAAATAACAACAATCTATGTGGAGCTGTGTTTATCGATTTCAGAAAAGCATTTGATATGATAGACCATGCCATATTAATTAAAAAACTAGAGACAATGAAATTTGGCCCTAATGTTGTGACGCTAATAACATCTTTTCTGTCAAACAGAAATCAAGTAGTATCATATAATAAATCTCTGTCCCAAACCACTATCTTCAATACTGGAGTACCGCAAGGCTCTATTCTTGGCCCTCTATTATTCGCCATATATATTAATGATCTACCTTTGCATCGTTTGTCGTCCTGCGATCTATTTGCAGACGACCGTACAGTATATACAAACGATGAAAGCAGTGATTTGCTGGATTCGTCTTTGCAACAAGAATTAAATAATGTAGTTAGGTGGAGCTATACGAACCGTATGCAAATTAACATCACTAAAACAAAATCTATGTTATTAACAACAATACAAAGACTTCAGACTCTAAATTCACACAGATCACTTCAACTTCACATCGATAACATGCCAGTAGAAAGTGTAATAGAGCACAATACATTAGGCCTCATCATTGATAGAAACCCAACCTTTAATCCTCATGTTCAAGCGCTCACTAAACAAACAGCGAAAAAAGTCTACCAACTCGCCAAAATTAAAAATTTCCTTGATGAGGACACAAGGAAAATATTCTATACGACTCACATACAGACACATTTTGACTACTGCTCTACAATCTGGGACGGTTGTTCCAATTCAAGCACCAAGCGACTTTACTCACTCCAGAAACGGGCCATGAGTTTAATTTATAGCAAACATTTAACTGACAATCCCAGCCTGCATAAACGCCTTCAATTACTACCACTCCGCAAACGTCTGCTTTTCAATAAGGCCAAACTAATTCACAAAATCCTACATCGGAATGTCCCAAATTACCTTTGGCCATTGTTTGAATATAATGCTAGACACAGTAAATGATTAAATATATTACACATTCCGAAGCCTAGGATAGACTTATACAAAACAAGCTTAACGTACTCTGCAGCTCAGCTGTGGAACAATCTTCCACATGAAATAAAAGACATCACCAATCCCAATACATATAATCGCAAATTATTTGAACAATATCTCAGTACGGATTACCATCCCCCTTAATAATAGAAGTAATAATAATAATAATAAAACCCTAGTATAACAGCCAGTCTCCTTTTGGTAGGCCAGTATATTCCACATAGCTAATAACAAGTGCCACACCAGTTATTACTATTACTGAGTCGTGTAGTATTTATTTTTAATTTTTCCACATGCCTTTATAATGTATATCTTTTATATTGTTACTGTTTTCAGTTAGCCTTGAATGATGTGTGAATGGTATAATGAATGAAAGAGAGTGATAAAAGTGCAGAATGTTAGACGGGCCTGCGTGCCCAATTCTTAACCCTTTCAAAATAAAGTTTTGTTGTTGTTGTTGTTTAAGATATCTCTTATGAACTCCGTCATTCGGTTTACTTGAACAAATTTTTCTGAGACTTCTGAGGGTTGTCGCTGGAGCTACGGATTTCGTGCCTATGAAGTTTATCTTCTACATACAGTTTTAGTCAAAGAAAATTGTGTCCTGTCTGAATGCATCCTTACAATAGCGTTTTCTTTTGAAACATTATCAGTGGGAACTCTATCAAGCTAAGCCTTACTACTGTTTATTTCTGTTGATTCATTTATTATCATCATTATGTGTCATGCAGATCAGCATGTTAGACAATCTTTCGCCATTCCATACGATAACCAGAGTCGTGCATAAGCTTTGTGTTCTGGTCTCGATTATGTCACATGGTATAACCATCCAGGTATATCTCTCTCTACCCTCAGTGTGTTCTTTCCCCCATAATCTTGTAGGTTGATAATATATTTTCTAATTTATTTCTATTAATAACGTGCCCAAACATCTGATTGACTGTCTTCTACGTTTAATTTCTTTATTCAATGTATGGTTTTCATTTCTTCCTTTGCGGACTTGCTGATTGTTTGTTTTTTGTTTGTTTTTTTGGTAGGTCCGTGGTATTTTTTGCATTTTCCTCAGAAACTACATCTCCACAGTCATAAGATGTATGTAAGCATTTCTGCTTACTGTACACGTTTAAGATCCATATTATTGTACACGATATATGTAGCACTTGAAGGCTCTTTTTCTCGTTGCAATTGACATCATTTTATTGGTCAGTATGTTTTCCATCAAGCAAAAGGCATCTTTCTGTAGCGATGCTCGATCTAATGTCTTTAATGCACCTCCCATCAGATGGTATGACAGTTCCGAGATAGTTGTACCGATTCACTCTGTGAATTGACGAAACACGATTTTCCAGGCATTGTTTGGATATAAATTTAGCATTATATAATTTACTTCAGTTTCTTTCATAGGATTATATCCTTGTAGAAAAAGTAAATGGGATCTTTAAAATGTGTTTATTGGGTTCAATATTCCTTTTTCTGTATATTTTCTACCGATCTGACTGCTAATACTAACGCTAATTATCATAATCAAAACAAGATATTATGCACCTGATAAAAAATCATAAAATGCTACTTCGCTTGTTTAATGTCTAAATATTTATTTACTTAGAGGAATTCCAGTTTATCCTAACAACATGATAACAAAAATTGTGAGTGGTTCAAACAACGTCGGGTAGGCTACATAAACAAAAAGAACAAACAACATTAAATTAAACCATGGGACATAAGTACTTAACATATTAAGGGACATTACCTAATCTAAATATATTTCTAACATTTACAGTTTTTTTTTAGATGTTTAATTAATTTCATTTGTGCATCAACCTTTTCAGCCATTCCTCAGTATTTGAAAATGTTATATCTTGAATAAAAATAAACATTGTATTAACATAAATAATTACAATATTTATTTACACTTTTTCGGACAAAATATTTTTATAATCTGCTTTCATGTCTCTTCTGGAATAATTTATACACCATCAGTACTCTTTCTTGATAGGGTCTTGAGACAATCTAATTCTAATCTCTGTATTTTTGGCAGGCCTTTGAAAGGCTAATCTTCAGCTGTTTTATTTCTCATCCTTATGGCTAAAATCAAAGTGTAGTAACTGCACTTGATCTGGCCGGGGCCACATGTAGACGAGGTGATCCGGAAGACATACAGTTATGTTAAGACCTGATGGGACGGCGTTGGCCCCTGAGGGAAACCCATAAACTTTATTTAAAAAAAAAACAATCGCCTTTAAATTCTCGAGCTGTGAGCTAAGATCAAATTAGTGTATCTGAACTTGATCTGGCCAGGGTTACAGGGACGCGGAACATCATGGGGCGACTCTGACCCCTGGGGGACAGCCCGTCCTTATATAAATAAGTGTTTATACATTGACATACATCACTGATAGTCCGTCCTTATATAAATAAGTGTTTATAGACTGACATAGATCACTGATAGTCCGTCCTTATATAAATAAGTGTTTATAGACTGACATAGATCACTGGCAGTCAGTCCTTATATAAATAAGTGTTTATAGACTGACATAGATCACTGATAGTCCGTCCTTATATAAATAAGTGTTTATAGACTGACATAGATCACTGATAGTCCGTCCTTATATAAATAAGTGTTTATAGACTGACATACATCACTGATAGTCCGTTCTTATATAAATAAGTGTTTATAGACTGACATAGATCACTGATAGTCAGTCCTTATATAAATAAGTGTTTATACATTGACATACATCACTGATAGTCCGTCCTTATATAAATAAGTGTTTATAGACTGACATAGATCACTGATAGTCCGTCCTTATATAAATAAGTGTTTATAGACTGACATAGATCACTGAAAGTCAGTCCTTATATAAATAAGTGTTTATAGACTGACATAGATCACTGATAGTCCGTGCTTATATAAATAAGTGTTTATAGACTGACATAGATCACTGATAGTCCGTCCTTATATAAATAAGTGTTTATAGACTGACATACATCACTGATAGTCCGTTCTTATATAAATAAGTGTTTATAGACTGACATAGATCACTGATAGTCCGTCCTTATATAAATAAGTGTTTATAGACTGACATAGATCACTGACAGTCCGTCCTTATATAAATAAGTGTTTATAGACTGACATAGATCACTGATAGTCCGTCCTTATATAAATAAGTGTTTATAGACTGACATAGATCACTGATAGTCCGTCCTTATATAAATAAGTGTTTATAGACTGACATAGATCACTGATAGTCAGTCCTTATATAAATAAGTGTTTATACATTGACATACATCACTGATAGTCCGTCCTTATATAAATAAGTGTTTATAGACTGACATAGATCACTGATAGTCCGTCCTTATATAAATAAGTGTTTATAGACTGACATAGATCACTGACAGTCCGTCCTTATATAAATAAGTGTTTATAGACTGACATAGATCACTGATAGTCCGTCCTTATATAAATAAGTGTTTATAGACTGACATAGATCACTGATAGTCCGTCCTTATATAAATAAGTGTTTATAGACTGACATAGATCACTGATAGTCAGTCCTTATATAAATAAGTGTTTATACATTGACATACATCACTGATAGTCCGTCCTTATATAAATAAGTGTTTATAGACTGACATAGATCACTGATAGTCCGTCCTTATATAAATAAGTGTTTATAGACTGACATAGATCACTGACAGCCAGTCCTTATATAAATAAGTGTTTATAGACTGACATAGATCACTGATAGTCCGTCCTTATATAAATAAGTGTTTATAGACTGACATAGATCACTGATAGTCCGTCCTTATATAAATAAGTGTTTATAGACTGACATACATCACTGATAGTCCGTTCTTATATAAATAAGTGTTTATAGACTGACATAGATCACTGATAGTCCGTCCTTATATAAATAAGTGTTTATAGACTGACATAGATCACTGACAGTCCGTCCTTATATAAATAAGTGTTTATAGACTGACATAGATCACTGATAGTCCGTCCTTATATAAATAAGTGTTTATAGACTGACATAGATCACTGACAGTCCGTCCTTATATAAATAAGTGTTTATAGACTGACATAGATCACTGATAGTCCGTCCTTATATAAATAAGTGTTTATAGACTGACATAGATCACTGACAGTCTGTCCTTATATAAATAAGTGTTTATAGACTGACATAGATCACTGATAGTCCGTCCTTATATAAATAAGTGTTTATAGACTGACATACATCACTGATAGTCCGTCCTTATATAAATAAGTGTTTATAGACTGACATAGATCACTGATAGTCCGTCCTTATATAAATAAGTGTTTATAGACTGACATAGATCACTGATAGTCCGTCCTTATATAAATAAGTGTTTATAGACTGACATACATCACTGATAGTCAGTTACCCCATATGGACAACAATCACCTTGGGACTACTAGGACTCTGAGGGTAGAACCATGGACAGCTGCGTTGGTGGCTGACTAGTGACAGGACCATCATTCTAAGCCGGTGATGGACCCTACTATAAATTCTCCTTGGGGTTGAACGGGGCAGGGGTAATGGTGAAATAGTATCGAAACTGGCATACTTAATCCATGACCACTGCTTGAAAACTCACTGCTGGGAGAGCTCACAGTATGTCTGTAGTCGTCAGAAGCAGCACCATTTCTTCCCCCTCCCCATCCGCATCCCATCCCATTCGACGAGTACCTCGTGTGCATTACGTTCGTCACACTTCCCGGGGGAGGTTCTTCTTGTTTGTCCATTTCCTGTTGTGCGCTCGCATCCTGATTTCTTTAATCGCTGGTGGCGGTTATCCCAGAATAAATTTGTGAATGTGTCATGAAAAAGAACAGGCTCTATGTATCCCATCAACACACTTTTTCTCGTTTCAATTGACACCTTGTTATTGGTCGGCAGGGGTTCTGGAAGAATCTCAAAACTGAGAGGGAAGACCAGGAGAACATTTAATAAGATAGCGGTTGGAACGATTAGTAGTATGACTCTTCGCTGGCTGTTGAACGAGGGGACTGAGCACGTATGGGAATGTCCTGAGTGCAGTGATGTCGGTTCTTAACTCAACTCAACTCAAGTCAATTCATATCATACATTCCACTGCAGTATTCCTGCCATCTCTCTAGAATTTGTGTAGATTCTGTTAAGGTATTTCCCAACTTATAACAGATAACAATCAATTAAGGTTGAACATTTCGTAATCTCTTCCAGTCTTACGGTATTGCTTTATTCTGGTACAGCAATCTTGTATAGATTAGTTGTTGTCCTATCTTGTGTTCTTTCTTATTTCTCGAGTTACAGATTTATATATCATCTACTGTTATTGTATTCACATCCTTTCTATTTCAATTCCCTTCGTTGTTTTATTAATTCTAATGTGTCTGATTTAATCCATGGATTATGTTGCTTAGTCCTGGTCTGTATTAAATCTTTGGCTGCTATTAATATAATCAGTGTCTCACCAAAGGTCACTTTCCACCAGCTCTCAAAATCGCTAAAGTGTATCCTCTCCTTACATCTGGTTCATTGGACAATGGTCTCCCGAACAATTATAGACCCATTTCTTTACTATCATCACTATCTAAACCACTAGAAAAACACATCCATAAGGTAACATTACAGTATTTAGATCGCAACAAGCTTATAGTTGACAGTCAATCAGGACTTCGACCAAGATATTCTTGCCATACAGCCCTAACAAACATGATAGAAAATTGGCACCAGAATATAAATAACAACAATCTATGTGGAGCTGTGTTTATCGATTTCAGAAAAGCATTTGATATGATAGACCATGCCATATTAATTAAAAAACTAGAGACAATGAAATTTGGCCCTAATGTTGTGACGCTAATAACATCTTTTCTGTCAAACAGAAATCAAGTAGTATCATATAATAAATCTCTGTCCCAAACCACTATCTTCAATACTGGAGTACCGCAAGGCTCTATTCTTGGCCCTCTATTATTCGCCATATATATTAATGATCTACCTTTGCATCGTTTGTCGTCCTGCGATCTATTTGCAGACGACCGTACAGTATATACAAACGATGAAAGCAGTGATTTGCTGGATTCGTCTTTGCAACAAGAATTAAATAATGTAGTTAGGTGGAGCTATACGAACCGTATGCAAATTAACATCACTAAAACAAAATCTATGTTATTAACAACAATACAAAGACTTCAGACTCTAAATTCACACAGATCACTTCAACTACACATCGATAACATGCCAGTAGAAAGTGTAATAGAGCACAATACATTAGGCCTCATCATTGATAGAAACCTAACCTTTAATCCTCATGTTCAAGCGCTCACTAAACAAACAGCGAAAAAAGTCTACCAACTCGCCAAAATTAAAAATTTCCTTGATGAGGACACAAGGAAAATATTCTATACGACTCACATACAGACACATTTTGACTACTGCTCTACAATCTGGGACGGTTGTTCCAATTCAAGCACCAAGCGACTTTACTCACTCCAGAAACGGGCCATGAGTTTAATTTATAGCAAACATTTAACTGACAATCCCAGCCTGCATAAACGCCTTCAATTACTACCACTCCGCAAACGTCTGCTTTTCAATAAGGCCAAACTAATTCACAAAATCCTACATCGGAATGTCCCAAATTACCTTTGGCCATTGTTTGAATATAATGCTAGACACAGTAAATGATTAAATATATTACACATTCCGAAGCCTACTATAGACTTATACAAAACAAGCTTAACATACTCTGCAGCTCAGCTGTGGAACAATCTTCCACATGAAATAAAAGACATCACCAATCCCAATACATATAATCGCAAATTATTTGAACAATATCTCAGTACGGATTACCATCCCCCTTAATAATAGAAGTCATTCATTCATTCAGTAGCATGTCCTTTACAGAACCTCGCTCCCATAACAACCCTCCGGAAAACTTCTCGATCACAAGCAAGATGTCCCGCGTCTGATACACCCATCTGGAGATCATCCGCCACATCCTGCACCCATCTTCTCTTTGGCCTTCCTCTTCCTCTCTTCCCAGGCAAATACCCTTCCATTATTTTTCTCTCCAAACTGTCGTGACGTTTCAAGTGACCAAAATACTTCAATTTTCTTTGTTTTATCGTCTTCAATAGCCATCCCTCCTCAATATTCAACTCTTGAAGTATGGATGCATTTGTTCTTTTCTTTACCCAAGATATTCTTAGAACTCGTCTATAACATTTATATTCAAAGGCATGTATGCGCTGTTCAGCTTGTTTAGTAAGTGTCCATGTCTCACAGGCGTATGTTGCAATGGGAAAGATGCATGCTCTTAAAAATCTAATTTTTGTAGTTCTGTCTGTCCCACACCATAATTTATTCATCTGTTTTAGTCTTTGAAGAGCAATGGATAGTCGCCGTTTTATTTCTTTCATTGTGTCACTTTAATAATAGAAGTAATAATAATAATAATAAGACCCTAGTATAACAGCCAGTCTCCTTTTGGTAGGCCAGTATATTCCACATAGCTAATAACAAGTGCCACACCAGTTATTACTATTACTGAGTCGTGTAGTATTTATTTTTAATTTTTCCACATGCCTTTATAATGTATATCTTTTATATTGTTACTGTTTTCAGTTAGCCTTGAATGATGTGTGAATGGTATAATGAATGAAAGAGAGTGATAAAAGGGCAGAATGTTAGACGGGCCTGCGTGCCCAATTCTTAACCCTTTCAAAATAAAGTTTTGTTGTTGTTGTTGTTTAAGATATCTCTTATGAACTCCGTCATTCGGTTTACTTGAACAAATTTCTCTGAGACTTCTGAGGGTTGTCGTGGGAGCTACGGATTTCGTGCCCATGAAGTTTATCTTCTAAATACAGTTTTAGTCAAAGAAAATTGTGTCCTGTCTGAATGCATCCTTACAATAGCGTTTTCTTTTGAAACATTATCAGTGGGAACTCTATCAAGCTAAGCCTTACTACTGTTTATTTCTGTTGATTCATTTATTATCATCATTATGTGTCATGCAGATCAGCATGTTAGACAATCTTTCGCCATTCCATACGATAACCAGAGTCGTGCATAAGCTTTGTGTTCTGGTCTCGATTATGTCACATGGTATAACCATCCAGGTATATCTCTCTCTACCCTCAGTGTGTTCTTTCCCCCATAATCTTGTAGGTTGATAATATATTTTCTAATTTATTTCTATTAATAACGTGCCCAAACATCTGATTGACTGTCTTCTACGTTTAATTTCTTTATTCAATGTATGGTTTTCATTTCTTCCTTTGCGGACTTGCTGATTGTTTTTTTTTTTTTTTTTTTTTTTTTTGGGTAGGTCCGTGGTATTTTTTGCATTTTCCTCAGAAACTACATCTCCACAGCCATAAGATGTATGTAAGCATTTCTGCTTACTGTACACGTTTAAGATCCATATTATTGTACACGATATATGTAGCACTTGAAGGCTCTTTTTCTCGTTGCAATTGACATCATTTTATTGGTCAGTATGTTTTCCATCAAGCAAAAGGCATCTTTCTGTAGCGATGCTCGATCTAATGTCTTTAATGCACCTCCCATCAGATGGTATGACAGTTCCGAGATAGTTGTACCGATTCACTCTGTGAATTGACGAAACACGATTTTCCAGGCATTGTTTGGATATAAATTTAGCATTATATAATTTACTTCAGTTTCTTTCATAGGATTATATCCTTGTAGAAAAAGTAAATGGGATCTTTAAAATGTGTTTATTGGGTTCAATATTCCTTTTTCTGTATATTTTCTACCGATCTGACTGCTAATACTAACGCTAATTATCATAATCAAAACAAGATATTATGCACCTGATAAAAAATCATAAAATGCTACTTCGCTTGTTTAATGTCTAAATATTTATTTACTTAGAGGAATTCCAGTTTATCCTAACAACATGATAACAAAAATTGTGAGTGGTTCAAACAACGTCGGGTAGGCTACATAAACAAAAAGAACAAACAACATTAAATTAAACCATGGGACATAAGTACTTAACATATTAAGGGACATTACCTAATCTAAATATATTTCTAACATTTACAGTTTTTTTTTAGATGTTTAATTAATTTCATTTGTGCATCAACCTTTTCAGCCATTCCTCAGTATTTGAAAATGTTATATCTTGAATAAAAATAAACATTGTATTAACATAAATAATTACAATATTTATTTACACTTTTTCGGACAAAATATTTTTATAATCTGCTTTCATGTCTCTTCTGGAATAATTTATACACCATCAGTACTCTTTCTTGATAGGGTCTTGAGACAATCTAATTCTAATCTCTGTATTTTTGGCAGGCCTTTGAAAGGCTAATCTTCAGCTGTTTTATTTCTCATCCTTATGGCTAAAATCAAAGTGTAGTAACTGCACTTGATCTGGCCGGGGCCACATGTAGACGAGGTGATCCGGAAGACATACAGTTATGTTAAGACCTGATGGGACGGCGTTGGCCCCTGAGGGAAACCCATAAACTTTATTTAAAAAAAAAACAATCGCCTTTAAATTCTCGAGCTGTGAGCTAAGATCAAATTAGTGTATCTGAACTTGATCTGGCCAGGGTTACAGGGACGCGGAACATCATGGGGCGACTCTGACCCCTGGGGGACAGCCCGTCCTTATATAAATAAGTGTTTATACATTGACATACATCACTGATAGTCCGTCCTTATATAAATAAGTGTTTATAGACTGACATAGATCACTGATAGTCCGTCCTTATATAAATAAGTGTTTATAGACTGACATAGATCACTGGCAGTCAGTCCTTATATAAATAAGTGTTTATAGACTGACATAGATCACTGATAGTCCGTCCTTATATAAATAAGTGTTTATAGACTGACATAGATCACTGATAGTCCGTCCTTATATAAATAAGTGTTTATAGACTGACATACATCACTGATAGTCCGTTCTTATATAAATAAGTGTTTATAGACTGACATAGATCACTGATAGTCAGTCCTTATATAAATAAGTGTTTATACATTGACATACATCACTGATAGTCCGTCCTTATATAAATAAGTGTTTATAGACTGACATAGATCACTGATAGTCCGTCCTTATATAAATAAGTGTTTATAGACTGACATAGATCACTGAAAGTCAGTCCTTATATAAATAAGTGTTTATAGACTGACATAGATCACTGATAGTCCGTGCTTATATAAATAAGTGTTTATAGACTGACATAGATCACTGATAGTCCGTCCTTATATAAATAAGTGTTTATAGACTGACATACATCACTGATAGTCCGTTCTTATATAAATAAGTGTTTATAGACTGACATAGATCACTGATAGTCCGTCCTTATATAAATAAGTGTTTATAGACTGACATAGATCACTGACAGTCCGTCCTTATATAAATAAGTGTTTATAGACTGACATAGATCACTGATAGTCCGTCCTTATATAAATAAGTGTTTATAGACTGACATAGATCACTGATAGTCCGTCCTTATATAAATAAGTGTTTATAGACTGACATAGATCACTGATAGTCCGTCCTTATATAAATAAGTGTTTATACATTGACATACATCACTGATAGTCCGTCCTTATATAAATAAGTGTTTATAGACTGACATAGATCACTGATAGTCTGTCCTTATATAAATAAGTGTTTATAGACTGACATAGATCACTGACAGCCAGTCCTTATATAAATAAGTGTTTATAGACTGACATAGATCACTGATAGTCCGTCCTTATATAAATAAGTGTTTATAGACTGACATAGATCACTGATAGTCCGTCCTTATATAAATAAGTGTTTATAGACTGACATACATCACTGATAGTCCGTTCTTATATAAATAAGTGTTTATAGACTGACATAGATCACTGATAGTCCGTCCTTATATAAATAAGTGTTTATAGACTGACATAGATCACTGACAGTCCGTCCTTATATAAATAAGTGTTTATAGACTGACATAGATCACTGATAGTCCGTCCTTATATAAATAAGTGTTTATAGACTGACATAGATCACTGACAGTCCGTCCTTATATAAATAAGTGTTTATAGACTGACATAGATCACTGATAGTCCGTCCTTATATAAATAAGTGTTTATAGACTGACATAGATCACTGACAGTCTGTCCTTATATAAATAAGTGTTTATAGACTGACATAGATCACTGATAGTCCGTCCTTATATAAATAAGTGTTTATAGACTGACATACATCACTGATAGTCCGTCCTTATATAAATAAGTGTTTATAGACTGACATAGATCACTGATAGTCCGTCCTTATATAAATAAGTGTTTATAGACTGACATAGATCACTGATAGTCCGTCCTTATATAAATAAGTGTTTATAGACTGACATACATCACTGATAGTCAGTTACCCCATATGGACAACAATCACCTTGGGACTACTAGGACTCTGAGGGTAGAACCATGGACAGCTGCGTTGGTGGCTGACTAGTGACAGGACCATCATTCTAAGCCGGTGATGGACCCTACTATAAATTCTCCTTGGGGTTGAACGGGGCAGGGGTAATGGTGAAATAGTATCGAAACTGGCATACTTAATCCATGACCACTGCTTGAAAACTCACTGCTGGGAGAGCTCACAGTATGTCTGTAGTCGTCAGAAGCAGCACCATTTCTTCCCCCTCCCCATCCGCATCCCATCCCATTCGACGAGTACCTCGTGTGCATTACGTTCGTCACACTTCCCGGGGGAGGTTCTTCTTGTTTGTCCATTTCCTGTTGTGCGCTCGCATCCTGATTTCTTTAATCGCTGGTGGCGGTTATCCCAGAATAAATTTGTGAATGTGTCATGAAAAAGAACAGGCTCTATGTATCCCATCAACACACTTTTTCTCGTTTCAATTGACACCTTGTTATTGGTCGGCAGGGGTTCTGGAAGAATCTCAAAACTGAGAGGGAAGACCAGGAGAACATTTAATAAGATAGCGGTTGGAACGATTAGTAGTATGACTCTTCGCTGGCTGTTGAACGAGGGGACTGAGCACGTATGGGAATGTCCTGAGTGCAGTGATGTCGGTTCTTAACTCAACTCAACTCAAGTCAATTCATATCATACATTCCACTGCAGTATTCCTGCCATCTCTCTAGAATTTGTGTAGATTCTGTTAAGGTATTTCCCAACTTATAACAGATAACAATCAATTAAGGTTGAACATTTCGTAATCTCTTCCAGTCTTACGGTATTGCTTTATTCTGGTACAGCAATCTTGTATAGATTAGTTGTTGTCCTATCTTGTGTTCTTTCTTATTTCTCGAGTTACAGATTTATATATCATCTACTGTTATTGTATTCACATCCTTTCTATTTCAATTCCCTTCGTTGTTTTATTAATTCTAATGTGTCTGATTTAATCCATGGATTATGTTGCTTAGTCCTGGTCTGTATTAAATCTTTGGCTGCTATTAATATAATCAGTGTCTCACCAAAGGTCACTTTCCACCAGCTCTCAAAATCGCTAAAGTGTATCCTCTCCTTACATCTGGTTCATTGGACAATGGTCTCCCGAACAATTATAGACCCATTTCTTTACTATCATCACTATCTAAACCACTAGAAAAACACATCCATAAGGTAACATTACAGTATTTAGATCGCAACAAGCTTATAGTTGACAGTCAATCAGGACTTCGACCAAGATATTCTTGCCATACAGCCCTAACAAACATGATAGAAAATTGGCACCAGAATATAAATAACAACAATCTATGTGGAGCTGTGTTTATCGATTTCAGAAAAGCATTTGATATGATAGACCATGCCATATTAATTAAAAAACTAGAGACAATGAAATTTGGCCCTAATGTTGTGACGCTAATAACATCTTTTCTGTCAAACAGAAATCAAGTAGTATCATATAATAAATCTCTGTCCCAAACCACTATCTTCAATACTGGAGTACCGCAAGGCTCTATTCTTGGCCCTCTATTATTCGCCATATATATTAATGATCTACCTTTGCATCGTTTGTCGTCCTGCGATCTATTTGCAGACGACCGTACAGTATATACAAACGATGAAAGCAGTGATTTGCTGGATTCGTCTTTGCAACAAGAATTAAATAATGTAGTTAGGTGGAGCTATACGAACCGTATGCAAATTAACATCACTAAAACAAAATCTATGTTATTAACAACAATACAAAGACTTCAGACTCTAAATTCACACAGATCACTTCAACTACACATCGATAACATGCCAGTAGAAAGTGTAATAGAGCACAATACATTAGGCCTCATCATTGATAGAAACCTAACCTTTAATCCTCATGTTCAAGCGCTCACTAAACAAACAGCGAAAAAAGTCTACCAACTCGCCAAAATTAAAAATTTCCTTGATGAGGACACAAGGAAAATATTCTATACGACTCACATACAGACACATTTTGACTACTGCTCTACAATCTGGGACGGTTGTTCCAATTCAAGCACCAAGCGACTTTACTCACTCCAGAAACGGGCCATGAGTTTAATTTATAGCAAACATTTAACTGACAATCCCAGCCTGCATAAACGCCTTCAATTACTACCACTCCGCAAACGTCTGCTTTTCAATAAGGCCAAACTAATTCACAAAATCCTACATCGGAATGTCCCAAATTACCTTTGGCCATTGTTTGAATATAATGCTAGACACAGTAAATGATTAAATATATTACACATTCCGAAGCCTACTATAGACTTATACAAAACAAGCTTAACATACTCTGCAGCTCAGCTGTGGAACAATCTTCCACATGAAATAAAAGACATCACCAATCCCAATACATATAATCGCAAATTATTTGAACAATATCTCAGTACGGATTACCATCCCCCTTAATAATAGAAGTCATTCATTCATTCAGTAGCATGTCCTTTACAGAACCTCGCTCCCATAACAACCCTCCGGAAAACTTCTCGATCACAAGCAAGATGTCCCGCGTCTGATACACCCATCTGGAGATCATCCGCCACATCCTGCACCCATCTTCTCTTTGGCCTTCCTCTTCCTCTCTTCCCAGGCAAATACCCTTCCATTATTTTTCTCTCCAAACTGTCGTGACGTTTCAAGTGACCAAAATACTTCAATTTTCTTTGTTTTATCGTCTTCAATAGCCATCCCTCCTCAATATTCAACTCTTGAAGTATGGATGCATTTGTTCTTTTCTTTACCCAAGATATTCTTAGAACTCGTCTATAACATTTATATTCAAAGGCATGTATGCGCTGTTCAGCTTGTTTAGTAAGTGTCCATGTCTCACAGGCGTATGTTGCAATGGGAAAGATGCATGCTCTTAAAAATCTAATTTTTGTAGTTCTGTCTGTCCCACACCATAATTTATTCATCTGTTTTAGTCTTTGAAGAGCAATGGATAGTCGCCGTTTTATTTCTTTCATTGTGTCACTTTAATAATAGAAGTAATAATAATAATAATAAGACCCTAGTATAACAGCCAGTCTCCTTTTGGTAGGCCAGTATATTCCACATAGCTAATAACAAGTGCCACACCAGTTATTACTATTACTGAGTCGTGTAGTATTTATTTTTAATTTTTCCACATGCCTTTATAATGTATATCTTTTATATTGTTACTGTTTTCAGTTAGCCTTGAATGATGTGTGAATGGTATAATGAATGAAAGAGAGTGATAAAAGGGCAGAATGTTAGACGGGCCTGCGTGCCCAATTCTTAACCCTTTCAAAATAAAGTTTTGTTGTTGTTGTTGTTTAAGATATCTCTTATGAACTCCGTCATTCGGTTTACTTGAACAAATTTCTCTGAGACTTCTGAGGGTTGTCGTGGGAGCTACGGATTTCGTGCCCATGAAGTTTATCTTCTAAATACAGTTTTAGTCAAAGAAAATTGTGTCCTGTCTGAATGCATCCTTACAATAGCGTTTTCTTTTGAAACATTATCAGTGGGAACTCTATCAAGCTAAGCCTTACTACTGTTTATTTCTGTTGATTCATTTATTATCATCATTATGTGTCATGCAGATCAGCATGTTAGACAATCTTTCGCCATTCCATACGATAACCAGAGTCGTGCATAAGCTTTGTGTTCTGGTCTCGATTATGTCACATGGTATAACCATCCAGGTATATCTCTCTCTACCCTCAGTGTGTTCTTTCCCCCATAATCTTGTAGGTTGATAATATATTTTCTAATTTATTTCTATTAATAACGTGCCCAAACATCTGATTGACTGTCTTCTACGTTTAATTTCTTTATTCAATGTATGGTTTTCATTTCTTCCTTTGCGGACTTGCTGATTGTTTTTTTTTTTTTTTTTTTTTTTTTTGGGTAGGTCCGTGGTATTTTTTGCATTTTCCTCAGAAACTACATCTCCACAGCCATAAGATGTATGTAAGCATTTCTGCTTACTGTACACGTTTAAGATCCATATTATTGTACACGATATATGTAGCACTTGAAGGCTCTTTTTCTCGTTGCAATTGACATCATTTTATTGGTCAGTATGTTTTCCATCAAGCAAAAGGCATCTTTCTGTAGCGATGCTCGATCTAATGTCTTTAATGCACCTCCCATCAGATGGTATGACAGTTCCGAGATAGTTGTACCGATTCACTCTGTGAATTGACGAAACACGATTTTCCAGGCATTGTTTGGATATAAATTTAGCATTATATAATTTACTTCAGTTTCTTTCATAGGATTATATCCTTGTAGAAAAAGTAAATGGGATCTTTAAAATGTGTTTATTGGGTTCAATATTCCTTTTTCTGTATATTTTCTACCGATCTGACTGCTAATACTAACGCTAATTATCATAATCAAAACAAGATATTATGCACCTGATAAAAAATCATAAAATGCTACTTCGCTTGTTTAATGTCTAAATATTTATTTACTTAGAGGAATTCCAGTTTATCCTAACAACATGATAACAAAAATTGTGAGTGGTTCAAACAACGTCGGGTAGGCTACATAAACAAAAAGAACAAACAACATTAAATTAAACCATGGGACATAAGTACTTAACATATTAAGGGACATTACCTAATCTAAATATATTTCTAACATTTACAGTTTTTTTTTAGATGTTTAATTAATTTCATTTGTGCATCAACCTTTTCAGCCATTCCTCAGTATTTGAAAATGTTATATCTTGAATAAAAATAAACATTGTATTAACATAAATAATTACAATATTTATTTACACTTTTTCGGACAAAATATTTTTATAATCTGCTTTCATGTCTCTTCTGGAATAATTTATACACCATCAGTACTCTTTCTTGATAGGGTCTTGAGACAATCTAATTCTAATCTCTGTATTTTTGGCAGGCCTTTGAAAGGCTAATCTTCAGCTGTTTTATTTCTCATCCTTATGGCTAAAATCAAAGTGTAGTAACTGCACTTGATCTGGCCGGGGCCACATGTAGACGAGGTGATCCGGAAGACATACAGTTATGTTAAGACCTGATGGGACGGCGTTGGCCCCTGAGGGAAACCCATAAACTTTATTTAAAAAAAAAACAATCGCCTTTAAATTCTCGAGCTGTGAGCTAAGATCAAATTAGTGTATCTGAACTTGATCTGGCCAGGGTTACAGGGACGCGGAACATCATGGGGCGACTCTGACCCCTGGGGGACAGCCCGTCCTTATATAAATAAGTGTTTATACATTGACATACATCACTGATAGTCCGTCCTTATATAAATAAGTGTTTATAGACTGACATAGATCACTGATAGTCCGTCCTTATATAAATAAGTGTTTATAGACTGACATAGATCACTGGCAGTCAGTCCTTATATAAATAAGTGTTTATAGACTGACATAGATCACTGATAGTCCGTCCTTATATAAATAAGTGTTTATAGACTGACATAGATCACTGATAGTCCGTCCTTATATAAATAAGTGTTTATAGACTGACATACATCACTGATAGTCCGTTCTTATATAAATAAGTGTTTATAGACTGACATAGATCACTGATAGTCAGTCCTTATATAAATAAGTGTTTATACATTGACATACATCACTGATAGTCCGTCCTTATATAAATAAGTGTTTATAGACTGACATAGATCACTGATAGTCCGTCCTTATATAAATAAGTGTTTATAGACTGACATAGATCACTGAAAGTCAGTCCTTATATAAATAAGTGTTTATAGACTGACATAGATCACTGATAGTCCGTGCTTATATAAATAAGTGTTTATAGACTGACATAGATCACTGATAGTCCGTCCTTATATAAATAAGTGTTTATAGACTGACATACATCACTGATAGTCCGTTCTTATATAAATAAGTGTTTATAGACTGACATAGATCACTGATAGTCCGTCCTTATATAAATAAGTGTTTATAGACTGACATAGATCACTGACAGTCCGTCCTTATATAAATAAGTGTTTATAGACTGACATAGATCACTGATAGTCCGTCCTTATATAAATAAGTGTTTATAGACTGACATAGATCACTGATAGTCCGTCCTTATATAAATAAGTGTTTATAGACTGACATAGATCACTGATAGTCCGTCCTTATATAAATAAGTGTTTATACATTGACATACATCACTGATAGTCCGTCCTTATATAAATAAGTGTTTATAGACTGACATAGATCACTGATAGTCCGTCCTTATATAAATAAGTGTTTATAGACTGACATAGATCACTGACAGCCAGTCCTTATATAAATAAGTGTTTATAGACTGACATAGATCACTGATAGTCCGTCCTTATATAAATAAGTGTTTATAGACTGACATAGATCACTGATAGTCCGTCCTTATATAAATAAGTGTTTATAGACTGACATACATCACTGATAGTCCGTTCTTATATAAATAAGTGTTTATAGACTGACATAGATCACTGATAGTCCGTCCTTATATAAATAAGTGTTTATAGACTGACATAGATCACTGACAGTCCGTCCTTATATAAATAAGTGTTTATAGACTGACATAGATCACTGATAGTCCGTCCTTATATAAATAAGTGTTTATAGACTGACATAGATCACTGACAGTCCGTCCTTATATAAATAAGTGTTTATAGACTGACATAGATCACTGATAGTCCGTCCTTATATAAATAAGTGTTTATAGACTGACATAGATCACTGACAGTCTGTCCTTATATAAATAAGTGTTTATAGACTGACATAGATCACTGATAGTCCGTCCTTATATAAATAAGTGTTTATAGACTGACATACATCACTGATAGTCCGTCCTTATATAAATAAGTGTTTATAGACTGACATAGATCACTGATAGTCCGTCCTTATATAAATAAGTGTTTATAGACTGACATAGATCACTGATAGTCCGTCCTTATATAAATAAGTGTTTATAGACTGACATACATCACTGATAGTCAGTTACCCCATATGGACAACAATCACCTTGGGACTACTAGGACTCTGAGGGTAGAACCATGGACAGCTGCGTTGGTGGCTGACTAGTGACAGGACCATCATTCTAAGCCGGTGATGGACCCTACTATAAATTCTCCTTGGGGTTGAACGGGGCAGGGGTAATGGTGAAATAGTATCGAAACTGGCATACTTAATCCATGACCACTGCTTGAAAACTCACTGCTGGGAGAGCTCACAGTATGTCTGTAGTCGTCAGAAGCAGCACCATTTCTTCCCCCTCCCCATCCGCATCCCATCCCATTCGACGAGTACCTCGTGTGCATTACGTTCGTCACACTTCCCGGGGGAGGTTCTTCTTGTTTGTCCATTTCCTGTTGTGCGCTCGCATCCTGATTTCTTTAATCGCTGGTGGCGGTTATCCCAGAATAAATTTGTGAATGTGTCATGAAAAAGAACAGGCTCTATGTATCCCATCAACACACTTTTTCTCGTTTCAATTGACACCTTGTTATTGGTCGGCAGGGGTTCTGGAAGAATCTCAAAACTGAGAGGGAAGACCAGGAGAACATTTAATAAGATAGCGGTTGGAACGATTAGTAGTATGACTCTTCGCTGGCTGTTGAACGAGGGGACTGAGCACGTATGGGAATGTCCTGAGTGCAGTGATGTCGGTTCTTAACTCAACTCAACTCAAGTCAATTCATATCATACATTCCACTGCAGTATTCCTGCCATCTCTCTAGAATTTGTGTAGATTCTGTTAAGGTATTTCCCAACTTATAACAGATAACAATCAATTAAGGTTGAACATTTCGTAATCTCTTCCAGTCTTACGGTATTGCTTTATTCTGGTACAGCAATCTTGTATAGATTAGTTGTTGTCCTATCTTGTGTTCTTTCTTATTTCTCGAGTTACAGATTTATATATCATCTACTGTTATTGTATTCACATCCTTTCTATTTCAATTCCCTTCGTTGTTTTATTAATTCTAATGTGTCTGATTTAATCCATGGATTATGTTGCTTAGTCCTGGTCTGTATTAAATCTTTGGCTGCTATTAATATAATCAGTGTCTCACCAAAGGTCACTTTCCACCAGCTCTCAAAATCGCTAAAGTGTATCCTCTCCTTACATCTGGTTCATTGGACAATGGTCTCCCGAACAATTATAGACCCATTTCTTTACTATCATCACTATCTAAACCACTAGAAAAACACATCCATAAGGTAACATTACAGTATTTAGATCGCAACAAGCTTATAGTTGACAGTCAATCAGGACTTCGACCAAGATATTCTTGCCATACAGCCCTAACAAACATGATAGAAAATTGGCACCAGAATATAAATAACAACAATCTATGTGGAGCTGTGTTTATCGATTTCAGAAAAGCATTTGATATGATAGACCATGCCATATTAATTAAAAAACTAGAGACAATGAAATTTGGCCCTAATGTTGTGACGCTAATAACATCTTTTCTGTCAAACAGAAATCAAGTAGTATCATATAATAAATCTCTGTCCCAAACCACTATCTTCAATACTGGAGTACCGCAAGGCTCTATTCTTGGCCCTCTATTATTCGCCATATATATTAATGATCTACCTTTGCATCGTTTGTCGTCCTGCGATCTATTTGCAGACGACCGTACAGTATATACAAACGATGAAAGCAGTGATTTGCTGGATTCGTCTTTGCAACAAGAATTAAATAATGTAGTTAGGTGGAGCTATACGAACCGTATGCAAATTAACATCACTAAAACAAAATCTATGTTATTAACAACAATACAAAGACTTCAGACTCTAAATTCACACAGATCACTTCAACTACACATCGATAACATGCCAGTAGAAAGTGTAATAGAGCACAATACATTAGGCCTCATCATTGATAGAAACCTAACCTTTAATCCTCATGTTCAAGCGCTCACTAAACAAACAGCGAAAAAAGTCTACCAACTCGCCAAAATTAAAAATTTCCTTGATGAGGACACAAGGAAAATATTCTATACGACTCACATACAGACACATTTTGACTACTGCTCTACAATCTGGGACGGTTGTTCCAATTCAAGCACCAAGCGACTTTACTCACTCCAGAAACGGGCCATGAGTTTAATTTATAGCAAACATTTAACTGACAATCCCAGCCTGCATAAACGCCTTCAATTACTACCACTCCGCAAACGTCTGCTTTTCAATAAGGCCAAACTAATTCACAAAATCCTACATCGGAATGTCCCAAATTACCTTTGGCCATTGTTTGAATATAATGCTAGACACAGTAAATGATTAAATATATTACACATTCCGAAGCCTACTATAGACTTATACAAAACAAGCTTAACATACTCTGCAGCTCAGCTGTGGAACAATCTTCCACATGAAATAAAAGACA